>JABJVR010000001.1:2130970-2168430 GCA_025773905.1 Chitala chitala
ACATAGGCTACAGTGCAGAAAAATGTAGTTACAACAATGATAATGCTAAACTGTTGAGTTGTACAGTCTAACAGCAGAAAGTTGTTAGACTGTACAACTGTTATTTTGTTAGAAATATACAAGATATGGATACAAACTGGGCCTCTTTCATGGGGTGTTTCAGTGGATATCTGTGTAAATGACATTGCTGGTAACATAGTAGCTATGTGGGTATCTTGAAATAAACGTGACTGGAGTCCGACTGTTTCCACACTACAGTATCCTTAGACACAGGGAACGTTACTATATGTAGGAATCTGTGTGAGATCTGGGGTAAGGCAGGCTGCACTGATTGGCAGGACTGGGGGCTGGAGGTCTGTGCAGACCTCTCAGGGGCCGTGTGGACAGCAGTTTGGCCCCCTGTAATTCCTGTACCCAGAAGGCAGGATCTGAAGCTGTGTGTGCTCTCTGCCTGTGTGTGTGAGAAGGGTAAAATTTATGCCTAGATGTGAAGTTCTACTCCCCCAACGGGGTTAATTTAAAGGAAACCGGGCTGTTGGCCTTTAGCGGGCCTGAAAGCAGATTGTTGCTGACCTGGCAGGCGGAGGTTATCAGCACAGATGTCTCTGTGTAACAGCTCACTGTAATCTCTCCAGAGCAACGCGGCCATGATCCTTTGGATTCCGTCCTCGTGCGGTCTCTGATCTGCTGCCGTTTGTTTGAACAGCTCATTGTGTTTCCATTGTATTTTCTTCTGCCACACTTAGCAGTACAGTGAGGTTAATTACAACTGACTCCTTTATTTTTACTACAATATCAGTGCCCCGTGAGCAGTCACAAAAGATTGTGTTAGAAAAGAGAAAGTTACTTACTTGCCATGACTTTGTGTGTGTGGGTCTGTTTGTGGGGTCTACACAGGGTTTTCTATAAATCCTGACATATGGTGTGGTCTACATGGGGTAGTCTATATATTCTGATTTCCGGTGTTGTCTACATGCGGTAGTCTACATATTCTGAGGTACGGTGTGGTCTGCACAGGGTCGGCGATATATTTTGCAGCAATGCATACTCAGATTAGACAGATCTTTCCAAGTTTTAGTAGGTGGTTCTTATTGCTTCTACTGGGATATAATAAGATATGAAAAAATTCTTTATTTGTAACTCTGCACAAGGGGTGCCAGGCCTGAGCTGGTCTGTGGTCCCTTTGATTGTGTGTTTTGGGTCATCGTGTTCTAGGTTGTCTTCTAGTTCTCTTCTGGTTCTCCTCTGGTTCTGGATATTCCTCCAGTCTTGGTGTTCTCTTGGCAGAGAGTTGCCTTCCAGCATCAGACTGAAATAAATGCAAACACATAAAAAGTTTTTAGTCATTAAAGGAACAAATGTAATACCATGTGTTTAAGAGGAACATTAATCACCAACAGAAATCAGCAGCTTAAATTTTTACATTTTCTGAAGAGTAAACAAGACTGTTAAAAGTATTTTGAAAGTAACTTTGAAGAATCATAAAACTGGCTGATATGAATGCCATTATGTGTTTTAAAGAGAAAATTTATGACGGTTATCAAAGAGGTTGCTGAGACGGAGCTCTGGTGGTCTGATTGAGCCCACCTCGTGTGTCGAACCTGGCGAGATATTTACGACGGCACTGTGGTCTTTGATGGAACATGCACAAAGCCCCTTGCCAATTTGTGGCTCGCAGGCAGGAACATGGAACAGGAACTCGATTTATGGGTTCTTTTTGTGGAATTTACTGAAAAAAAAAGAAAAAAAAAAAAATTTCTGTTCTCTTTAGGTTACGCTGACATCTGAGGTCTTCTGTGGCCTCAGGCTGCTCGCTCAGAAATATACGGATTATTTTACTGTGCTGAACCCTAGATATAAAGATTTCAACATGTCCATTTGACTAAAGATTACTGACACGACCGAATTCCAGCGGCGTATCACGGTCCAGTAAATGGTCAGATGGAGGGGTGTCGTTCTGCCTCAGTCGAGTCGAGTTTCAGACCATTACTCCTGGCCAAATGGCAGTTAGGGGGAGAATAGGTATCCGTTTTCTCGATGACAAGTCTCCTGTGATAGGGCAGGTTCTGTGACTACTGGAACAACGACGTATTAATATCAAGCAGGAATTTTATCTTGTCTCTTAAGCCGTCGCTGTCAGTGAGAACCAGGGTCTGTTATTGGAGGGGTGAGGAGGGGGGGCAATCACCACATTTACTTCATGTGCTTTAATGTCATACAGTTTAACAGCTCTGCCACTGGTGATAACACAGCTTTCGCTGAGATGGTCTCAGAGGGTGCACTGGGCTGACCTGCTGGGCTGGACAGTTCTGTTTCTGTGTCTGCTGCTGAGAGCAGCACTGAGTGAATGGTGCTGGTCCTGCTGCAAGGACGTACAGTGGTAACCAGGGTGAAGAGTACTGACTGACAGGATGGACTGTGGTAACCAGGGTGAACAGTACAGACTGAGAGGATGGACTGTGGTGACCAGGGTGAACAGTACAGACTGAGAGGATGGACTGTGGTGACCAGGATGAACAGTACAGACAGAGAGGACGTACAGTGGTAACCAGGGTGAACAGTACAGACTGAGAAGATGGACTCTGGTAACCAGGGTGAACAGTACAGACTGAGAGGACGTAGAGTGGTAACCAGGGTGAAGAGTACTGACTGAGAGGATGGACAGTGGTAACCAGGGTGAAGAGTATTGACTGACAGGATGGATTGTGGTAACCAGGGTGAACAGTGCAGACTGAGAGGATGGACTGTGGTGACCAGGGTGAACAGTACAGACTGAGAGGACGTAGAGTGGTAACCAGGGTGAACAGTAGAGACTGAGAGGATGGACTCTGGTAACCAGGGTGAACAGTACAGACTGAGAGGACGTAGAGTGGTAACCAGGGTGAAGAGTACTGACTGAGAGGATGGACAGCGGTAACCAGGGTGAACAGTACTGACTGAGAGGATGGACAGTGGTAACCAGGGTGAAGAGTACTGACTGAGAGGATGGACAGTGGTAACCAGGGTGAAGAGTACTGACTGAGAGGATGGATAGTGGTAACCAGGGTGAGGAGTACAGACAGTATCACGAGTGACTGCAGGACACACTCTGCTTCACTCTGTGAGACCATTGGCTTCATCTTTGCAAACATGTGACCTGTCCCCATGGACAGAGTGAAGTTTTTGTCAGTGCCAGGGTTACCTGAAATCTTGTGCCATGTTGACAGAATGTTCAAGGCGTTTCGGTTATACTTGGGCACGACTGAGCTCTGTTATAAGACCAAAGGATCCATCTTTCAACCTCTGTTCCATCATACATACCCCAGGGCACAAATATTAGTTGTTTAACAACTCAAGGAACTGTTCAGGGTTCTTTTTTCTTAATTTAAGAGCATATTTTTGTTGGTGGGATTATATTTAAGTGCTGTCTGTCAACTAACCTTAATCTCCACACAAAAGATGTAGGGGTTGGTTCTCTAGCACCGTCAGGTAATTCACTTAATACCAACAAAGCTCTCAAGCAGCTACTCACCCAGACAGATTATGAATCATTGGAACAAAATCTTAAATACATCAGCACATTTAGGTTAGCTGTCAGTGGGTACACTTTGAAATTTGAACGTTAGATGAACGTTTAACTTTGAATGGTAGTCTCTCATCCACTTAAGTGCGTAAAATGTTTAAATAATTTGAATGCTTGTGCAGGCAGTGATTTACACATGAGTAAGAGCTCAGATTTGTTTAGATGGTTGTGTTATATGTGGAGATGAAAACCAGCTCATGATGACTATGCTGGAGGTTTCTGATGGTTGTCAGAATGTTTGCTCTGCTGATGAAGGTGGAGTTTTATTCCTGTTCTGTTTTCAACATCTACTGTTGAACATGATGGATTGCATAGAAATGTGTAGAGTGTACACACTTGGACAAAAGGTACAGATAAGATCAATACGGCGGTGAGTTCTAGGAAGCGGCTGATTGGATGAAGGCAAGAGAGGAGTGAGGATGGGCATAGGAAGTTGGTGTGTGTCTGAGTATTTGGTAGGGTCCATACTGGTGTGTGTCTCAGTACCAGGTAAGGTTCTTCCCTTGTAGGTGTGAAGAATGTTTTTTCTCCCTATACTTGTATGTGCCATAAGGTCAGCTTGGCCTGAGCTTTGTCAGTTTGTAGACTGTTGAAACACAGATTTACTGAAATTCTTCTTTACCCACCTGGAGAACATGATGGATGGAGGACAGCCGTGTTCATCTCGGGCTCAGAAGTGTGTGTGTGTGTGTGTGTGTGTGTGTGTGTGTGTTAATGTGGGCTTGTTGATCTTTTTGAGTTACGGAAAGCTGGGATCGTGAACAGCAGCAGGGCAACATAAAATCTTACCTTGTGTCTCATGACATCCTTTGTTATGTGTTGAATAGAAACTGGAGAAAACATGTCTGTGTTCCTCTCCTTAAAACATGGCGGGCTGCTGATTAATGACGCCTGTAACAGTGGGCTCAGTAATGAGAGTGCTGTAATGTATAGCTTTGAAATGTGCTTCTTGTCCTGTGAGTCACTAACAGGACACTCGTAAACTTGTACATCCTGAGGGCTGCTCCTGAGTTTTGCCATATGTACCTCTGTTGGAAACTCGATCCTCCCCCCCGATTTTACAATGCAGTCACACGATGAGGTAATGATTTGCAGTGCGGTCATCTTTCAGGTCGGCCTGCGGCCGCCCCTCCTGCTGGTGCGCGTGACGCGGCACGTGACAGCGTGGGGCGACGTGTCTGCGGTGGGCTCAATGTGAAGTGAACGCCGCCTCAGTGTCCATTAACAGACCTGGAGAGAGCAGATCGTCTGAGTCACCTTGAAGACTGTGGTTTTCCTGCTGCATGCTGTCAAGTGGAGCCGTTGATTTTTGGACACTTTATCCAAATCGTCATGGCTGCAGGGGCCAGAATGATGTGGACGCGTGTCTCTAGATGGCACCGTTAAAATATCTCCACTCTCTGGTTACCTTGACAAAATGTTCCCTGTGATTATGCTTCTGCATCCCCCATCTATCTGGCTTCTTGGATGGGGCATCCTTATCCTTTGCTCCAAAAAAAGCATGCGGTGAAAGGCAGTAAAAATGAGAAACCCACGGTCTTTATCACGAGAAACATCAGAGGAACTTGTCTGGGTGAAGCCCCAGCCAATGAGCACTGTTGGAATCATAAATCAGTGTTGGAGGAAATGCTTAATGCTTTCTTTTCTGCTTCTTGTTTTGTCTTTATATTGTAACTAAAAGGTGATTGTCATGTTACATTTTGCAGGCAGCCTGTGTGTATGTGTGTGTGCGCGTGTGTTTCTTACGTGTGTTCTCTTTCCTGGGTGTTTCACTGTAGAGAATGGACAGACTGAACACTTACGCCAGTGTAGATCTTGCACCATGTACACCCTTACATTTATAATGAACAGGGATGTGGCTACATGCCCTTTGCTGACTGCTCCAACAGTCTGGTACTTCACTGGCTCCCAGCAAGGCTCGATAACCCTGTGGGTTTTGACCACCACAATAAATTTTGAACCATCTCTTCTCCCGTCCCTATTAAATTGCTTATACTGTTCTCTTGCTGATTTAACATGTTTAATGACACTTTTTTAACCTCTGGCAATTCATTAATGGTTTTGCCAGTGATGTTTATACGGCCTCACCATTATGTTTCGCCTGGCCTAGGGCAGGTGTGGTTAAACGCTAGTGCTTTCGATCAGGCATTGATTGACAGGTGCCCCCTCCATTGTTGCTAGCATCAAGGCAAAGGTGTGCCCCTGAGTTTCTGGCCACTCTACAGCGCACAACAACACCCCTGACCAGGATCGACAGCTAGCCTCTGTTAGTCGACCAATTCTCTGTTCACAGAGCCACCGCGTTACCATGACTTCCACAGGCTCATTGCCTTGGAGACAGGGCTAAAGCAAAGTGGGACATTCTCAACGAGAGACAGAGAGCCTTTAAAACCAGAGGCTCTGTTGGTTTGTCTTTTAAGCCAAATCTGATGTTAATTAGGGATTTGTAGCATGGAGGCCGCCTTGTGTCTGCATTGCCGTTACATTCAGAGACAAAGTGTCCTTTTAATTAATCTTGGTTATTTGGAGGTTTCTGCTCTTTAAAGTAGGGATAATAGCAAAGGTAGAAAAAAGTTGCCCAACAGGGCAAATATTTAGCTAATGAATAAAGTATGTTGCTTTTTATTCCCTTAAAAAGACTGGCCAGCAGATTGATGGAATGCCAGGGGCGCTGCGTCAGGGCTTTGGGCCGTGAGTGACAGCGGCTGGTTCTCCTGGGTACCGTGGGAACCGTGCGTGCTTGTGTGGGGCACTTGTGATGTGACAGCTGCACGCACGAGTGCAACGTCTCAGCCACTTGGGTCACATACCGACCCCCCGTCTCTCCCCCAGCACTCGTCATGAGTGTACGCCCTCCTGGTCACGGCACCCTGTCCTGTGGGCGGCTGGTGTTGAGTGGAGGCCATAAGCAAAGACCACGGGGACTCGTTCTTTTTGGTTCTGAACAGGATGGCTTGCTTCGTGGGGTGTGGGAGGGGGGGTCCAGCAGTTTAATTCCTGAACCTCCAGGAGGGGAGCCCCTACCTAACACATCTGAGCCAACATCTGTACACAGCCTTCCTCCTGTCTGCATCTGGGCCTCAACCAAAACACAACAGCTCCCCTGTCGTCATGGAGCCGCTCTGGCCGGTCCTACCCGGGCTGTGTGCGGGGTTGATGATGGGCGCGGCCCACCCTGCGTGTTATCAGGCTCACACAGGGGGTCATTCCGATGTCTGTCCATTTTGTTGTGATGGTTGTGGCTACTTAAATTTTATAATTGCATATACATGTTTGGCAGAGCCAGCATGCCGGGGTGGCACTGTTGACCGTGACTATTCTCAGCGGGAATCCACTGGAGCCCCTCCTCCAGCCCCCACCCTGCACAGGGCTGTATGGAGATGACAGCCTGTGGTTTCCACAGGATATGAAGCGTGTCGCGGTTTCGTGATGTCACTGCTTTAAAGCCATGCTTCCTTCAGAGCCAGAAATGGCAGATTGCTCGTATTACCCACAATTCTTTTTGGGGGGTGGTGCTTGACACAGGTGAGCAGCTGGCAGATGGAGGACGTGTTGAGGTTTGGTTTGGGGTGTGGTTTATTTGTGTGCTGCCTTTGTAGGGTTTTTACAACCGCAGTTCGCCTCCCTCATTTATAGGCCCACAGCCATTGTCTCATGTCGGCTTTCCTGTTCGGCGAAACGGTTGACGACCGTCATTCCTGCTGAGATGGGGCAGGAAGTCCTCTGCGCTTACCTCAGTTAGAGGGCATTTTCAAGATGCTCGATCCTGACGGCGAAAATGGCAATGTGCGCCGCCCGAAACTCTCAGTGCGAGATGAACGCTCGCAGAACGCAGCGAGACCCAAACTTCACGAAGTCTCCTTTTGGAGTGTGTGAACGAGCTGCTGTTTTGACCTGTTTCACTAATCTCTCTGTTATGGCTGTAGCAGCGGCTGAGCAGAAATTCCTCATTATATTTGTATTTAAGAAATTCCTCACATTGTGTATGAGTTTGTGTGTGCGTGTGTGTGAATGCACATTTGAGTTTGTGTGTTCATCTTCTGTTTCATTTGGAAACAGTCAGTAAGAGCACTGGGGAGTGTACCCACAGAAGCAATTAATATTTTTAGGAATGTATGTGGTTTGGAGCTGAGGTCAAGGCAAAGACTACCCCCATGAGAGAAGGACCCATGAAGCTCCTAGGAGGTGGATGGCATTGGTGTTGGGACGAACATGTTCAGGTCCTCCCCTGTCCTTCTGATTCCACAAAGCCTGTACCAGCCTCTGACTGGAGCTCAGTGCCGTTGTGATGTTTTAACGCCAGCAGCCCTCGCCAACAGGACAGAGTAGCTCTTCACACACAGCTTAATGTTGAGTGGCCGTCAGGCTGGTCTTGGTCTGAGGCTGACAGGACAGGGACGCAACTGGAAATTGCCGTCAATTTGGTTTCGGCTCAGTTCAGATCACCAAAAGTTTTGGGGGTGAAACTCGTGCACTCTTCTGGTGTGTGAACCCTGTGCCTAATTGACACGCGTGATGTGAGAAAATGTCGCCAGTGAGAGTGTTCAGTATGTTCTGGTATCTATAACACGTTCACCCGCCTCTGGAAGATGAGAACCTGGACACAGTTAGCTTTGTACTATGTGCAATGTTTCGACATGTTGGCTGCACAGACGCCAAAAAATCCTTTTGAAACCAATAAAATGTAGTGGTTCCTCATTCTTGTCTATTGTTCCTGAGTGTAATAAATAAATTCAGGCATGTGGAAAAAAAAAAGTTGTTCCTGGCAACATCTGGAATTGTGTCAGCTGATCTGTTTTGGTCCATTTCCTGACTATCTCTTACAGAATCTGTGTTAAACATTAATAAATAGCTTCTTGGCTTTGCTAACCTGTAAATGCTGAATGTTCCTTACCTCTTACGTATCAGATAACAATGTTATACCATTGGCTGATGTTGCACAGCAGCAAACATTTTTAAAATGTGTTGCCACGGTAATAACTTATGGAGATCTTAGGGGTTAGAAAAATTCCAGGTCTGGTTTCTTCTGGGTTTATTGTAGCCACTATACCGAGGTCAACAAGGTAGAGGTGAGGGGTTAACCATAAGGTCTCCCTCTCTAATTTACAATTTACACAATCACCAGTCTCTGAGCGGCCCTCTGAAGCTCACAGCTACGGTGTGATGTCATCCCACGCGGGGGGAGGCACTTGTAGAACATGCTTTAGACAATTAGCTTTGCAGAGGACTTACTTTGAAGCGCACAGTCATTTCTGAAAAAGCATTTTCACGTTGGGAAGAATTCAAGAGTTTAATTAACAATAACAATAACAATTGGCTGCCTTTCGTAATTCTGCTGTGCGGCGCCTGAAACTGAGGTTTGATTTAGCCAAGCATGAGTAAATATTGAGGTCCCCTATGAGCTGACAGTGTTCTTTTACCCACATGCTGTTTTGTCAACAGACAGACATGTGGATAAGGACTCTCCGCCATCATGTTCTGGCAGTGCAGGGGGTGGTGGTTTTGTGCAAACATAATTCAGTCTTTTGTGTGTGCCGGCGTTATAAATCAGGGATGGCACAGTGATTGAAAGTACCTTTGGCAAGGTCTGAAAATGCTACGGTCTTCAAAGCTGTTTTGTGGCAAACTTGTGCAGTTCTTGTTGATCTGGTCACACCCCCAGATACGCCCGGTCTGTCACCTCTTTGGTTTGATCGCACCTGAGGCCGCGCCCTAACCATTGCCTGTTAGAATGTCAGTCACTACGGTAAGGTGTCTAAGGTGCTAGGGCCCTGTGTGAGAGAGAGAGAGTGCATGCCTGCGTGTGTGTGTGTGTGTGTGTGTGTGTGTGTGTGTGTGTGTGAGACAGAGGTCAGAAATGCAGTGTTTCTCTGGAAAGTGTTCCATGGAAAACAGAAACGTACTTCCAGTCAGGGTGGTGCTGGGTACCCAGAATTCCTGTCCTTGTTGTTGCGGGGCAGAGAGAATTTGGACATGTGTAAGTGGGTGTCCCTGCTGTGGTGTTGCCCTGCCCCACAGAGTCAGGCTTCTCTACTCCAGTTAAGCACAAATACGGTAAATACTAGAATGGCCAACAGTTCTGTAGGGAGGTGAAGCTGCCTCACCCCGGCGTAGAGACAAGCTCGGCATCGGTACGATGAAGCTTGACCTTTTCATCCCGCTACAGAGGAGGGTGTCACACCTTTATATGTTCACGTGCTGCCTCTGTAAACTACCAGTGTGGTCTGCTGCAGAAACACAGTTTACAAATTCACAAGTTAACTTAAAATGTGACTTCCAGGCCAGTTAAACCAGACAGATATCAGTCTAATCTGAATGTTTGTTTTCTATTTTACAGTGTGAAAACAGCGTAGTGTGGAAATTAAAACACTCTGGGCTCTTGGATTTCGTTACGCATGACAGAACAGAGTGCAGAAGGATGCTCTGGGTTATGAGGGCTGTGCTGTAAACGGTTCAGTGCAAACGTTTTAGCTAATGTTTGTGAATGTTTTTAATGTCCGGATGACTTCTGCTGAGTTACGCTGTCCTGAACACTATTGCTCTGGTAGTTTGCCAGTTTGCGGCCAGTCTGCTTGCATTCCTCCAGCGCGATGTTGGTCGGGTCCTAGCCGTGTGACGTGAACTTTCCTTCCAGCCCAACATCGGACGCCTGGGCATCCCCCACGGACCCTCAGGCGAGAAGGTAGCCGTGGTTGCTGTGGACGACTGCGACATCGCCATGGCGGTCCGTTTCGGCGGCCTGATTGGGAACTACTCATGCGCCGCCCAGGGGACTCAGATGGGCCAGAAAAAGTGAGTGTGTGCCCTGACAGAGTGTCTTCCTGTACCTCCAGCTCCTCCTACCTGCTCTGGGGGTACATTTCCTTCTAAGAGGTTACCAGAGGGACACAAGTCACAGACTTACTTTGCCAGCCTAAGAAAAGCAAAAGATTTCGACAAGTCTGACCAAAATTTAGCCTCAGGTTTAAGTTGTTACTCTCTGTAACCTTCACTGTGTACTGCCAAGAGCATATTTACATTGTCATTTAATTGTGTCTGTATCTGAAACCAGAGAGCTTGACAACAGGACAGATGTGCTTACAAACAGCGGACACCTGTAGAACTAGCCCCTCCAATCTGATAGGCTGGGGCTTACTTGATAAGTTAGCGATCCGCTCCGTACATGGGCGAGCTCCACGTTTCTGGCTGCCGGGACGGAGCGGTGACGGGATCAGCCCGTACTTCTTTGCCTTGCGTCCGATGTAGTAAACATGACAGCTTGTCAAAGGATATTTACGTAAATGTTTATTTACTTTGCAGTCTTTTCACCGACGCCGCTTAAGGGTCACGCAACGCAACAGGCATGATAAGACGGCTCTTAGTTACGGCTGAAGCAAGAACCAAGGCAGTGTGTTAGAGCTGATACAGCACCACGTGTGGCAACAGCAATGCGTTACGGCAAAGTTGTGACACATACAGTTGCCCTCAGGGTTCAGTTTACGCAACAAAAAAAATCAGAAGAGGCGTGAATACATGTAAAGGTTCTCGAGACGTTAGTGTAACTGCTTTTTCAGTTAGTTACCCAAGTGAGTGACATGCAATGAGTCTGCAGCCTATGGGGGGGTAAATTTCTGCCCTTTAAGGCAGGGGTCTGCAACCGTCGCTGTCAAAAGAACCCTAAAGACCCATTACAGGTAATACTACTGCAGAGGGGTGGAAGAGCTGTGGGCTAGAGACCCCTGCTTTAAGACCCGTATTCGTCAGATTGCCAGATGAGGACTACACAGGTTCTGGAGCAGTAACGTGGTTCTGAACAGAGATTTCCGGTATTTAATAAGTTTCCAGCAGACCAAAAAATTTTGACTTACAGTTTTATAACAACAGCTCAGTTCAGATCCAAGAATTAGTGATTTGTGGGTACTGTGCTTATAACAGCGTGGGGGTTATTTGGGATAATAAATCATGTGGATGCAGTCGTGCCAGCTTTGAGTGCACATAGGTTCACATCTTAGCTGTGTTCCTGTCACATTGGGCCCCTTGAAGTGTTAAGCGTTTGCAGTGGAGGTTTAGCAGCACTTTTGGTTTTGGCTACAGCTCTGGGTTTTGTGCATTAGGAGAGATGCATGGCTGTCGCGACCCTCCACCGCAGGTCGCATATCAAGGACCCGTTCTAAAATCCAGTGAGGCCCCCGGGGCTTCTTGAAGCGGGCCGTGTCTGGGCCGTTGGGTGCATGAGCACTTCCACAGAGGACCGCGTATCGCTCACCCGCCGCTTCCGCCTTTGCAGGTCGCTCGACCTGACGGGGCCGCTTCTCCTGGGCGGTGTACCCAACCTGCCGGAGGACTTTCCCGTGCTCAATCGGGACTTTGAGGGCTGCATTAGGAACCTGAGCATCGACGGGCAGCCCATAGACATGGCGAGCTACATCGCCAACAACGGAACCTCAGCAGGTGAGCGGATCCAAGCCCCGCTTTGTGTTCGTGTCCAGTCACGACACATTCAGGGTGTTTCTAATTCGCGATGTAGAAAACGGTCGTTATTTATTTATCTATCTTTAATTTACTGTACCGCTGTATATTTAAGTATCAGACATTGTTGAAGGTGTCCTGTTCTGTGCACTTCCTTGTACAAAGTGCTGACTTAAATCAGTGGAATGTGGCGGCCTTCCTGTCCCCTTTCTCCTGTGTCAGGATGCTCCGCCAAGAGTAACTTCTGCTCCAAGAGCGTGTGTCAAAACGGGGGCACGTGTGTGAACAACTGGAACACGTACACTTGCAACTGTCCGCTACGCTACGGAGGAAAGAACTGTGAACAAGGTGGGGCCCGTGTGTGTGTGTGTGTGTGTGTGTGTGTGTGTGTGTGTGTGTGTGTGTGTGAGCGAGCGTGTGTGACTGGTTATGTGTTCCTACAAAAGGGGGTCTTATGATATCATAACACACCCCCCCATCTCATGGTGATTAATGGAGATTAAAAGTGTTGATTATACACGGCCGATGTGCAGGAAACAGACGGTGGGTTTAATGTGTCTGAACTTCCCTTGGAGGAAACATCTCCTTGGCCAGCCGGCCAGCAGGACCAGGAGCCGTGACCTGCTGGTGTGCACGTCGGAGCTGCTCATATGATTAAAAATAGGTGGCTCTGCCATTTGCGTTTGTGTCAGTGGCTACACAATAGAAGGGAATCAGTCTCAGGCACAACGAAAGCACACACAGGTGATTGTGCAGGGTCATTTGAGCCGTTTCTGACAACTGCATTTGTTAAAAAAGACAACACCGGCCTTTCAGTACCTACAAAAAACACTGTTCCCTAGCAACAATGTTGAAAAATACAAACGCTGCTCGTATTTTTACCGTATTCTTTATGTCTCTCCATTGGCTGTATAATTTGCACATTCAGTGACTTGTGTAACCTGCATTTCCCACCGTAGCAGGTCTGAGTATGGCAGTGCATCTTGTGTAAACCAGGAAGTACTGTGCAGGTTAAACTAATGCCTTGACTGTTTGAGACCTTCTCTGTTATCATGATGAGTGATTACTACAGTAAAGCTCAGAGAGAAAGGTCAGCTGCTGCTGGTTTAGCAGAAGAGTGACTGGAATGTGACACACACACACACACACACACACACACATACACACACACTCACTCGTTGTGCAGATTCTGAGCAGCCAGCCCTTGAAGCTTAACAAGGTAATTGCGGTCAGCATACTTCAAGAGAAATTTGCCTCGGAGCCCTTGGTGGATGAAGGACTCGAGTCACTTCCAAAGGAAACGGCTCTGGTAACACTGACAGAAAGACGTATGGCAGTACTGACAGTGCTGAGTGTACCTTCAGGGCCGGTGGTCTCACAGCAAGCCTTCTGATGGCGCGAAAAAGAAAACCGTTTGCACTGAGATGTTTTCTTAGTAACATTATTCTTGTTGCAGATTGTCATCTTGTTAGAGACACTTATTTTTCGTTTATTTTTGTCTGCTACCAGTGGTTTTCTTCTCTTCTCCCTCAGGCTGTTAGGGTTGTTTTAAGACCCAGGCTACCAGATAATTATGTGATGTGTACAGATTTTTAGCGGAAACCACTCTTTTAATTGCACTGGATAGCTTCACTTTTCCAAAGCGGTTTGGCTTCTCAGATTTCTCAGAGGATTAAGTGTTAAGGATTTACATCCAGTCTTCAGGAGCTGCTCGTAGACCCGACTCAAAGGCTCTGTTGGACGTTTGAAACAAGTTTGATTTTTGGCGGTAACACCCTGGCGTAGCGTGGCCTCTTGCTCAGGTACTGACCAGCCTTTCCCTTCCTTGTCCTCCTGCAGCCATGCTGTCCCCCCAGTTCTTCAGTGGCCAGGCGCTGGTGTATTGGGACGAGCCTGACATCACTGTCGCTGTCCCTTGGTACATGGGGCTCATGTTCCGTACCCGGCAGAGCCACGGGACGCTGATGTATGCTGTGGCTGGAGACTCATCCCGCATCGCCCTTCTGGTACGTTCAGGAGTTTCTCTGTCCTGGACCACACATCTGCCCTGCAAGGAGAAGCTGTGGTCTCATGAAGACCTCCTGCTGGGTCCACACTCGAAGCTGTAGTCTTCTGCAGACCTCCTTATGTAGATATAGAACGCTGTTAAAACACTGGCGCTTTTCCGTTTGTTTTTGCTTGTTAGTAGAGCTGTTTTATTTGTGTTCAGCAGTCTGCTGACTCTCTCACCGAGCAGAGAAGACACCAGAACAATGTGTAGGGTAAACAGTCATGATTCATGGGCCAAGCTCTTACTGTACATAGCTGGTCTGGACTGGGTCCTGATTGGTCATACTGTTTGTTAAATTTTCTCAAATTGTCCTTTTCTCCTGATTTTTCTGCTTTTTCTTTAAGCAGCTTTGTCCTTATTTAGCTGGAAAGACATAATTCCTGACGTTGCCATTTTAACAAGTATATAAAGTTCTGAAGCTGTTAAACAGACCCACAATGAATCCAAATCTCTCTCTAACTCTACGTCTCTAACTGCCACTTCAGCTCAGCAACGAGCACCTGCGTTTCGAGGTGTACCTCGGAGAGGACCGGGTCGCCGCGCTCGAGTTCTCCCAGGTGCGGGTCAGTGAGGGGGAGTGGCATCACGTCCTGGTGGAGCTGAAGAGTGCGAAGGAGGGAAAGGACATCAGATACAAGGCGACGGTCTCTCTGGACTACGGCATGTTCCAGGTAAAGATGCCTCCTGTGCCAGTCAAGTTCAGCCAAGTCCTCTTACAAACCAGCTGTAACCCTCACAAGGGGGGGCTGTTAGCTGTTGTGCTCATGGGTGTTTTAGTGTAAAGGTGAGGGTGGAGGACCGGTGATACAACTCAGTGGCATTATGGCTCTCTCACGGACTGAGGGGAGTGGAGGTATCTCTGGTGTCTGGGAGGTACAGGCTTATGCAGGCTGGTGGTTTCCAGGCTCGGGAAGTGATGCTAACTGCAGGTTCTTCTACACAGCAAACGGTGGATATCGGAAACGAACTTCCCGGACAGCAGCTGAAGAGTCTGCACGTGGGGGGACTTCAGGACGCACGCGGCTCCGTATGGAAAGGCTTCCGGGGCTGCATGCAGGTCAGTGGGCTTTTGGGTAGCCGCAGACCCTCATCGGCTTAGCGGCGTGATTACCCAGCATCCTCAGAGCCACTCAGCTGCTAGCCTCGTGTCGAACGCAAACTGAAACCATGCGAGTCCTGCAGGGTGTGCGGATGGGGGAGACCGCCACCAACACCGCAAACGTGAACATGCTGCAGGCTGTGAAAGTGGGCGTGGAGGACGGCTGTGACCTCGACGACCCCTGTGACCTCAGCATCTGCCCCAGGAACAGTCACTGCAGTGACGACTGGGGCACCCACACCTGCGTTTGCGACCCAGGTGATCCCCCCGCTCCCCCAGGCCCATAGCTCCACTGTGACAAACATTAAACCCGTACCTTTATAACTGAGTCTGTAATGGCTGCAGGGGCTCTCGTGTGATGCTGTTACTGTACCCATCTGCCACAGACAGTGTTTGCGAGCGCATCCTGTGTCCTCTCTCGTGCAAGTGCTCTCTTTCACACTGTGGTCTTACTAGTTGTTCATGTGTTTACTCTATACCGCCCCCCACAGGATATTTTGGGGATGACTGTTTGGCCGCCTGCTCCGTCAACCCGTGCGAGCACATGACCATGTGTGTCCAGAAGCCAAGCTCATCTCACGGCTACACCTGTGAGTGCGGGCTGAGCTACTACGGACAATACTGCGAAAAAAAGTACGACCCGCACCTCCTTCGCTGCGCCTACCTCACCTGTCTCACACACACACACACACACACACACACACACCCACCCTTCTGGTTCCGTCCATCCTGCAGTGTTTGCTGGACAAACTCAAAGACGGTTACCTTATAGAGGTGTAGAGTGAGAAATGTGTTTAAAAGCATTACGATAGAAATATGTGTGCGTGTGTGTGCGCATGTGTGTGTGCCTGTTGGTGTCTTTGGTGATCCCCTGTCAGTCATTTAGCACTGTGTATACATGTTTATGTGGGTGATGATCCCCAGTGAGTTTTATGGGATTGTTTCAGTCGTATCCCAGGGAGATTTACTGTAGCAGTGACTCACCTCTGAATGGAAACCCCCCTTCCCTCCCCCTCGAGCTCCAGCATGTCACAGTCTTGGCACCAGACCCAGAGCGCAGGTGAAAATCCCCCTAATTGCAATCTCCGCACGTCACACCGGCGGCGATGTCGGTGCCGCGCTCAAGTGCTTCTCCTGCGCCTCGTCCCGGGTGACCCTGTGCGGAAAAACGCTGACTTTGTTTATACCTGCCTTTGATAGCGGCCGATGAACTGGCCTGATTTGCTGGCACTGGCCGGAGCCAAGCTTTGACCGGCCGGCTAATGGGCCTCACGCCCAGAGGTCTCTTCAGAAGCAGAGGAGCTCCTAATGGTTCTTTCTGCAGTCGTGAGCCGCACGTGCGGAAATTGGCCCGGAGCGGCGGAGATGGTAATGTGGGAGGCGCCGCCTCTCCTGGGTCACGTTGGTGTGCTGTTACTCGCTCAGCCAGCAATGCGGGTTTCGGGTCGTCTTTTTGCGGCCCTCCCTGTCTTCGGTGGTTTGTAATACGGTCACGGCGTTCCATTCAGCTGCCACCTGCTTATTCATTGTCCGGGGGGGGGCCTCTGTGGGGCTGTAACTCATCTTGAGCGACTTGCACGCCCTCCCCTATAGACGGTCGAGCGGTGCCGTAGTTAAACAAGCAGGCGAACAGGATGTTTCTTGATAAAGTGAAATGTGAGAGCCTTGAAGAGGCCACTTGTCACCGCTGAACCAGCACCCCTCAGCCCTCCCCAGCCCCCCATGTTAGTTAGTGCCTTACATGCAGTGTTGGCGTCACACTCTGCCTCGCCTCGGAAGCCCGCAGGAGGATTGATCTTCTTGCATCCGTGACTCCTCAGGGATGTTTGGTCTTCGTCCGTCCTGTGCTCTTTAATCAGCCCTCTGCTGTTCTCCGTCAGCAGAAGCGTGGAGGTGTTTGCCATGTGTGCACTGATGCACCCGTGTTGATCTGCTACTCCCCCCCACGCAGAGTGGACCAGCCATGCCCCCGGGGCTGGTGGGGCAACCCTGTCTGTGGACCCTGCAACTGTGAGGTCGACAAGGGGTTCAACCCGGACTGCAACAAGACGACGGGCGAGTGCTACTGCAAGGTGGGCGCAGTCGTCATGGGAACGGGACGCCATGCGTGTTCCCGCTCTGCTGCGTCATTTCTTGCCGCAATGCGGGCCGTGTACATGTTGGAGAGGGTCACCCAGAAAGCTGCTAATCGCCTCCACCCTGCAGGACAACTACTACAGGCCGAAGGAGGATGACACCTGCTACCCATGTGACTGTTTTCCGCTGGGAGCTCACACGCGCACCTGTGACCCCGTCAGCGGGCAGTGCTCCTGTAAGCCTGGCGTGATCGGCCGCCAGTGCAACCGCTGCGATAACCCCTTCGCCGAGGTGACGGCCGGCGGGTGCCAGGGTAAGTGTGGCTATTGCAGATTTACTACTTGCCGACATCGGGGACAGGATGTGGATTTTAGGCCGCTTAGAGCAGTTTGACTTGCAGCCAAAGGACTTCTGAGACATCTGACGCTGGGTTCAGTTTGAACGTGGTTCCCAGTTTGTGACTTATGTAACTGCAGGAGAGTTTCCACTGCTCTGTCACAGAGCACGGTGTCTGCCTCTGACCCGTCCTGTCCCGTTTAACGTACCTAATAAAGTTCACCTGTGACTGTGTTGGCATTCTTCTCCCCTGACGTCCATTTATTCTTCATTGTGTTCTATCCTCAGTTGTTTATGAAGGGTGCCCCAAAGCCTTTGATGCAGGAATCTGGTGGCCGAAAACCAAGTTTGGACGTCCGGCAGCCGTCAACTGTCCAAAGGGATCTGTTGGTAAACAGCCATCATCTGGAGCATGTTATTATCTCTCATAAAGAACTGTACATGTGCATTATTACCTGTCATAAAGGGGACAGTACACATGCATTATTACCTATCATAAAGGGGACAGTACTTGCACATGTGACAAACTTAAAGCAGAGACATCAATTAATGTAACATGTTTAACTGAACCGTGATTGATGAGGTACCGAATTGTGGAACTTCAGGCCAATAGGACCAATGAGTTCTCATTCCTCCAGCACTGAAGCATTTACGATTGGCTGAGCCAGGACCCTAGTCCCCTGACTGGCTGTGCCTTAGTGTCCTAGTGAGCCAGCGGAGGAACCCCTCAGTCAGGCTAAACGTTTTGTTCCGCAGTCCCACCAGTAGGATCTTTTGGTGGTACTTTTGGGAAAGCTCTGTCTGAAAGGTTATGTGACAGAATGTTTTTGACGGTGTTGAAAGAGAGTAGAAGAGGGCAGTGTAGACTCAGAACAGACGGAGTATGTTTTATAGATGCCAGGCCCTGTTGGTGGTCTCGTACCATTGGCTGCTGGATTGCTCTGGTTAGCTTCATCTTGGCAAGGGGTGACCTAGCATTTACAGTCATCAGTCACTTTGTAAAAACACACTCTGGCTACCCGAGTTGATAGACATAATTTATGAATTCGTTTTTAATTTGCCTGCAAGATATTTTAGATCAAAGTGTTCTGTGCAGTTCTGCACTTTCAGCATATGTTTATGCGTTTGAATTTAGGCTAAACGTCTGCTTTAGTGCATCTGTGTCCTGGCGTTTCGGTGGCGTCGCGCAGGTGTAAGCGGAGTTCTGTATCCGTTGAAGCCGTAGCGCCGATTAGCCTGATTAATGCACGGTGCCGGTCGTTATTTTGGCTTCTCGTTGTTCTGTTCCCTTGTCCAGGTACCGCCGTACGCCACTGCAGTGACGAGAAGGGCTGGCTTCCACCAGAGCTGTTCAACTGCACAACCGTCACGTTCTCTCAGCTCAAGAAACTGGTGCGTGTTTCCATGCATTTAATATGCTGGATATAACCCTCTGTACCCCCGGGGCACGTGACCTACCTCTTTTTCCTCCCAAACGCCCCGGCAGAATGAGGAGATGCACCGCAACGAGTCAGTGATGGACGGCGAGAGGTCCAGGAGCATTGCGCACCTGCTGTATAATGCCACCAGACACACTCGTGGCTTTTATGGCAACGACGTGAGGACGGCGTATCACATGATCGCACGCGTGCTGGAGTACGAGAGCCAGCAGCGGGGCTTCGACCTTGCTGCCACGCGCGACGCCGAGTTCAACAAGGTACCCTGCTCACCTGCTCATCTGCTCACCTGCCCACCTGCCCAGTACTGAGAGGAGCATTCATAACTGCATTCTGGTAACGCCTTAGAAGAACAGCGCCCCCCAGGGGCTGTGTCCTGACAGCAGATTTTAAAAGTTTTTGTGACATTAATGCAATTTAGACTGCTTCACAAAAACAACCACGTTCTCTGTAAATTACAGAGATTTACTAGTCTAAGTTTCGGGCGCTTTGTATAAGCATTGCTATTAAATAAAGACAGGCTTTTTTAACCGCATACTAGCTTAAAGAATTGAATAGTTTAAATCCCTCCCTTGTCAGCGCAGGGTTTTCTGTGGCAGGACATTTCCCCTGCAGCGAATTGCGGCTCTGAGACGCAGAGCTGAAGGGATTATGTGTAAGTAATACAGCCCGTGGTGACTAATGCCTGACTGGTCCTGAGGCAGGCTGGGTAGCACAGCTCCGGATTAGAGGCTGCCTTTGCTCAGCCGGTGAGTCACTGGTAGCTCACATGTGTCCGTGAACCTTGGTTCTGTAATCAAGGAGACCAGTCCGTCCATCAGCGCCAAACTCATCAAGAAACTAAGCTGGACTGGATACATGGACCTAATACTGGCGTCCTGGACCTCGTGGGGAGATAGACTCAGCTTTTGCCATTTCTATATGATTGGCTGAATAGTTTTCATTGCTGATTGGTTGTTCACCCGTGTCAACGTTCTAGAACATTGTCAGGGCAGGCAGCACCATCCTGGACCCTGAGAACAAGGAGCACTGGGAGCAGATCCAGCGCTCCGAGCCGGGTACCGTCCGTCTGCTCCGGTACTTTGAGGAGTACAGCAACACCTTGGCGCAGAACATGAGGAGAACCTACCTGAAGCCCTTCACCGTTGTCACGGAAAACATGAGTGAGTTCTTTGTTGCCTTGACTCACCTTGGAGAACACGCCTTTATTTAAACAACATACTTTTTTAAATGAAGCAAGTCCAGGCCTGGCGTGTGAAGGCTAGTTCCAGTTCTCTGAGGTTTCTGTGATGTTCACATTAATGTAACATCAAACAGCATCGACAAGACAATCTGCCCCCCCCCCCCCAACTTGCTTTTGCTCACGGACAGTCATTGCCGTTGACTACCTGGACACCTCCAGTCCAGAGAACGCCAAGATCCCTCGCTTCGAAGAAATCCAGGGCACATATCCAAAAGACATGGAATCGTCTGTCCAGTTCCCAGAATTCACCTTCAAACAAACTGAGAACAAAGGTACACTTTGGTACACTTTCAGGTCTTTGGGAAACACTTAAAATCCTGTTGATTTAGCTCTGCATTAATGTTACTTTTCTTAGTTTCTTTTCATAGCATTCTGCTTGATGCCAACAGCTACACAGTTATCTGTTCTGTACGTGAATACACACACATCCTAATATCAGACCTGTCTCTGTATGGAGCCGCACCATATAAAGTCATCCTCTTTATAAATAAACACTTGGTACATAGGTTCTTAGTCTGAAGTGCACATATTACAGTTAGACACTATCTGATGTTAGTCCCTTGTCAACGTAAAGCGCACACAGAGAGGGTTTCATCTAGATAAGTGTCAGCCCACTAGGCTCTGTGTCTAAAAAAGGCTTGGCAAATACAGAGCTAGCTCAAAGCAGTATTTATTTTTTTAATAAATTCCCCCCGTAGTAGTATAAATAATTTGACTATAGGTCTTTAAGAGTTCCGTCTGATTGTTTGCAGCAGGGCCAACGGAGAAACCCCCGCCTGAAACAGACGCCTCTGGGGTGGACCACACGCTGCCGGCTAGAAGGAAGCGTAGCACAGAGAGTCTGCTGCCTGTTGCCGTTGTGATCATCTACAGGTCCCTGGGCCAACTGTTGCCTGAGCAGTATGACCCGGACCGGCGCAGCCTTAGGTACGGCTCGCTCCGGCCTGTTTAATGGACCACTGCCACTCCTGTGAAGTATGCCTGTGCGTGCAGGCCAGCTATGCAGTGCAGATGTTGGCCTTGCAGATGCCTGTGTGTAACCTGCAGAAAGCGGTCGAGTGTGTCAGTGAAGACACTGTGTATCTTTTGTGTCCAGGCTGCCCAACCGGCCCGTCATCAACACCCCCATTGTGAGCACGACGCTGTACAGTGAAGGTGAGGCCTTTCCTACCCCCTTGGAGCGTCCCGTCACGCTGGACTACACTCTGCTGGAGACTGATGCGCGCACGCAACCCCTCTGCGTCGACTGGAACCTCGCCCTCACGTCGGCACCCCCCCCCCCCACGCCTTGCGTTTCTCCCACCCCTGGCCACACACACACACAAACACAAACACAGTGGCACAGGGTCACAGACTCGCCCTCGAACCCCACTGCTCTCCGCTCTCCCTCAGGGTCGGGGGGACGGGCGGCTGGTCCTCCAAGGGCTGTGAGCTCATTGTCCGGAACACGACGCACATCCAGTGTCGGTGCAGTCACATGACCAGCTTCGCCGTGCTCATGGATATCTCCAAGAGGGAGGTATGTTGTTGTCCACCGAGCTCTACGCGTTCCGTTGTCCCTTTCCCTGTGCTCTGTGATAACCCCCCTCACCGCCCCCCACCAGCACGGAGATGTGCTCCCCCTGAAGATCGTCACCTACACCGCGGTATCGGCCTCTCTGGCGGCCCTTGTCATCACCTTCATCCTGCTGGCCATCGTCCGCAAGCTGCGCTCCAACCTCCACAGCATCCACAAGAACCTGGTGGCTGCTCTCTTCTTCTCCGAGCTCGTCTTCCTCATTGGCATCAACCAGACGGAGAACCCGGTGAGGACTCGTGTTGTGTTGCTCACATCTGGGAGGTGGGATTTGATTTGATAACGCTACGCCTTGTCCGAGTGGCAGGGTGGCTGAGACGGTGGTTTCAAAGTTTCAGTAATGAGTTCCGGTGAATTCCGCTGTCCTCCCAAGGTTTAACTGGGAGGCCACTTACTGGGCGTCGCCAAGTAGCATTTTCTTTTCTCGCCGTCCGTGTGGTTTGGTTTAACCAGCAAGAACACCTTCCTTCTTAATTATGAGTTTTCAGCAAATGTTTTTGGATTAGTCGTTCCACTTCTGGGCAAATTAAGAGGAGATTACCTGAATGCTGATTTGGGTTTTACTGTTTCCAAACTGTGAAATCGTGAACATCTGTGAAACACAGGTTATTTGGTTTTGTAGAACTGTAGAACAGTCTGTGTGGATTAAAACATCAAAATAAGTGTAGAACTGAAAATGATACTTAGTTTTTTTCTTCTTCTTCATTTCCTTTGAGAGTATAGACCTGAGGCAGACTGAGGCATTGTGGGTACGTACTGGAATATGAATACAGTGGTTTTGATCTTTAGTGAAGTTTTGCCATGGAGGATGATGGGAGATTAGATCAAACAAAAACGATGTGTGCGTTGCCATGTGTGGTAGATGGGCAGTCAGTTCAGATAACGTTGGGCATTATAGCATTAACATAAGCATGTTTAACATCAGATACGGTTCTGCACTGAGATTTGTTTCCTTATAAATACTGGCACCGATCCAAAATTATATTTGTAATCTTACACTGTATGGAGAAAATTCCTTCTTTCCACCATGCAAAATGCTTTGATGTTCACAGACAGGTGCATGTGTCGCTAACGCCGGGGACAGACACTCTGAGGGAAGCCCAGAATGTTTGTTGTGCTGAACGCACATGGTAGTCTAACAGATTACGGCAAGAGATTAGCATGTGAATTTTTCTTTAGAGGTGGGTGGGTGCTTCTTGGACTCGCATACGAAGCCCTGCTTATCTCAACCCTCCCCAAAGTCATGTTGCCTGCCCCCTCCTCAGGAAAGGGGGAATTCAGCAGTCTGCAGTGATTTACTGGCTGTCGGTTTGTGGGCCTGTGCCTTGGGGCTCAGCAGAGGACCTTGTGTATCCTACCCCCCGGAGGTACCTGGCAATAGGGAGGTAAATGATGGGGCCTCCATCTGCTTGTGAGCTACAAGCCGGCCCCTCCAGGACTGTCGCTGAGGCCTGCCCTGACAGGTGTCACCGCCTGGAGCTCCAGCCCCTCTCATTCCCAGCTGTCGAGGCGTGCGTGACGGTCACGCATCCCAAGATGGGTGGGGTCCAGCGGTCACTACATCCACACCGGTCAATCAGAAAAGGGCAGCCTGACCGCTTTTCTCACGAAGCAGTCCGTCAGCTCCGAGGTCCCCTCACGTCAGCCGAGGTTAAGCTCCTTATATCGGTTACGCCAGGGCGTTTCGTCCGTTCAGATTCTCAAGAAGGTCTTTCTCCTCGTTTGGGAAGAGGTGTCCATCCTGTCAGAGGGTCGGCATGAGGTCGTGTTAGAGATGAGTGTTCCCTAACCGCCGTCTTGTCTCCCTGCAGTTTGTGTGCACGGTCATCGCCATCCTCCTGCACTATTTCTACATGTGCACCTTCGCCTGGGTGTTTGTGGAAGGCCTGCACATCTACCGCATGCTGACCGAGGTGCGCAACATCGACTGCGGCCACATGCGCTTCTACTACGCCATCGGCTGGGGCATCCCGGCCGTCATTACTGGTAAGAGCCGCCCGCACAGCCGTTCCGTTTCCTTGGTGTCCAGCTGCTGGCTTGCTGTATTGCGAGTCTGGAAGTTCCTCCGTAGTTCCTCTTGGTGTCAGAGGGGTTGATGTTTTTTTCTTTGAAGTTTCCAAGGGTTCTGTTGCTAACTGATGTCAGTGAGCAAATGAGGAGAGTATATGGAAATTGTTTTTGTATTAGGCAGGTTAGCTTTCCCTGGTATAGATCTCTTCTTGGCCCTCTGAAGATCCTTCTGAAGTTCCTTATACTCCTCCTCCAGGCTTGGCTGTGGGGCTCGACCCACAGGGCTACGGAAACCCTGATTTCTGCTGGCTGTCTGTCCACGACACCCTGATCTGGAGCTTCGCCGGACCGATCTCCATCGTAGTTCTGGTAAGACTGTCAGAACACACACACTGTGTTCCCCCACGGGAGCCGTTCAGGAGCTCCACAGTTTTGACCAACTGTTACACGTCTGTGGAAATTATCTTAAGAGCACTCATTTTTAAACTGGACCCCTTCCCCCTGACAGGTCAACATCGTGGTGTTTGTGTTGGCTGCCAAGGCTTCGTGCGGACGGAGGAAGAAAATGTTCGAGAAATCGGGAGTTATGTGAGTTGTTTGGAGACCTGAGACTTGTTCCCGTCAGATATTTGTCCCCTGAGAATGTGGAGCAGCATGTAGCATACACGACCACCCTGGTCTGTAGACTCTAGCGCCCACTCTGTCCTGTGTGTCCCGTCAGATCGGCCCTGCGTAGCGCCTTCCTCCTCCTGCTCCTCATCAGTGCCACCTGGCTGCTGGGCCTCATGGCGGTCAACAGCGACGTCATGACCTTCCACTACCTCTTTGCCATTTTCAGCTGCCTGCAGGTAGGTGAGCCGCGTTCAGGAAGGGTCCTGCTGCCCACGCTCCAAAACACACCTGACAGAACGTTAACCCGTCACGTGTTCAGATGGGGCTGGTTCCCGTTTTGTGCTAGTGGTTGGTATTAAGGCGTCACTGACGTGCTGCTCTTAATGGAGTGGGAGAAAGAGAAAGCGTTGCTTCTGGAATGTTCTTATCCCGACAACCGTTCGAGCAAATGGGGATCTGACCTCACTCGGACCTTCTCCCGCTCCTTTTTAGGGCATATTCATCTTCTTCTCTCACTGCGTGTTCAACAAAGACGTGCGCAGGAATCTGAAGAACGTCTTCACAGGGAAGAAGGGTTCTGTAGAAGAATCAAGTGCAACGCGGGCCACCCTCCTCACAGTGAGTGGCTGCGTGCGTCACCCGTGTCACGCAGCCGACACGTGCATGCTAAATGATGTCGAAGCACTGCGCAGACAATGAGGCGGTGTAATGAGGGAGATGATGAGGAGTGTGAAGGGCGTTTGAGAATGGCGAAGAAGAAGGTCAGTGTGGGGTGGGAGCGACCAAACTCTGGAGCAGACTTGCTGATGTTCCTGCGCGCTTCCGCTCCACAGCGCTCACTGGACTGCAACAACACGTACACGGAGGAGGGAGCACTCTACCGCACGCCCATTGGGGAGTCCACCGTGTCTCTGCAGGCCAGCGCCAGGTCAGCCCAGAGCCGCCGCGGCTGCCTTGCTTATGCGCTCAGGTAACCGGGCGATGGGAGCGCACTGCTGCTCCGCCCTTCCTGTCTCTGCTGCTCCGCCCTTCCTGTCTCTGCTGCTCCGCCCTTCCTGTCTCTGCTGCTCTGCCCTTCCTGTCTCTCCTCGGGGTCCTTTTCTTGGCTTTACGCTAACCTGCCAAACTGTCTGCTAACCCTCTCCGCATCTGCTCTGCTCTGCGGAACTCCTGACTTAGACACCTTCCCTGCACTGTGGCATGAACACACACACACACACACACACATACACACACACACACACACGTACACCCAGGAGGGACTGCTCTGCTTCTGTCTGACAGAAGAAAGTGCTCACTGACAGGTGAGCTTTCCTTGAACCTTTAGGCTAACTGGCTCTAGTCCCCGTCTGAAAACATAAATCTGGGCCTCCTTCTGCCTAAAGACACAGTAGGTGTGTTTTTTTTAGTGTTACACCCACACTCATTGGCAGAGCACTTTATTACCTGCAAGACTGAAAGCACACCTGTGTCAGGACAGTTCGGCAGTCAGGCAGCATGTGCGACCGACACAGAAACTATATCTGCCTCCTCTGGCCCCTCCCGCTGCTCCTCCCTGCAGGGACGACTCGGGACACAAGCCCAGCGTCTCATCCGGCACCGCCAAAGCGGGATGCGGAGAGAGTGGGGACTTCCAGCGGAACGGCACCAAGGGCGATGGTAGGTTGCAGTGTCAAGGGCCGTCCCCTCAGTCCGGGGTCTTGAGGGTTCGACGTGTAACAAGCCATTGTGAGATCAAGTCTCCAGTGGGGAAAAAACGTGTGTAAGTCATGTGTGCCCTCCACAGATTCCGACTCGGATAGCGAGCTCTCGGTGGACGAGCACAGCAGCTCCTATGCATCCTCACACTCCTCGGACAGTGAGGACGACGAGGTGGACACGAAACCCAAGTGGAGCTCCAGCACACCCAAGAACAACGAGCGTCAGCCGCTGCACAGCACCCCGAAAGGTGGCCAGCCCACCGCAGAAACCGTTACCGCCCGCTTCCCTCGTTAAGCACGTGCGACTTACTGTCTTACCTGCCTGATCCCTCGTGTGGTCTCACCTGTTCTCTCCCTCCTGTTCCCTCAAGTGGACGCAGTGACCAATCACGTGAGGCCTTACTGGCCCACGGAGGCGATGACGGCCAGTGACAGCGAGGAGCCCGCCGGGGTGGAGAACCTGCGGGTGGAGACGAAGGTGAACGTGGAACTACACGCGGAAAACAAGCTCAACCACATCGGAGAGCCCCCGCAGGAAAAGGAGAACCCCAACAAGGAGGGGGCGCCCCTGAGCAGCAACCACCAGACTGAGCAGAGGAGGGGTGAGGACTCGGGGGAACACGTGTAACCGGAACATCACTGCTTCGAATCTCACGTGCCTCGATCAGCCAGTGGGCCGCTCCACATCTGTCCCCTCATATGATTTATCATTACTGGTCTTTATTTGTGTAAGAGTCCTGGGTGCCTATGAAAAAACTGCAGTGTGCACATTTTAAAAAATATTTATTTTCAGGGATTCTAAAGAACAAGATAACGTACCCCCCTCCGCTGTCGGACAAAAACATGAAGAATCGTCTGCGAGAGAAGCTGTCCGACTACAACTCGACCACCATCTCCACCAGGGCGCCGTCGGTGAGCTCCAACGAGGGCCTACGCCATGCGCCTGGCAACAACATCATCAAGCCACCCCAGCGGCCCGCCGTGACGACCAGGGAGCAGCCCAACGGCGTAGCGATGAGTGTGCGCGGAGGGACGGTGAATGGCGGTGACAACACGGACTCGGAGTGAGTGATCACACGGGCCCTGGTCGCTGTGGGTGGGGCGCAGCCTTGGTCCTGAGATGGCTTTCTGTGTGGAGTGGCCTTCTACCGCCTCTCGTTTTCCTCTGCACTGCGTGAGCGTGTGCGTGTGTGTGTGTGCGCGTGCGTGCGTGCGTGTGTGTGTATATATATCCCTTCAGGTTTCCCTTTTCATTGTTCCTTCTTTCTTTTTTTCTGTCCAGCGGCAGTAACGAAACTTCGATCTGATTTGTCGTGAAGCCCATGGGAGCGTCTTCGTCTGTGTAGGGAGGGTGACAGACCCCCCCAGCACACTAGGACCTGTGTGGAGCCACCCCCTCCTCCTGCTGGCCCCCAGGAAGAAGAGTGTTACCACAGGCTGCCGAATGCCAGTTCTAAAGGGATTTACCAAAAGGGCAGTGAACAGTGGCCCTTGCCAAACTGGCGGTGAGATGATGGAGACTCAGTTTCCCTCAGTCCCCGTTACTGTCCCAACGATGCACAGCCTGATCTGACTGGACTCAACAGGTCTCAGCTGGGACCAACGACTTTGTAACATAATGCTGCCACTAGGTGGCACTGTTGTTCAACTATTTTTATTTTAGTTCACCATCATCGCAGGACCAGGCAGTAAAAGGTTTTTGTACTCTGCCACAGAACAACTCTCCAAGTCCATTTTTTTTCTGTCTGCCTTCAGAGAGGAATACAGTTTTAAAATCATCTTTGTTTGTAATTAACCTGTAGATAATTTTGGAATATTATATTTTGTAATATCTTGGTTTTTATAGATGTGAAAAACAGAAGTGATGATTTGTAAATTGTAATTAGTATTTTTTTAACGCATGTCAACACCGCAGTGCCTGTCCTTGGCTTAATATCACTCTTGTATGTGACTCTGTGAGTTTGCCGTGACTCTGCGAGTTAGCCACAGCCAACGTTGCTGTACTGCACAGCTATGATACAGTGAAAACGAGGATGGCTGTGTGTAGCATCTGACTTGCTTCTTCGTGTCAGAGGTACACGTCTGGTAGCAGGACACACACTCTTACTTAGCTCATGTATCCCTTACGCACAGAAGGTGTGTCTCTGCGGCTTCTTCATGTATAAGGTGGACAGCGAGATGTTCACCAGCCTTAGCGTGTACCTGGTCTCAAGCCAAAGTTTTTTTTATATGATCCTCTTGGAGCGCAAGGGCTAATAGACGTCAGGCTAACGTCCAGACCGGCGGGGCCAGAAGCCTGGTACTGACAGTGCCCTGGTCATTAAGTGAATGTGCCAGTATGCTTGGAGAAGGTGTGTGTGGGGGGGCTGCCGAGGTCAGCCAAACTCTAGAGAGCAGCGCCCCAAGCTTCAATGGCTCATCCCCCAGCGTCCCATGAACGGCGCTGCACGAACATCACGACACTCAAGCCGCGCTGAAGACCCACACGGCCGCAGCCGTGCCACATGAGCTGCACACATCCAGTTTGTCGTCATAGTATTATAGCCGAAGCTGTTGCCATGGAGTCCAGTTGCCGCAGCGCCGGGTGGGTCATTCCTTTGTTAGGCCCAAGGTCTGTTCCTGAGCATGAATAGAGTGAAGTCCTGCTGGGTTTCACCTCGGAGACTCACGGAGGATCGCATTGTTTAACCACTCGGAACTTCATTCCCAACTTAGTGCCTCATTCTTTCCCCAACGGAGACCCGATCTCACAGCTGTCCTTCTTAAAGCAAAAGTGATTTTTTTTTGTACGATCGTAGACACTGGAAATGTTTTGTAACATATGTCTATTTATTTTTATTTCTCTAAAACACTGGAAAGAAAATAATTAAGACTGTAAAAATTAAAATGAAGTTGAGTTTTTAAAACTTGTGTCTAGTAATTTGTTGGCTGAGTTTTGGGTAAGTCTTTGGTTGTTAGTCCTTTGTGATTCTTGGTCACCTCTCCCTTCTGCCACCTCTCCTGAGACAGCACCATCTCCACCAGAGGGAGCCCTTTCTCTGTAAAACATGTAACAGCCCTGCTGTTTTGACGTGTGCAGAGGTGGGAGATGCTAATGCTGCACCATCTCCGTGGTGATGCTGCATGGAGGCGGAGCCTTAGGCACACCCAACTGTTGTGGTGATGTTGTCTCTTTACCTGTAACACCTGCTAGTGTCACCTGTTCGTCAGGCTGGTGACTAAGCTGCGTAATTCTGCTGTCGCAGGTCAGCTGCCTCACAGTGTGTCTGGGCTGAGGGCTGGAAGATCACCTATTTAAGGAAGCAAAATGAAGATGTAGGACTTACAAAACGCTCTGGGAAAAGCTGTTTGGGATTCAAGGCTGCAGTAGAGAAAGACAAAACTTACCTCCTAATTTGCTGTTCTCATGAAGAGCTTGTATAACTAACAGTTAACAGCCAAGGCAGACCATTGGCTCTAATTGTTACCGTTGTACCTGTACAAGCTTCTGAAATTCTCTCTGCTGGTCAGTGTTCGTCCTCAGGTGAGCCCAATCTGAAACGAATAATTACCGCACATTGTTTGCACGTATTGATTAAGAGTAATGTTGTGTGTTAGAGCGTACCTGGACAGAAGGCCCTGAGGCTGTACCACATCAGGAGATGTTTCACAGTGTAGGTGCCTCGATAACGCCTGATGGCAAACCTGAGTCTCGTGTGGATTTGCACTCCTTGGAAACGGGTTGTTGAGTAGAGACATTGGGGTCTTGCCGGTCCATGTGGTGTTTCCTCTCCCTCGTGTCACTGGAGGGCCGGGCGGTGAGCAGCTGGAACCGGTGTGCCTGCAATACCTGGAGAACAGGAGCACAGGCCCCGTCCCGGCTGGACCTCACGTGCAGGGTAAGTATAGCCAAAGTCTCCAGTGTGTCATTAAAACCCTCTGCTTTTTAGGGAACTGAAATGTTATGAAAATACAAACTAAAAATACAAATCTTTCAGTCTTTCTCATAGTTCCTGAAAGTAAATAGTTTTTCCTAAGAACCCTTTATTTATGAGAAATGTGATTATTTTATTTATTAATTGTAGGGTCATAAAATTGAATAAATAAATATAGATATGCAGGAAAACCAAATATATAGTGACTTCCATCTTATATTTTGCTTGTTTTTTTTTTTATCTATTACTTGACTGGTTTGTAATTTCCTTGTGCCTGTCGTCCAGCTCTGTTGGCGGACTCGGCACATTACTCCTGTCAGGCAGACGTGTTGATTCGACATGAACATCGTTTTCTAAAAACATTACTGTGTAGGTGTGAAGTATTTATTTTTTATATGTTAGATGATTGGCACAGCTCATCTTTTTCATTTAACTGTTGCGATTTACAACTTCGCGTTTCTTTCCTGTTTGTGCCAACTGAGATGAACGGCATGTAGCTCAGGCAGTGATCGCCACCTAGTGGATTTCTGGGAGATAAATGTTACTGACTATGGAGCTGCAGTGAAATGAGAAGTGGTTCTCCTGACATTAACCCTCCTTCCATGCTTGTGTCTGCAAATCTGTGGACCAGGAACGATGCAGAAAACAAGTTTATTCAGATGTCAGACGTTTGTCACCAATGCCTTATTCTTTCTTACCAGATGAACCTGGCTTCCCTAGTTTTCTAATTGAAGTAGAAAAATTATCCTCGAGTACCCGGTCAATGTGTTTACATTGTACATATTGTAATGGAACAGGCAGGTTTTGAACTGGGGTCATTGTTGCACGTGCAGCGGACCAGATAGGATGATTAACCTGCTGAGCCAAAGACTTTACTCTGCTTTGGATGACCCCAGTTTGAAATCTGTTGGCTCCCTTGGCCCATTACAATCTGTAGTTAAGGAAAGAATTTAAAAAATCAGTACAGTTTGTCATATGTATTATAAAAAAAATCAGGGTCCCTGTAGAGAGGTGGAAGCCTAGGACAGGTCCAGGGGCCCATGACAAATGGCAGTTTGGTGGCTCAATGGGTAGAACATCAGGCTGGGATGCAGAAGTGTCCCAGTTCAAATCCCAGCCCAGCCATAAGGTGCAAGACAGCCAGCTCATTGTAACATGTATGACATGTTGAAAGTCGCTTTGGATAAAAGCATCTACTAAATTAATTAATGCAAACGTAACATATGGGCCCCATTAAAACATGGTACAACATATTCTTAACGTAAAGGTCTAACTTATTTTTCACTGGGCAAATTCACTACCGACTGCCTGCACATAATACTTGCAGGTCTGTTCAGTTGCCAGTTGTACCAAAACCTTCCAAAATTTCAACCCTCAGCCTCAGACACACAGACATGCGGACACACATTGTTGACTTTTAAGCGTGTTCGTTACGTAAGCATATCTCGTGCAACGTGCCAGTAAGCTTGTTTGGGATTACAGTGCTTCTTATGAACTTAGCGGTGAGAAGATCTTCTCATCTCTATAATGGACACTGCGCAAGAAAAAGTGAAGTACATGACCGCAAAAAATAGAACATGTTGGAGAAATTTAATATTCTAAAATACTCTTGAAAGAAGAGACAACAGTAATTATCACAACAGTAATTTGAATAACATTATATAAACGCATAGAGTAACGTGTGTACGCTTTAATGTAATAACCTATAATGACCCCAGAAGCCCTGTTGAGAACACTGCCCTCTAGCGAACGATGTAACGCATTATAGGTTATTATAATAACCTATAATGACCCCAGAAGCCCTGTTGAGAACACTGCCCTCTAGCGACCGATGTAACGCATTATTTAAAGTGACGCATTCTACCTTGTGTCATCATGAGCTGCCTTATATTTATCTCCTATTAATCACTGAGTCGTTATTAACCCAGCCCTAAGTGAGAGAAATGCACTAAAACGACGAACAGGCCACAAAGTTTTATTTGTTGTGATATATTAAATAGCGGGATTAAGGGTTTTCCGCAGAATAAGTATACGTGTGACTTTCCCTGTGTTCGTAGATGCGTGCAAAGTCGCTCCGTCGCCCTGACCCATGTAAAAAATTATATTTTTATTCATTATTTTAAGACACGACTGTGGCAGCGTTATAACAGAGTACTCGACGCCGTCAACATTAAATCCATAATCATGTATTCGCCCACACAGAGAGTGGAAGTAATAGATATGAAAATACACAACTGCCACACACACACAAGTTTTTAATGTACTGAAAAATCTCCAAATCAGACTCGTGTGTGTGTTAAATTTACTGAGCACAGTAAAGGTCTACCTACGTTTTGATACCGTGATTTTAAAAAACAGGCCCCCCCCCACCTTCTGAGTTACATCAAAATAATAAGGAGGCTCCTCCACATAGCGGGTTGTAATTGCTCGGAGCGCATTTTCAGGAGCTCCCCCGATATAACCCCCCCGATATAACCCCCCCGGTATAGCCGCGGCGCGCCTGCGTGCCCCTTTAAGAGCGTCGCTCACACTGACGGTGTTTCCTGCGCTCGGCCCCGCTGCGCTGCGCTCACATCCAGGGCTGGACCCAGACGGGTGTTTATTTCGGAGTGGGACTGTTTGCGCTCAAAGCCCCTGCAGGACCGAGGAGATCAAACAGCGTGTTTGTTACCGGAGGGGGAGCTGCGTGCGGGAAGCCGGTGTCTGGTGCAGGGGGTGTGAATAACGGATCTGGGGAGCATTTATTCGGAGCCTTACAGCAGGTGTCAAAAAGGCAAACGTCGAAATAAAAAAGGACCCTCGGTGTTAATGAAACTTTGCCACGATTTGCGTTCTGGGTAAGAAACTTTTAAAACTTTCAGATGATGGAATAAGAAGGGGCGTCCTGGACGGCGTTAGGGTGTTATCTCCGGAGTCTTGGAAAGCGGAATAAAAGGCGCCTTATTCATTTCCAAGAGAGCTGCGTATGCTCCCTCACATCATTTTGTCCATCTTTGAAGGCTAAAAAATGTAAGCCAGAGGAGTGCCTTTATTATAACGCCTTTATTATAACGCGTTTATTTTTGCCCCCTAACGGCGCCTTTGTTACGCTGTGACAGGTGACACGGGCTTTCGCAGCCCCTTTGTTACTTTGTCGCGCGTCTTCAGACGCACTTGCAGCACCCCGTGTGTGTGTGAGGAGCGTGCAGTGTGTGTGAGGAGTGTGCACTGGCCTACTTGTTGACAACCTATTGTTGATTTCCCAAAAAGCACAAACCTGATGCGCAGATGCGACGTGCGTTACACTGATTTTCTTACACCGCTCGGGTGGTCGGTGATGTGAACAATGAAACGTGGGATCAGCGGCTCAAAGTGAAACTACGGGCTGACGTTTAACCATCATTTCCCGATGTTTCGGTTAACCTTCATCATGTAGCGGTGCTCTTTTGTTCACAGGTTTTAACTAAGGCATGACATCAGCCGAGTTTGTTTTGCGTTATTTGCGATCGCCTGCTCCTCGCATTTTTGTTCATGCGATCATTGTTGAAAACTAATTGTATAAATGATTGATTGATCAATGGGGTAAAGCGAGACCGCCAGTGCAGTCGTCGATCCGCGCCGATCGGAGCGAGAGCCGGGGTGACTATTAAGATTAAAGATTTCGTCTTCTAGGGGTAATTCTGCCCCATTTATTCGCCATGCCCATCTCGCACCCGGGTTCGATGCGGACCTATTATCATATGAAAAGTAATGCCATTGATGGTGCGGTAACGCGGCATGGGTCTCTCGTGCACGGATCTCATCAAAATAATAATTTGTGGCATTGCAGAGGTTGACCTCTACGAAAACGGTGGGGTCTCAATGACCCCGTTGGAAAGTTAGGCGGAAATGGTTTGTTTGGTAGGCTGTTAAATGCGAACGTATTTTCCCCATGGTCCACCTACGGCCGAGGAGAGGATGCTGCAGCGGCACCGCGCTCAGTTGTTTGTGTGGGCTGGCGCCTCCGAAAATGGAACAGACTCGCCGTTCCGCTGTGCGTGAGCGCACTGTGTCATCCTTTCCAGTTAAACCAGCGGCAGCCGATCACGCGCAGGCACACGCGCATACCAGTGCGCGCACCCGTCCGCTGTTATCGCCAGCCCTGAGCCAGCATAGCTGATGGATATTTCACCGGCTCCGTGACACCGTGATGAGGCGTCCGCCGTTAATGTCGATGACAGCTTAAAAGCTGGTCGGTTTGGCAAGGACGGGTTCAAGGGTCACGGGGGACAATGAATGCGGGCACCCGACGGCCTCAAGTGAATTAACATGTACTGCTTGCTTTCACTGTGGACGACTGTGAGCTTTTATCAACACTAAACTGTTCTCTGATGGATGGAAATGTACGTGCGGGTTAAATTGTATGAATTAATTTTAAAATGCCCTTAGAATTTGAAGGAGCAATAGAGAGATTATGATCATTTTCATGACCTACAATCCAGCCTTTGCAGGATGGGGTTATGAATTAGTGTTATATTAAATAATTCTCATCAATAAAATGGGTTAAAGCATGCCCCCCCCCCCCTCAATCCAGGGTGAGGTGCCACACCTACCTAGCATTTCTGAGAACATGACGTAAGAATGTTGTAGCACCCTGATCTCCTCCTGGTGTTACCTCTGATTTAATATTTCATATTTTCAGTGATGTGCGAGACGGTGGTGTCTTGTTATGGCATTCCACTTCTTTTTTCCACCCTCGGACCAAAGTTCCTTTGGCTGGCAGGCGTTTCAAGGAACAAATATTGAGGAAGTTTATCTGTGGTGTGGTGATCAGAGACATGCCTGTGTAGCATATTTACGGAAAACCATGTCACATGTCATGTCCCATGTCTCACTTGTCAAAGTCCCATTGGGGCATTGACTTTCCTTCTCCTATCATGCGTCAGTGCTGAGATCACTTCAGATGCCCTGATCACCAAACCAACTCTGTGTTTTATCTCTGTTTTTTTTTTGGTCTACTGTGTGTATATGTGTGTTTCTGTGTATATTTTATCAATTTACATGCAAGAGGAGTTTGAGTCCTTAGCGAAGACCAAAAGTTTGTTTTTGGTGATGCAAGGCTGTGAAACTTGGCAGATCAGGTTATTGAGTAACCTGCATTTGCATGCCGTACTGGGCTGCACATGTCTGACCTTGGTTTGTTCATTTGTTTGCAGTAAGCTTTTAGCCCGAGTGTGACAGAAGACGCTGTGTTTTCGGATTGGCGTCGCTGTCATTTCACCACAGGCCTGAAGCCCATCTACTGAGGATCTGTGTGGCCGTTGTGTGTGTACCAGCACGCCTCTGTGAAATCCTCCGTAATTTGTGTGCTGGAAAAGTTGACAGGTTCTTGAAAGCAGGTGTGACGTGGGCCTGCAGTGGGCTGTTTTCACAGAGGGAGACCTTGAGACTTTATGGAAGGCTCTGACAAAGCTGTCACGCATCTCACGGGCTGGATGTGAAGGTTCAGTGCAGGACCTTGTCTGCTTTGTGTTCCTTTGTTTCCCATGGAACACATCGATCCAGAACTGAGCACGGGCGTTTTGGGACTGACATCCGTTCTTCTGAGGGCCATGCGTTTGCCTCAGCTTGTAGCAGACTAGTGCTGATTGGTTAAGGTGTGTGTGTGTGTGTGTACCCCCCATAATTAAGGGGGGTCATGTTCCCAGGCTACATATGCACAAGGTGAAATATTTGATTGAAGAAATGCTGATATAACAGTGTGTGTGTTGAGACTCCGCTGGAAAGAGAAGGAATTCCGCTCGTATTTGATCACGGGTAACACAAGTTCTCTGATTGGGTTTTCTTTATTTATTTACCTCTTTGCTTTGGTCTCCCATGTTTACTCTGACACATTCCTCTTCATTCTGTCATCTCATGCAAGATTTCTTTTTTCCCCGGACAATTTCAGTGAGTGTATGTGTGGTTTCTGACATGCTCAGTATGGTAATTGCTGTCAAGGAGAGACATTTCTTCTGTTGAAGTAAGGAGCTCACTGGTAGATTCGTCAAAATGAACATGTGTCACTGGTGTGGAAATAGAAACAGTGTGTCACCCTGGGGGAGCCCAGGGGCTTTTTATGAGAAAGCCCCCATTCTCAGAAATTTGAGCTCCATCCTGGCTACCTCTCCCCACCCCACCAGAGCCTCATGCAGGGGGGTTTTGATTCATATCTGGGCTGTGGTGCAGATGCCACAGGGTCAGAGGGTCTGAAGCATGCTGGGGTGGGCAGGGCCAGGTCGGGACGGGCTGAGAGCCGTCAGATAGTCAGTCAGCGGCTGAAGGCTGAGATGTTCACCTGTGTGTTTCTGTGCGTTCTCTTTTCACAAATGATGCAGGACAGGGGCAGCATGCCAACGTGGGCAGCATGCTAATGTGGGCAGCATGCTAACGTCAGCAGCAAATGAGGTGTTGTACGTTAGAGGAAAGTAACAAGAAGTGCCCCCCTTCACCCCATCCCACTGATAGTGACACAGTCACACACAAACACGTCCTCAGAGCCTGGTGAAGGCAGGAGTGAGGAGAGCACTTTAGGCTCTGGGGTAGACAGTGAGGTGCTGGGTGTGAGGCTCCAGAAAAACTGCCACGGCCGTCCTGGCAGATAGCCAAGTGGTGGCTCGTTATCATCCTCTAGGGACGTCTCGTGACAAAAAATTACATTTGTTATTTTTGTGCTGTGTTGTTGTCTTAATGTTTTCTGGGAAAAAAATATTGTTTTATAGCTGATTCCTTTAACTACTGTATTCAGATTTCTGTAAATTAACAGCAAAGGTTGAACTGCAAACATTTATCTACAAAAGTGAAGCTGAAAAGTGAAACATCACAGTTCTGTTCTGTGGTCTGCACACAGATGAAACAGCACAGTTCTGTTCTGTGGTCTGCACACAGGTGAAACAGCACAGTTCTGTTCTGTGGTCTGCACACAGGTGAAACAGCACAGTTCTGTTCTGTGGTCTGCACACAGATGTACGTGATTCACAACGGACCAGTTTCTTCAACACATATTTGATTAGTTGTGCAGAGGCAGACTGAAATACTGTCTGCAGAATTATTGAACCTGTTCCTGTGTGCATGTCTGTTCTTGGATTGGTTGAAGGTGCCTGTCCTTGAGTTCAGGATGAGAAAGTTTGGGTGTGAGATGGCAGTGTTGGATCTGGTGCCTGTTACCCACTGGTCCATGGCCATTTTACCTGACTCACTCAGTCCTGGTGTTTCCTGTTTACACAGGAAGTGATGTCAGTGAAGTGGAGGAAGATGAGGCTACTGTAAATAGCCCGCAGTTGCTCATCTATTAGCGTGAAAGCTCCCATTGTGGCTTATGGGGGGGGGGGGGGGGGGTGTTAGGGTGCATTTGGTTAAAAGCCCCAAACCACCCTGAACCGCTGAGATTCTGCTCCACAT
>JABJVR010000001.1:2175032-2210490 GCA_025773905.1 Chitala chitala
TTTATTTATTTTTTTAAAATTTTTTTCAATTTTTTTTCCTGGTTCGCGCTTGGTGGGGGGTTGGGTGGGGGTGTTGGGGGGGGGGGGGGGGGGGGGGGGGGGGCGGGGGGGGGGCCCCCCCCCCCTACAAACCTGCAACTGAAGCACATTCAGAGGAGTGCAGATGCAGTATGAGCTGGAGTGTGTCTGTGTGTAGGGGGGTGTCGAGTTGGGGGGAGGGGCAGATACAGGTGTGCGGCTCCTGAGTCAGGACTGACCCCGCCTCCCCTCCAACGGGGAGGGAGCCGCCCTCGGCCGCCCCGAGTATCACCATTCCAGATGACCCTTGTCCCGCCAGATAAATCACCCCAAACCATTTAGCTGCACTTCTGTCTCCTACAAAAGTGGAGCACCTCTTGCTTTGAAACATTATTTATTTATTTGCTTTCTTTGTTCGTTTTTTGCACCTCCTCGTTAAAGAGTGTGGCAGGGTGATTTAATTAATCTTGCTTTATTTGATCTATTTTTGAGTGTTAGCAGTTTCGAAGGAGAAGCATTGCTAAATTGGGATATTTATTCATTTTGGTTGAAGCACTAGTTCCTGTCCAGAATGGTTTCCGCAAACACTGGTCAGACATGCTAATCGATCATTTAAATTAAACAAATATTTTGCCCTTATTTATTTATTTTTTATGTGCGGTTCCAAGGTAATAGCAGGTAATGTTGTAGCACATTCATCCTGCCATGTTTTGTTTTAGTAAGTTGCTTCCTCCATTCCACTAATTAAAGTTGCATGCAGGCATGAAACTCTAAAGTGCTGTCATCTAACATAATTAAAATCTTAACTAATTCTCTGTAAAAACCTGCTATATTATAGCAGAAAATTATTAAAACTTCATTTAATGTGGGTTCTACCTATTGTGTTACCATCACAACAAAAGCACCAATGTTCAAACGTGACGCCATGTGAGGCTTTCATAAAAACAAGACACCCAACAAATATCATAAAACGTGAATTTACACACATGATGGGACGAAAGTTCTTTTGTAACCTCAGGAACACTTTTGGAATTATAGTTTCAGAGAAATTCCATCTATGGCCTAATGAGGTGCGGTAATTACCATTGGCTACATGGGCAGAAGGTCTGTTTGACCATGGCTGACTTTAATGAGTGTCATTAAACGCATAAGGGAAGCAAAATATGCATGGAAAGGGAGTCTTCATCGAAGAGATACGTCTGTTAAGGAGTCCACACACATCTTCATTTTAAAACAGCTGTTAATTTTACATCTCGCTTCTAAATGTTCACATGCTTGCTCATGTCTTAAGCAGGAAATGAGGGGTGTGGAGGAAGTATGAGGTTCTAGAACAACTCACATGTTCTCAACCACAAGCCAGGAATCTAGGGGAATGAGACATAGCTGGAAATGTCAGTGGGAGTTACACAAGGAAGCTCAGCAGGTAACTCAGCGGCGAACCATCTTGGGGGTCTCACTCCTACGGAGCTGGACGGATGAGGTATCAGCTTTCAGATGAAGGTAAAAAGAATATGAGACCGTATGTAAAGGATGCCAGACTCCATCAAGCTGCTGCGTCTTTCACCTGAGAGGAGCTGAACACATCGTACAGTTTTGCCTTAGAATGCGAGCGCTGGTAAACTCGGTAAGCTTTTGCATCATGTGCATTTCTCATTAAGTCCTCTGTCCTCTACGATGAGTTGTGAAGTTCAGTATCAACATGTTTTTGTGTAAAAAGGTTTTCTTTTGCATGTCCATCCATCCAGGTTCAGGGGCGATGGAGCCAGTTAGGATGTGGAGCAACGTGAGGGGTACATCCTGGACAGAAGGTTAGTCCACCAACGATGTCCACAACCACCTGCAGGACAACCCAGAGACATTAATTCACCTGAACCTCATCTTTGGAGCATGGGCAGAAGCTCTGACAGAAGGTCAGTCCAAGGCTGAATCAGCAGTGCCTCCCTCAACCCCCTAACCAAAGCCCATGAGGCCGACACACACGTGTCCTTCGTTATGCTCAAGACTTCAGACAATCTGCAATGAGCACTGCACAAGGACTGGAGCTCCCAGAATCCCACTGCACAAGGACCGGTGCTCCCAGAATCCCACTGCTCCATCCAACACAGTGTTCAAGCAGAACCAGGAGCGGAGAAGCTCTGTCCAAGAAGGCGTCGATGAAAGGAGAAGACGAGAGGGTGTTGGATGGAAGGAGGTGGGGACAAGGGACTGGATGACAGGGCAGCAAATGGGACAACAAGCCCCAGGTTAGAATGATGCTCAGAACTGTTTGCGCGGTTTGAGTAATGCAGGTAATTAAATGGAATTGCAGTGTGTGTAATGAGAACTGATAGCTTTGTTTGCGGTGAGTCTTGTTGTTGGGGTTGACTCACACCCCCCCCCCCCAAGGCTTCTCCACCTTCCCCCACTGTCCACTGTCAGTGCTGTGAGTCTTCTGCTTTATCTTTTCAAAAAATGAACGAAAATAAAACTTCTTTTCCATGTCTACACTACACAGAGCACCACACTGATCACTGTTAAAGGCCTGGTTATTACACCCCCCCCAAAAAAAATTTCACCTAGTATGTGGCAGCATACTTAAAATAATGATGCCAAAGATAATTTCTTCTTTCAGCACCTTGTGTATGCCATCCTGCTGATTACACCTTGTTTCTCACTCACTCTGGCAGTGGCCTCTCATGTTTCCCTGTTTTTTTTTTTCTTTGTCACGGCGGCCATCGCAATTTCAATTATATCAGGTTATAAAAAGCTGAGCTCAAAATATACCCAAGATTGGCACATAGATCCGTAATCCTGAACAAGCCAACACCGGCGACCTGAGACCGTTCGGTAAAGAGCTATATTCAGCAGTCACACGCGTTCTCAGAAAGCGGCCATTTATGTTTTTATGTCATTACCTTTACGGATGTAGTCACCCCAGGTTAGCATTATCATCATCGCTGTTCGGTTAAACAATACCTTTTTCCTGCTGTGATATCAACACCTGTACGTGACACCATCTTCAGTCTCCTGCACACGTCAGAACTTGCCCACACACATTTCACCGCGTTCCTTGGTTCTCTCCAAACGCAGATAAACCTGCGTAAACAGAGACCGATTTTCAGCACACTACTGTCACTGTTTTGGGATTCTGCGTGCTGGGAATCGCGTATACACTACTCTGTAAATATCTTTATGTCATCCAGTAGTTATGGTATCATTTACCACGACTGAGTACAATTCAAAAGCAAGGCAAGATCACCAAAAAAAAAGAAAAAATTCAGGACTACAGATTGTGGCTGGCATTGGACAAAGACTATGACATCAACAGCCTCTTATGAATACAAAACAATTTATTTTCTGTCAGTGTAGAACACAGACGCCTATGGGTAAAATCTGAGGTTCCTCGACTCTACTGCAGTGAAGCCCTGCTAGACCAGGTGTTCTCACCTGTCTTCTTCCATTTCTGAGTCAGTCCCGCTGGAAAAGCCTGTCCGAGGGGCCTCGCCAGCCTAATGGGATTTTAGCCCATTCCTCATAATCACTGTCAATAGCTCGCAGCAAACTTTAATTTACCAGGCGTCCCTTGACACCCCGTAATATATTTTAATAAAGTCAATATAATGATATTTCGGCTTATTGTAATTTAATTTACAGCCTGTCAGAGTAAATTGATATCTCTGCTCAGACTGCCTCGCGGTACCCTATACATTCAGATGCTGGACACTGTTGGCAGGGGGGTGAAAGACCAATCAGAGATCAAGATGAGCAGGGTGCACAGTCATGAGAATGACATCATCTTCCTTACTCGTGCGTACCGTTAAGCGAGCAAGTCGAGAGTCTACGCGGCGCTGTTGGTCGGGGCGGGGTTTGTCGCCCTTCCTGAAAATCAGACCACATGGCGTCGCGTCATGAACCGGTTGCGGAGCTTTCATTAAGACTAAATGCCGCTGATCACAAAAAGATGAAAGGATTGAAGCCATTGAAAGAGATAAAGATTGAGAGAGGGAGAGAGTGAAAGAATACACCAGCTTTAATTAACAGCCATGTCACAGTACATCACTCCTTGTTACTATCCTGAATAAAATAACATTGTTTAACAGAGAAGTCCCAAGAGGAGCACTCCCTAAAACAATCGCTAATTTCAAATTTGCATACTAATTGAAAGCACGTTCCATTTTGTGGGGAGCGGCCCCATTCTCTGTGGAATGAAGGGATTTAGCAGTACAAGAGCTCTTCCTGGGTTCTTCCACTCTTCACTCGGGGGGACACCACTCCAAGGAGGTGTCATGACGTCTGACCCCCTGCCATAAAGCTGTTGTTGAGCTCATCTTTAACAGACCGTTTGCACCGAACAGGTTTGCAAACGTAACGTCTCTACCTGAGCCCGTCTGCTCCACACGGCCACGAAGGTGACACTTGTGTTGATAGATCGGAAATGCTCGCTACATGCATAAAAGGAGCCATCAGTCCATGGCGCGTTGAAATTCACGAGGATTCAGCAGCACCACGTTCTCCCGGTCCCAGCTGCTGTTCCAAAGACTTCAGCACCGCTCATCACTCGAAACAACCCCGAGGAACAGAACCCAGACCTGCTCAGGAGAAAACCAAGAGAGAAGAGGCCTGGAACTCCTCATGACACAAACATGGAAGCTGGTCCTCTTCTCATCCTCTTCTAATTACCATTTTCCATATTGGCACTCTTTAGAAGAACAGGAGATTCTGTTTCAACATCCTTCTGGGAAATTAATTCATTTTAGTAAAGTGTCTTAATAATTACAGTGACATCAAGGTTAATTGCCTAATCTGTATTGCCATAGAGGCATCCTGTCAAAATCCCCACACAATCTGTTCTAGAAACAAGAGCCAGAAGACACACATTACGGCGTAAGACTGACCTAAATACAAGTTTTCCAAACCTAAGTATTCGATAATCAAAAAGTCAGTACAGCTGCTACCTGAACGAGAGTGGGTGGGAAAGCAGACTTGGGCTGGAGAAGAGACCAGAACCAGTTTGGGTCCACGTTGTGGTCCTGGCCAAAGATTATCATGATTACAGACACACCATCCAGGAGCTGACTGCAGCTCCAGTGCAGCGAGCTTGAGAGCATGTGATCCAGCAACGACCATGACAGTTTACAATTTTACGTTTACACGTTAAATATTTACCGTACACTGTTTCTCTTTCTACCAAGAGGTCCAGCGTACTTTCCTGAAACCTGTTTGCAATTGTGCTTATGGTAACGCCTTTATTTTTCAAATCAAATCAAATCAGTCAACCTTTATTTACTTAGAACCTAACATAACCACAAAGCCGCCCCAAGAGCTTCACAAAGCACAAACACACACAAACCAATGGCAGCATAACACAAAGCACTAAAAGATTACATCACATATTAGAAACCTCCAGTGACTGCTCTAGTAACTATCAAAGGCCTGAGTAAATAAATAAATCTTCAGTTTTACTTTGAGATGAGAGAACACATGTTTTTCTCCCACTATTTTTGTGGAATGTTTCCCATTTGTCGCAATGGAATTTTTTTTTCATTTTTTTCACACACACAAAGATTGTGAATTTGTTGCGGTAGTGAAATCACAAAATCAAGGAGCATGTGAAATTAAACCCGCAGTACCACTTTGCAATGTTTAGAGGACGATGATCTCACCTTGTACAGGGCTTGCCGCAGCTGGACCTGGGATGCCCATCCGACACCATCGTGAGCCGCCTGCAGGCAGGAGGCCTGACACCGAGAGGCGTGCCCGTGACAGCGGTCCCCCCAGCCTCCTGCCAGTCCGTGCCTGACGACAGCCACGCCCGGCTCTCGGAGTGATCGATGTCCTTGTCAGCAGGCCCAGGCCACCGTCAGGCTAACACGCCACCGACATTAGCAGGCTCGGGCACGAACAAGCCGCTGGGGCATCAGGGGAGACGGGCAGAGCAGCCGGCTGAAGAGGGAGGGGTCACTGGCCAGCGACCTGTGATTAATAAGATGCCCAACCAAGCATCCCTGCACCATCAATACTGCGGACTTAAGCAGACCTGCTGTTCAGCAGCAGGTGAACACAGGTGAGGGCTTTTAAACATGTAGCAAAACCACAATGTTACGCTCCTACTGACCCACAGAAAAGAACAACAAATACAAATCTACAAACGTGTAGACTGGCGTTGTCCTTGTTGGTAACTGCTTGTGCTAAAAAACCAAACCTCCAAAGCTTCTCTGTCCCCGTTATAAACCAAACTACTCCGAACATGCGGTGAGAGTTAGAGCAAGGCTATCGAACAACGTGCACCGTTGATTTCGTTTTACACCAAAAGCCACTGTTTAGATTAGTCCTTGTGCCCCGGTATAGGAGGAAGATAGTGTGGGCTTGTTTTAATTACAATCATTTGCACAAATTCACAAAGGCCATATTATGCATTTCCCCGAGGCCTTAAACAATCTTTGCTAACTAATTTAGAAATCAGTGTATGTGGAACCATGCCAAACATCCCAAAAAAGTCAGAGTTTGCATGACATTTTTAATATTAGCTTTCAAAATTCACCAGTACAAATATTTTACCCTTTAGTCAATGACTTGGTGTGTGTTTTGACTAATAAGAGCCCTTCAGATCAGACATTAGCCACGCTGAGCTCACTGAGGCTGAGTGTGAGGCTGATGAAGATGAGAACTGGTCTCTGACCTGGTGAGCCTGGTCCCAGTCTGACCACAGCACCCCCACCTCACACACCATTGTGTCACCGTTACGTGCTCCCCATTACCTCCTACCTCCAGAACTGTCGGACGAACTCGAACTCTCAAATGAGAGCTAAGTTGAACACGTGCAGCTCTGCATTGTCAAAACCCTGACATTGTTGCCAAGGGTGACACAAGTAGGCAGCCACATATTAAGAGTCTCAGTCCAGGTACGGGTTCACCTGTCTTCTTCAGACTAGCTGGCTTGAATTACGAGTAACAAGGTGTCCAAGAGAAAAGAACAGCAGGTGTTCAACTTGGCGAGTGAAAGACATATTCTTTACCCACCATGCCATGAGAACAAACATAATGACAGACACAAAGAGTTATACCAGTTCTATCAATACTCAGACCCATTTATAGCTGCTATTTAAAAAGTGGCTGAGAACATGTGCCATCAGGGTGGCTTTATTAATAATAGGCACTTCTGTGGTACCAATAACTGTTTTCCAAAAGCTCTTGGGTAGGATACCTTTGCAAGAAAGAAATTAAAGTTGACAATTAAATTACCCTCATTATCACTGTGGATAGGTAAATTAATTTAGGTGCTCGTGGTTATGTTTTAGGATGTAGATGGGCTTCACCCTTCTGTCCCTAAAAAGAGTCACTTCTAAGCCCCTCCTGCCGGCCTCCCTCCATAAAGAGCATCTTCATCTACATTAGAGTATCCTCATCTATGTAAAACTATGAGTTAAGGCAAAAGTCCACTGAGAAATCATTTTCAGGGACACTGTTTCACTAAATTAAAAATAGTAAAGGCGCGTTCCTTTATCTTATAAATGAGATATGATTATAAACACAGAAACACAGATAAAAGCTTTACCTGGAACATTGAGATCTCGATCACGTTAACTTTAGGGCTTATGGAAAATGTCACCCAATCTTCTTATGGAGGGGGGGTTTGTACCCAAGCTGCTAACTTGACAGAGCTAACGCCCCACTGGTAAAAGAGGTCATTTTGTCAACATCCACAAGGATGGCTCATTCATCACGGTGACACACGAGTGAGCCGCAAGCCTGTCAGCTCTTTAATGACACAGTGTTAATGTTAACGATTAACTATTTTTAATGCAGGACACCACTTACAAAGTTGATCACTTTTGCACGGTTATACATCAACTTCATTTCATTTCTAGTTATAGTTAAATCCCTAATACTATATTTACAATTACACACTGAACAATAGTTGGATGGTTCATATCAGAATATACAATTTCTTCAATTTTTTTCTATGAAAAAAATTATGAAAATCTCTTTGGATTAGCCATAAAACCTCCAAACAATTTGCTTCATTGTTTTCCCTTAATGAATGACATCATCATAATTAGATTTCTTTACTGTTTAAAATATAAGTTTAACATCAAGAGCCACGAGGCACATGTGAGATAAATTGTGCACACAGAGGAACCGCTGGAGATCCAGCTGTTCTGCTTCAGAGCCTCTTATGGCCCGCGGCTGTGAGAAGTCGGACCTTTCATAGATTACCTCAAGCACTGGGCCCACTGTCACAAACCTGGGCTCGGATAAAAAAATTGACCTGAATGCACTGACCTACCTAACTGCTGAAACAAATGGAAAATAAAACAGTCCTTCTCTGGTTTAAAGGAAGCAAGAAACGCACAGATACCCAAAGGAACCCGTAGTTTTGACATTAACAGTCATAAATACCAGGGGATTAAGTGAAGGGTCGTTAGAGGCTGGGTTGCCGTGCTCCACATCTGAATGTTGGCAGCTCAAACTCAAACTAATTATCCTTTCATTTATGTAATATTCAGAACCAGGTATTCAATCTAGGGTCACAGGAAACCTGACCTATTCAAGGAAACTGAGAGGCCAAGGAACACACACGTACACACACACACACACACACACACACTTTCATGCTGTGGAGTCAACAAGAAGGTTCCTACAGGAACAATTCAAACATACCAACATTGCAGAAGCCTGCATCTTGTCTCTGGATGTGGAAGGAAACTTCTCTAAACAAGGGGGAGAAGACACAATAGAAGGGGGAGAAGACACAATACTCACCCAGGCCTAGAACATTAAACTAATCGTTTTGTATACAAAAGGTAATTATACAGTGATTGACAACAAAATGAAAACCCTACCACTAAATTTTAAGGCAGACTTCTGCTAGTGAGAGCTGATGGATGGCGGTAGAACGCGAACAGACTTTCAGGCTCTCGTGTTCCCATCATGGACCTCACCAGCTGGACCTGGACCTCACCTCATTAATACACTTCTTTCTTTTCATGTGCTTTTCTATTCTGACAAGGAACGTGCATGTCGTTCTCCCTGACAACAAGACAAGCTGCAAACTTGGTTTGTCAGTAAATGTTTCCACACGTGATTGATCGCCTGATAAACATTTTGACAAAAAGCATCATGTAAATGAATTTTCCCAGTAATACTGTAACGACTCTGAATGAGGTATCAGTTTTCTAACCCGTCAAGATTTCATTAACACTTCAAAAATATTAATAAAACTGTCAAAGCAACTTAAGATCACTAAATATATCACGAAAGTTTTTATACACTTGTAATCAAGTCTGATATTGACTGAAACCACGTTCTGTTAGTCACTACTCAATAATTGTTATATGTCCTTGTGTTTTTTCAAATGGTTGTCAAATTCTAAGATATAGACATCTCTCTAAAGTGTAGCTGGTCCAGCAATGACAGGAACCCGATGTATCTTGAGAAAAGGTTATCATACATCGGGCAAACCGTGTTTATCGATAGGTATCTTTGGCTGATTTCTTGTCGCCTATCACGTGAGCCTGTCCAATTGTCTCACTGCGACAATCGAAAATGACCTTAGGGGTGACAAGGACAGCCTCATTGAATTACTCACAAATGTGCTTATATAATCAAATTGCGCTGCGAGAAGATGAATTACGTCTCAAACCAGTTAAGACAAGTCACTGCGATATTAATTTAAGGTTTGATTCATATCTTCACAGGCAATCGGGCCAGCTGTATGGTAGCAACAGGAAGTACTCCGGTGGAATGCAAAGCAGAGCTCTGATGGAAAACCAGGATTTACTGAGAACAAGTATAAGCAGGTGTTTTAGCTGTGTCTTCTTCATGTCTTCGGGTTTGTATGTGCAGTACACGAGTTAAAGTGAAAATACGGCGGCGGCACCTTGCTAGATTTCACTTGCCCCTTTTTTCGCCTACTTCGCAAGTAAAACGTGTGAACGAGCTTTTCCTGTATAATTAATGAAATTTGCTGTTGGCGCCGACGGCACTGTCACGCTTCGCCCATTTACTGTCATCATTTAATGTGGTGCTTTAAAATTGGCAACTACCGTGGAAAACACAACTGATAATAATAATAATAATAATAATAATAATAATAATAATAATGAATACATAGATAAATAAATAAACACATACACACACCTGAACTATTTTCACTAAGAAAAGTAAGAGCGAAACGGTAGTAGTTATGGAATTATAAAATGCATATTGAAATACTTTGTGTTTATTATTCAGCCAATGGCAGACTGATACCACTCTGCAAAATGCCCATGTTCGTTGCACAGGTAGTGTCCTTGTAACGATGTACAGAGGAGAAAGGAACATGGTAGGATTCAATTATCTTACGACACCCATCCTAAAGAAACACACACTTGTCACATTGTACACACCCCGCCTAACGTGCCTGATTTGTCTGAAAAGTCACCTTCCCCTCCGCGTCTTTTTACTGCGGCTCGCAGCCCTTCTGTAATCCGCGAACGCGTCAGATTAATACCAGGTCGCTGAAATATTGAGCGCCCGGCTGCATTAATCCCTGGCGCGGTATCCTCCGGCTGTCCGCCGTCCGACAGCACTGAACTCTGGCCGCAGCGCTTTATTAACCCGCAGCGCGTGGGTAATCTCAGCATTGGCACCGCACGCGGATTCACTGTGTTAAATAAATTATTTCAGTTTTCAGGTCTGTATTAAATCTAACCATATGCAAAGCTCTTAATTTTATTACGGTTTCTGTTCTAGCATAGTTTGCAAAAAAAAGAATTTTTAAAAAGGGGGGAGGCGCAAAATATTGTTGACGGACAGTTTTTATTTGAAATACAATTCGGTACATCCGTCAGTACACCGACTACCGACAACAAGCGTTAGTGATTAAATAACAGTTTAGATAAATTAAAACCCTTAAACATCCCTTTGTCCCTCTATACAGCCATGAACACGGTACTGTAGTATTTTTGTCTTGTACATTTTCATAATTATTGGCTAGTTGGTGGCGTAAAAATGGAATCTCAACTTCATGATTACCGGTACCATCAGGAGCTGTGAAGTAGTTATTTCAATTAAAAATATATAGAAAATAATTATATAAATAAATAAAACAGAAAACGGAAAAAATAGAATCCTAACACATTCAGAACTCTCGAAATTTTATTTACATTTATTTTAAATGCAAAAAGGGAAAAACAGTAACGCGGTGCTAACATGAAATGTTAACAAAATCACTCGAAAGCCCCATCAGCGCCTTTAATGTTTAAAAGGAAAATGTTGCAGACGCAACGCTCGACTTTTAGACCCTGCTTGTGCAGCATTTTAATCGTTTTTACAAAAGGATGAAAGCAAATCTTTTGTCAGATGGAATAATCACACGCTGCCACACAAATTTAAGCCCCTCTGAATAAAAACCTCTTATCGGCATTATATTGCAAATGCGTGTTTACATTAATAGGATATATCTCAAATACACTTTAATCATCTCAGTCTGCTCTGATTGTTAGGAGACTCTGTATAACTTCATACACTCCTTTCACACCTCACAGATACGGCGGTGACATCACGTGTTCCATCCCTACATACCGCTATGGTGACAACAACAAAGATGTTCTCTCTGGCGATTCTTCAGACACGTGCTTGCATCCGTGTGTGTGAATTCAGCATCGTTTACTCCCCACGCAATTCATTATGTCCCTGTACGCATCAACCTGTTTGTGGTGGGGGGGGGTTGGCTTTGATATGTATCAGCGCTGTGTCTTCATAGTGCCAGTTGGCTTCCAAAGACACCCCAAGACAATTGGTAGTCTGAGGGAATGGGAGATCAATAGTGCCTTGGTTAGCAACAGTGCTGCTTTTCTTCAAAGTCACCAAATCTGTGATTAATTAACCAGTGATTAAAGTTGGTGTGTCAGAATTTAATCCCAGCCCTGGGACATGGTTGTCCTTCTGCTGCACAAGGACATGGCCTCAGTTCGTTCCGGGAGGATGAAGATGTTCTGTTCAAAGTGAGACGATGTCTGTGAACACAACCTCATGTCCACGGACTCAAACACAGGAAGAATCTGTCTCAGAGTAACCTCACTGCCCGGAGATCCCAAGCACAGGGAGACTGTATGTCTAGAAATACCAAAAACTGTAGATCCTCTTCCTCTGTGAGACTCACAATTCTACCTGTAATGAAGAATTCACTCTCCCACTCTCTGATAATCTGACTTGCTTTATAATTTATAGCAGTGATCTGACAATGACTGCGGTACATCTTTTTTTCACAGGTAAACGTTTGAATGTGCAGGTGATCTTGTCCTGGCTCTTCGGTGGGAATATTTGCTGGATGACAGGGGTGGGGCAAAATGTAACATTCTACACCTTTTCAATGACAAACAGTGGGATTCAAAAAAGTTTTTTTTTTTAATCATTGTTCCTCGTTTTAGCAAAAGCAGAAGGAAATATGAAAGCGTAATAAACAGAAAAAAATGTCCCATAACATGAAGGATTATTATGGCAATTAAGCATCTTAATTATTGTTCTTGAGAAACCACGAACATACATTTTCACTGTCAACAAAATCCAGGGTGCCAAATGTTAACCTTTTTTCACATATCATGTGTTGTGTGTCCGTCCACCCATTTCTGCCAAATACTTTGAGTGCCGTGAAACGTCTGCTCGGTTCTGAAAGATCTTCTTGGAGATGTTCATCCTTGCTCCATCTGCTCGAACCCCTCCTAAAAGATTCCCCAATGATCCCTCGTGCTACCCTCTGACTTTGCTTGCCCCCGCACGTGCAGGAAACACAACTGAAATGCCAGGAATTAATTCCGTCCTATTTTCTGGCAAGTTGGCAAAACTGCTTATCCACTTTCAATCGTCAGACCTCAGATGTTACATCTGTGAATAACACCTTCAGCACTTTCAAATTTCAAAGCTAACCTGGATGCAGAAAGAGAAAAGCACGCCTGTTGTTTAAATGCCTATGTAACGTAACCAAGCAAAGCTCCATTAACCTCAGTGCAGTCAAAATATAGAGCCAAGAGACATTATTTCTTCATAACATTTTTTTTTTCTGGTTTGTTTACTCTTGTGTTTATCTTTCAATGATTTCCTACCCCCCCCCCCACTCCACCCCGCATAGGTTCAATCCACAAGTTCTGGGTACATCTTTCTATTCAAAACAATTGACGAAATTCATTTGTTTTCATATTTGCTGCCGAGTTGAAAAACAGAGGGGAATGAAATGCAGACATATCAGTTCTAAACAGCAAGTGTTGTCTTTGAATTTGGAATGCCTCTTTGGGTTTGAGCTAAAGATGGAAATCTACCAGACATAAATAGGATCGCAGCACAAAAGATTTGAAAAGCATCTGATACAAATGTTGGCAGGGGACTTCAGCTGGCTTTGCGTAGCATCGTGTTGTTTTCATTCTGTGTTGGATTCAGCAGAAAAACAAAGGCCAACTGGACAGCCCACATGGCGCTCGCTAAAGCAATCTAAATAATTAACTTCCTAGGTTTTTAAGGATACAACAGCCGATTCCCATTAGGATTCAATGCACCTAGGTTCATATCCGAAACCCACTTCTTTAATCAATACGCTACGCAGTGCTCTAATGCAATTACCTTACTTTTCTGTAAGAGCCTTTTGCATGGGGCAAACCCACAATTTCAGTGATTAGGCTTGATTTGAGTTCTCTCAGCATCCCGCTTGTGGAGGAATATCCACTTGTACGGACGCATCCTTTCGTCTTCATAACCTTTGGCACGTTTTCAGGGATACATTAGTTGAGGTTCAGTAACAGTTACAGGACACAGACATTCCTGTAATTGTACAGCCAATCCAAGCTGTTCCCAGACCATCGAGTTCAGCCTTTGACCCACGGTCTTTGTAATTCCAGCTGTAGGCTCACATCAGCAGCCCCCCCCCCCCCAAGCGTAACAAATATTTCTATTTTTGAGCCATGGGGCAAACCAGTGACCGCACTTCACAAGAAGAGCTCCCATTCTCCATGCATCTTTAATGCTCACATGTTCATCTCAGTCTATAGACACCTGGGCTTTAATGGCTATAGTGTTGATGTTACCAATTCAGCTACCAGTGTAAAGTGTGCAAGTGTACATTTTTACATGAGCAAAAAATAATTAATAATATATATTATATATATATATAATAATATATATATATTTCATATATTCAAATGAAAAATGCAACCGCCTCTCTGGGATGTTCTCAGAAAAAGCTTGACACTTATACCATCTGCTGCGAATGCATCCTTTATAAAGGTTTCATATTCTATCCGCTTTGCATTAGTCACATCATCTTGAGCGAATAACCAATTAAGTCACTTTGAAATATTTTTGCTGTATATTAATTGGTAATGATAATCAAATTAATCAGCATTCTGTTTCTTCACCGGGGCTGTAAGTACGTCTCCCTTGTATGTACCCAACTAGCCCGTTACAAATCAGTGCTGTAAAGATCAGTGTACGTGGTTTTACTTATTTTACAAAGCCGAGTAATGAGTAGGATCTGTAGTCCCAGAAGTGGTTATTTACTGTTTTTTTTTTTTTCCTTTGGCATGTTTTACTATCCTAGTTTAGTACTCCAAGGAGTCGCTTTACGGATTAAGCAGACTTCTAAACATTTTTTTTTACAATAAAAGAGAAGGTGAAATCAAGCCTAACGCGAGCTTTATACAAGAGACGTGCCTTAATACGGGTAACAGGAATGACAGCTTCATTATCAGATGACTGGACGGAAGCTATAATGTCTAACTTACTGTGATGGCAGCGAGCATGGGTGTTTAAATTGTACCCCCGTCACACTGACTCCATAAATTACCGGTAATGACCTGTTCATAAAAAGCCGTAGACAAATACACAGGTGTCCACATCTGTACTCACTGCTACTCTTAGTCAGTGGTGTGGAAACACTTTCGCACCTTAAACAAAGGCTACAGCTGTCACCTGAAAATTATAGGCAATGCCTGAACGCGTTCACTGCGAAATGATCGGGCGTTTTCAGTCCTTCAGCTGACACAACCTGCCGTGAGGGGCTACCCCAGTTATCCTGGTTTGTTTTAAATGTTCACTGCGTCTGAGCATTTGCTGGTGGCAGATTAAGATTAATTGTGCAGCTGTTGGGATTAAAAAAGGCAGCGTTGGATCCAATGTCTCAAAGGGACGGCAGTAAGGAGAACCGTGAAAAGTCACCGAGCTCTGAAACAAAGCTAAAAACGCGTCCACTTTCCCTTATTTCGAGCAAAAAAGGCGATAATAAAAAAAAGAAAAGAACTTGATTTCAAAGAGTGTGCCAGTCTTGATTTGCGTTGAGAGGTTAATCTCGACATTTTGGAAATGACTCAACATTGCTAAATCGCATGCTGAGAAGTGGAGACTGTCTTTGTATGCTAATTATTCGATTAATAAGAAATAAGACCGTTTCCATGTTTCTAATAAGTCTTTTATCTAGGCGGAGAAAAGCCGTCGAAGGCGATACTCGAATGCTTTTGAAGGGTCGCTCGTTCCCCTGTATGCAGATGGAAGTGTGGTCTCGCATAAGAACGACCACACGGTCGGGCTCTTTACGTTACTGTCCGCAGTGGATTTTCATGCCCAGATGATGCGGGCATTTGCGCTCAGGAAGCAGGCGCTGTTTGCGAAAGCCCAGGAGACAATTGATCCACGCGAGGCCTGGGAGAACATCTGCAATGAACCACCACCTATGGGGGAGCGTGGCAGTTTTTAATTACTGCTCTTGGAGTAAAATAAGATCTTGTTTTACTCACCACAGCCAAAACAATGACAATACAGAACCATCATAACATTCTTGTCGAAATGCAGCGCCGTTTCACAGCAAAGCGCACGTGATTACTACAGCTGATGGATGCAAACTGGAGAAGAACTTAAGTTTCGATTCTGGTAACCAACCCGTGCTAACTTAGGTGTGGTGAATGTTCGTTTCGCTATGACCTGTGCGCCGGGCAAACCGGCCTGTCCTAATAAGCGCTGCTTTGCAGCACAGTCGTGCTCCACGCGACCTGAAAGGCGTGAATATTTTTATATTTGGTTTTAAATGTGTAAGACGTTTGGTAAAATGCCCGTGACATTTGCCTGTACGTACACGGGACACATTTCAGCCACACGCCTCCTGCGATGGGATGTGACACAGCACTTCACACGACCGCAACACGCGTGCCTTCTCCGCGCGCGTTCACTCTGCCAGTCCCGTCTCAAGGGATAATAAGCGTTTTTTTTTTTTATTTCCGTGCCACTTTTCATCAGGAACGATCCCTTTCCCGGGCACCTTTTATCTTTAATTGGCTTCCTGCGAGTCCCCATTAAATAAGAGAAATAAGCAAGCGGCAGAGAGAGAGAGAGACTGCAGTCAGGAGCCGACGCTGTGCTGGTGTGTGACCCTGTCCGGAATTGTTACTCATTAATGAACGTGTAGCCTAATCAGAGAGCGACTCGTGTCTGAACACCATCGGCCAACACATTACCGCATCATGCTGCTTTTGGACAAGGTTACTTCTGCGTTCTCTGTGTCCCCAAGTCTTCTGCTAACCGTCGTAAACGGGCCAAAGTTCAACACCTCCCAGACAGAAAGGAGCAATTAATTTAGTCCTGTAAAGAGTCCGAATATAATACGTGTTGTTCCCTACATGTTGAATGTGGTGCCCTTTGATATTTTAATGGTTGGTTTCTGCTTATTCTCGAAATGAGAGTCAACACCAGGTTTCCCTGTTTATGAAGACAATGCGGACACTTACTTTTCAATCGATGGATGTCCTCGTTACGTCCGTTAGGAAATATTGCCCATAATAAAGAACAGAATAACAAAATTCAGTGCACACAGGCCGTGGATATCATGAACTGCCTTAATAAATAAGTAATCCCCTTTCAACGTATTACAGTTTTAGCAGTAGTAAGTATTTTAATGTTTTAACATTATGTACAAAACAGCCGTTTAAAGTCATTGCCCTCAAAATTGTGACATCTGCATGGATTTATTGATTTTATCTTTTACTGCCATCTAGTGTTTGTTGTAAACGCCTTCAATTGCAGTCTCTGAAATAAAGGTTACGTTTAATAATCTGGGCTTGTTTCATACAATCTTATACAGTTCTACATGTTATTAACAAACAGTACAGAGGTGCAGTCTTTCGCACAAGCATGCACGCTCCCGCGAGTTTATAAAAAGTGGCGCTTCTCGTCAGGATTAATTCTGCGGAACTTCCTGGAAAGCAGATGTTGTGTTGTTGATTTTGCACAAACAAGTGTTTTATTTAGTAAATTCACTCGCTTGGCTAATTGCATTAAAGTCAATAGGAAAATGACCAGATACATTTTTGAAAATGTGCGTGTGCATTTGCAGTGTGTGTATGGATGGTACCCTACCGATATTGTGGGAGTAACGAATTGTTCCCGGTGTGTGTGCGGGGAGGGGCAGAGGTTTGGGAGCTGATTGCGTCCCTACCAGCGCGGAAACCAAACCTGCACCGTTGGTGCTGGGGGGGAGGGGGGGCTGTGCCCTGATAGGTCACTTTGGTTTGGGAAGAAAGGCCAATGCATAACATCGTCACATACGTCTGAATGACACCAATGGGTGTAACGCAACATTACGCATCTCAAGGACCGGAATTGGGCAGCCGTCGTGGGAGCTGCGCTTCGGTTTTTCCCACGAGCTGTTCACCAATTCCAGGTCTCAAAAACCAATGGATGAACGCATTACAACCCTGTCATCAAATTATAAGTAATTAAAAGTAAATACAATTCATTAGGTCTGTTACCTAAATTAACATCTACGGTAATATAACTCGGGCCTTACACGGGGAGTTCCCTTTAAATAAATAAGTAAGTTAATTAATTAATTAATAAAAGCCTTAACCTTGTTTCAGCGTGAACTGCATACTTGTGTCAGGCTTGTGTGTAAAAACGTTCGCTCTGCAAATGCATAAGGGGACACTTTTCGCTTTTGACGTGTGTGTGTTGAGCACCTTATAATGCACGGGCTCGTTGGAAAAACAGCTAAATTCAAAGCCAAATGTCACTGAGAATGAGCCCACAGAGGCAGGGTACACCATCATACATCGGCCAGTCCGAGATAAAAAAGGAGAGAACTGTTCATTAATGCGTAAGTAATATAAACCGATCACTTTCGCTTCTTCCAGTTCGTTATCCGCGACCTCTTTTATTATGCATTAATTATTCAGCGGGAACACTGTGATTAAAATTTCGCCAAATCAATTTGAGTCCAGTTACATTTTAAAATTATATTTCATCAAGGCGAGACTTTATAGTATGTAAACTCCTCAACTACTCTTTTTATGGTTTATTATGTTTGTGTTTAAAACATAAATAAACGCAAAGTCCTGTAACAATTAAGTGCCGTGGAATAGAGGATAGAAATTACTGTACATAAGTACAGAGATGTGTGAAATGAATCTGTTTCGTAAATTGTTCTTGTTATTTTGTCAGTGGATGTCTTTGCTCCCAACCACCCCTCTTTTTTGTGAAATCAGAACTTTTTTGTGAAATCAGAAATAACGTTGTCTAATACCGCTACAAGCACACAGTAACACAATATAGCTGTATTGTACATACACATAAAACAGCGACAATGCAAGTGTGACGTACAGAAAAAGTTGCTCTGTAACTTAAGCGATGTAGTTACCGCAGCTGTTTCTTATCTAAACTGGGCGCGTTGCAGCCTATGCGCATACTAAACATTTACATACCCTCCTCTGTGCTGATTTATTTGTATAAATTATTTAAATTAGCGCCCTACGAAGGGGGTTGTTTTGCTGTTGGAAAAGCCAGGGTGGGAGCAAATTGTTCCAGCTATGCGCCTGAAAAATAAGCCTTTTTTGGAGCAACGTTTTCTCGCACGGAGAGAAAGGCAGCTGTTCCAAGCAGCCTGTGAGCTGTAAGGTGTCAGAGGCTGGTTTGTACTCATTCACTGGGCATATCTGCTCAGGTCACCTTACAATTCACAAGGCTCTCAACTGGAAAAGACTTCAAAAAATTATTTATTTATTTATTTATTTACTTACTTACTTACTGACACTACAGGCATTGGCTATAGGGTCAGGCATGATTTTTTTTTTTTATTTTATAATCTTCCAAAGCTCCAGTATTCCAGTAAAAGCCAGTGACCCCACTCTCAATGACAGTCTCTTTCATGCCATTTAATAATTGTTTTACATTTTGTTTTCTTCCATTTATAAAAGGAGGTGCCCAGATTTGTCTCTTTTGCACGTACTGTCACAGCGTTAATCAGTACAGACATTCTCTGCAATCTTTAATCTGGAAAAAATTAAAAACAAAATGCATAATATTAGGTTCAGATTTGTCACTGTCCACAGCAGAACAGAACTACTATGCCAAAGAAATGGCTCAGAATCTACAGCCAGTCTGGCTTCCTGATTTTGGCATGCATAAAGACAGTTAAAGTGTATGACAATTACTTCACCTTTTTATAGACACCGCAGACCTTGCTTTTACATCCATCATGTTTGGCTCTGAGGACGCATTGATGATCCTGACGCAATACCCTTAGATGGTATGCTTTATTTGGTTGTTTTTCAAAGTGAGAACTCCCTTCACATAAAAGAACTCAGACCCATCCACTCATAACAGCTGTGGAAGGTACATAACAAATGGCAGATTACTCAAGAAGGAAGTGAGCAAAACCTTTTTTTCACCTTTCAGATTTATAGGCTGATCAGTAGCCTGATTTGTTTTGAGTATTTTGAAAATATTTTTTTTGTATTTGGGTACTGTGGTCGGTTGGCACCCTGCCCAGGGTGTCCCCTGCCCTGCGCTTCCTGGGGTGGGCTTCCCGCAACCCTGAATTGGATAAGTCAGTGTAGCGAATGGATGGATGGATGGATGGATGGATGTATTTGGGTACTGTGGTAGGTTGGCACCCTGCCTAGGGTGTCCCCAGCCCTGCGCCCTGTGCTTACTAGGATGGGCTCCAGGCTTCCCCGCAACCATGAATTGGATAAATCAGTGTAGCGAATGGATGGATGAATGGATAAATGGATGGATGGATTTGGATAGTGTGAGCAGTTAACTTGCAACAGCATGTGTAGCAGCAAGGTTCGAGTTAAAAGAGGATGTTCTCCTGGTAGATGAAGGTGAGAACGTGGCCTAAGCCCGTGCTTCACGTCACATAAAACACAGGAGAGACGTAACATGAAAGGCGCTCCTCTGGCTGCACTAGGAAGCCTAATGGCGTGTCACATGTCAGCTCCTCTGTGGCAGGGCAGCCTGCTATTCATTAATGTCTGCCTTTAATGTGACTTTGACACTTGACGGCACTTTAATCAGTGCACGTTTCCCCCCGTGGTCTCTGGACACGGGGCCAAAGGCACTTCTCGGACAAACGCGGTCTGGCGGCGATGCCGCCCAGCCTGGTCGGCGATAGCTAACTGACAGCTCGTCCATCAAGGGGACAAACAGGTGGGTGGGTAATTGTTCTGACGTACGCCCCACCACGAACGAGCACGTCTCAGTCTGTGCTGTCACTCCCGTTCTGTCTTGCGTGTCTCACAAACATGGTGAGACGGTGTCCTTTGTCTACACTTAAGGTTATTTGCTGGAATATCTTTCCACCTTTGCTTTAAAAAAGGTAAAAAAAAAAGAAAAATAACATTGCTGTTATAACTGAAACAAAAATTTTGGAAAAGTCATTGTATGTATATGTTATAAATACATACCTTACTGAGAGCATTTTGTGCTTAAAATTGTCAGAGTAGCATCTTAACTAGCATGGTCACTGCAAAACTATTAATACTGTTGTGTTCTACGTTAATAAAATGCCGACAACCTTTCGGGCCTCTCCGATTGGAAGCGAGCGTGAACATGTCAACGACACCAGAACAGCACAACCTTCTGTCTTGCTGCGCGTGCAGAAATGTGAGATCTGGGCCGGAGTATGGAAAGCTATCTCAAGACTCTTATCTGTCACTCCCCCTCATGCAATCTGGACCTCAAATGTTGGTGTGGCCCTTAGGGAATGCAGGGTAGGGATCTCTCACCTGACAGTCTAACCAAGAGCAATTCTCAGTTCTTTGAAGGGTTCCCTTCAAGGTTCAGCAGTCGGACAGACAGCTGCCAGGCTCCCTGTCAGTAATAGTCATTCACCAAATTGGGTTATGCAAACTGCCAGGAGTACATAACCGGAAACTACCAAACATTTCCAAAGAGCTGAACACAAATTACACATGGCACCATCTGTTCCTAAGTATAATTAACCCCCTGTCACAAAACATAATTTTTTTTTTTATCCTTTTAAACTTTTATGTTTGTAAGGGACAGCGTCACTTTGGTAAGGTTTTCCTGTTCGTGCGTTTATCATGGCTTTAGGGAATCACCGGTCAGCTGGTCTTATCAGACAGAGCCTGACAACAGCCCTATCAGGTCTGGCACAAGCATGAACCCCTGGTGTCAGAGCCGGCTCCGTGCTGCGACAGTGAGGTGAGGAAGTGTGGGACGTGTCCTCTGCAATGCTCCTCCGTTCTGTCAATTCAAACTGAAATCAACCCAGAAGTTATTAAGATCGCCTGTGGTCTGGTCAAGTAATGGAAAAACATCGCCGACACGGAACTAGCACAGGAGCAAGTGACAGGGCCAATCACGTTCCATTTCTTACAGAAAATGTGATAAGTATTAACCATTTTGGCCAATGAAGCTAAATTATTCATTTAGATGTTTCTGATTTAAGATCATTATGAGTTAGGGCCTGCTTCAGCCAGTGCACACGGCCTTTCCAATATCTCATTTTCAGAGGAGTTTTAGCTTGTCTTAAGCTGTATATTGGACCATATTGTCATTTACCGATGTAATTGTCTGATTCTCTTTTTTGCTGGAGCCCTGCACCAGTCATTACTGAAATAAAAGAGAACAGGATTTAGGAATTTATCTGTACGGAACATTGCCGGAATACAGCGGCACGGAACACTGTCATGACTGGAATGTAAAAATGGTCATTGCCTGGTGACACACTGTGGAAGATTATTCCCAAACACACAACGGAAGGCTGGACACCTGGACGACAGAGCAGGAGACAGTCAGAGAGGACAGTCAGAGATGTAAATTTTGATGATTCCCCTCCACCAAAAAAAAAAAAAAATTTTAATCAAGGTTGTCCCTTCCACCATTTTGTCTCATATTTGCCACAGTGTTACCACACCACCACCTCTGAATATAACCTAAAAAAATCAGGGGCATTTACCCCATACTTCCAACTAATATGTGTTCTCCACATTAGAAACATTTCAGATGTCCATGTGAAAAGTATTTTGTTATATAAGGAAAGCTCCCATTCAGATCTCACATCTAAATATGCACATATTAACATCAGAATTTTTAATTTAAAATGAATAACTCAGCTCGAAAGAAGCTTGCAATGTTCGACATAGAGTGATTGACGAGCATTCCCATAAGACAGGATTATGTCATGTGAGACACTCCACCAAGCAGCTCGCAATTATTACACAAAAATTATGAATGGCAACTGACATGTCCCTGTTTAGCGGAATTTATTTCAAGGTCAAAATGCTGTATAATGCAACATTCTGTTATCGTGCAAAAACGTGACTGACATTGTATCCTTTTACACTAGCTTTACACAGTAAATAAACCTACAAATAAAGAAAAACATTAATAACTAAAGCATATTTAAAAATGGGTTGTTTGTTTTTTAAAATACAACATTTTTTAAAACACGAAATGTAAAAACATTGCACAAGATTTCCTGCAAATTGGTAGGTTTGTGAAAAAGAAAAAAAACGAGGAGGCCCTTGTGAGGAAAGTATCAACTTTGGAATGAAACAGGCAGAGCCACACGCCTCCCTTTGGCCTTTCTGGAGCAGAGTGTTTGCCATACAGGCAGGAAAGTTAGGATAAGTAATTGCTGCTAATTAGAATAAATCCCAGATTAGATCTCCCTTTCCCCTTTCAGTCACTCTCGTGGCACCCTTCAATACCCAACGGCTCATTAGGGCCTCCGGGGCCTGATGGAGCAGTCTTCTTCTCGGTAATTAACGTCCAGGTGGTGGGGGGTGGGAGTGGGGCGAGGTAGGGGGGTCAGGCCTCAGCGAGACAGCAGAACCGGTGCGACCTGCAGAATTGACACCCCATCTGTCTGGCGTGGGCCCCGGGAGGTGATCGATGGGTGCTGAGGCCGTGATACGTGTGGGAATTAGCATTCCGCCAAGGGACCACGCCTGTCCGTTTCTCGCTGACCCCGCGAGCAGCCCAGGTGCCGCGTCAATAGATTGATAAGACAGGGGGGTCACGCCCCCACTCTCAGAAAACACGCCTACCTCTGTAAACAAATGAATGCATAACATTCCTCAAAAGACAGAGGGGGGGTACTACAAACACAAACCGAGATTAAATAAAGCAAAACATTAATCTTACCTGTAATAAAGTACATTTGGCAAATTGCAGTAGCGCACTTGCATTTTTGCACACATACAGGTTAGTGTAAACATGTTCACAAATCATAAAACTACAGCTGACATTTACAGATGTTTTAACTGTAATGCACCTGTCAGAGGCGGATTCCTTTAGATCTCCTTTTCTGTGTAATGTAGACATGTATTCCAAGATCAAATGGTATCAGCGTTTGATATGTCAGGTAAGAACATGTCTTTATGTGGCATTTCTGTGTTTGGTGACAGGATGTGGATGTTATAACACATCAGTACACACTGTAGGAGTAAAATGCTTTTAACATACTGAATTTCCAAGTTGTCCACTTAATTTGTCCACGTAATTAATTTAAAAGTTGAAGTTTGCTTTTTATTGGCAGCTTACGCTAATGTCTAAAAAAACCAACCCCTTGAAATTCTTAGGAAAAAATAAGCCCTTTTTAAACAAATTTAATTCATCTCTGAAGCCTAAATCCCTGCCGATCCTCTGGCAGTATGAGCAGACAATGTGCCCTTAAGGCTTGTGATGAGGCGGATAAATGGGGCGACCCGGTCCATGAAGGGCCAGGTCTCGGCACGGTCTTTACCCAGCACTGGAGCACAAAATCACAGCTCCTCAGGGCTCTGTGCACGGAGCCACAGATCACCTGCAGAGTCGCAGGAACAATCCAACATTCACAGACTGGAAAAGCTCACAACTTCTAGAAAATTCTGTTAAAGAAACACTTTTTGTTTTACGGACTGGCCGCAACACTCCACACTACTGAAATTCGTGTCTCAAAGCAAGATATTTGGCCACGGAAGGCAGCGTCTTGCGTCCCACTTTCAAGACGACGGTTCCCCTTTCTGACCCAGATTTCTCTGCCCGTTTAGCCTGTTGGCATTGCGCCAGACTCAGCTGTCCTGTTAGTATTTAAAACAGAATGCTGCCTTGTTTTAGAACAACATGTGACCTTTTAGCAGCCCAGAGGCCGGGAGGATTTTCAATCACCAATTAGTTGAGTCTGTTCTGGAGACCACCCAGATTCCTGAGGATGCCCCATTGATCGTCCTTTCAGCCCACACCGTTTCGGCATGCATATGCCAGCCTCTCTACTGAGCACAGACACTGTTAGGGGTCCCAACAGTTCTGCTCTTGTGTTCAGACCACTGTTCAGAGCTATGAGCAATGCAGATAGACCGCAAAATACACTTGGCATGGTTCACAACTAATTTTTAGGTGAAGCGGTTTTTAATTACAAGCCACTGGAGACATAAATAAGTTTTAATTGGTTAATTGTAATCAGTGCCCAGACAACGGCTGGAGAAAAATACTGTAAATCCTACAAGAACATCAGCATCCGTGTTGCTGAGATACAGCAGAAAAACTGTGCAGCTGCGCTGCAGCTTTGGAGGAAGATAAAGATCGACTTGGTGAAGGGTGGGATGATTTTGCACACGGTTATTGGTGTCGCTCTGCCAGAGAGCAGGGAGCTGGCCTGACGAGGATTGCTGATGGTTTTTAAATGGCTGCATGGTTAGAATCCAGATGGCGAGGCTGGTTCTCACGGTGACGGGGAGGGGGCAGGAAAATTGTCGTTAGGAATTAATTTCCAAACGCTGTCAATATTCCTGAAGTGAGGCAAGCTGAGCACTCCTGTAGCACGGCATTAAGCTTTCATGAAAGTAAAAGTTAATTAGATATGATGACTAAACTCCAGGGATTGTAATTAGCTGAACCGCGTGACTGCTCACCAGTAATTAAATGTCATTTTCTCTCAGTTCACTGGGCCTTAAAAACCCTGAGTGAAAATGTCAAATATGGGAATTTCACCTGTGCCCTTTGCGTGGTCTTAGCAGAAGAAGGAGGAGATTCGGGGAGGACCTGGGCTGGGAATGAAATCGCTGTTTCCTTTTGTCCTGTGTTGTTAACACTGGGCCACAGCAACCCTCGAGGCTGGTCGGCTGACGTGCTCCAAGTCCGGAGCACAGAAAGGTGTGTTTATGCACAGGTGTGTGTGGGGGAGGGGTGGGACTGCCTACTTACCCACACCACTGAGGTAAATGACAAGTGCTGCTAGTCATCAGAGACCAGGCTGTGGGTGGGGGGGCATTAGCGAGAACCATGGCACCAGCTCCTGGTGCTACCCATAAATGTTGGTCACAGATGCTGTAAAATTATGCTCAAATGTTCCACTGATCCAAAGAGAAGCCGGGTGCCGATACAAAAACTACATACTCCAGCGTCTTTATGAAACTGCCAGAACATCAGAGAAGACAAAACGTTTCTTGAAAAATGAGTGGTGCAATTTTTCAGATCAGTAATTTCAATACAGATGAAGAAAAAACCTCAAACAAAACATAAAGCAGAAGAATGTGTGGACCTTTACGACACACGACTTTCCCAGTTTAAACCACGTTCCAGGTGTTCTTCTGTCCTTTCCAGTCACGTGATATTTTGGCGTGTGCCTAAACAAGAGGTCAGTGTGACAACAAATGTAAGGAATATGCTTTGTAGAGTTGACTCCAGAGTAAAGTCAAACACCTGCAGGCTACGTACTTAATGATAATCACCAGTTTTTCCCCACCCCTACCGATGGCCTGATGTGAACAGAAATTTCTGGCTCCACAAGTCTGTGTGAAAACTGAGCTTAATTATATCTCGACTATGGACAGAAATTGATCACAGAATATAATAACTTTTAAATGCCTTTGCTGTATAAATGGCCACAACCCACGCTGGGAATAGAATTAGAAAAACAGTAGGCACTCCGTCGAATTGGACAGAGCAAACGGCTAATGGAATTTTAAGTTACTACACGGAGTTTTCTGTTTATCATTGCTGCCACTGTTGATCAGGTCAGAAATTGTGCAACACTGATGTGATGTATTATTGTTGTTGTGTCTTGTTATCTTTTTGCACAGAGCAAAAATGTACACACTTCGTTTTTTAATATACTGTATGAATATGCTAAATTGTGTTTTCAGATAGTACTGTCCAGAATGTTCCTGCTGTAAGTTTTGATTATAATGGTTTCCCAGATACAGAGCAGTCTGATATAAACAGATGAGCGATTAATGATTTAAGTCGCTTGCGATGATTTAGCCCTAAGGTACTTTTAACTCCAGTGGTAAATTATGGTGATGCAAACTTCCAATGCCCGAGGCCTTATAGATGTTTGATTTTAACCCTGGGGAAGACATGATGAGAGCTGCAGATTTTAAAATTCTGTGCTTGTGGTTACAGTGTTGTTAGGACCTCTCATAACTATTAAACTCAATTTTCCACTCATGAGACAGTTTGCAGAGGTCATACCAATCAAATTGACGTACAGATGGGCCCCGAGTTACGATGGTTCAACTTATGATTTTTTGATGTTACGAAGACGATAGTGATACGACAAAATTGTAAAAATTTTTTAAAGTTTTGTGCAGCAGGCAAACATGGCAGCGTATGCGGTACGATACGCTGGGACGCTGCCGGGGTGTACGCACCTCCCGCCTTGTGAGACGCCTCACTCTCGCCAGCGATCGACAGAGGTCAGCTGTCTCGGTGTTAGAGCCCATATTTTTTCTGAGCCCATATTTATTTTCTCTTGAGTCACGATATTTTAAAGTTACGATGGGATCGTCGGAATGCGTCTCCGTCGTAAGTCGGCGACTACCTGCGTTTTAACGTTACACAAGAATGGAAAGATTGGGTTTTAGTGACAACACAGCCGTCGTTGAACCAAACGATAACGTTCTGGCTCATCAAAGTTTATGGTATAGATATGTCACATGGGGTTCTGTAGGGTTGATCCCACTCAGACTCCTCTTTGCTTAATTTACATCAACGAAACTGACTGGACAAGCTGATTCTCTTCGTTTTTTTTGGGATGTGAGAGTAGAAAAGCAACAGACAAGAACTGCCAAACTTTTCACTGCCCAGTCACGAATAACAGATGAACAGAGGCCGCGCAGACGTACGAATTAACGAGGCGAGTCCAAGGCACGTCGCAAAACGATAAATTGCATGCCTCACGGCAAGCGGACACGTCGCAACAGATCCACTGAAAAGAGAGTGGCGTTTTTGTTAAAAATGAGGAGGAAGTGGACCTGCTGGTGTCTATGGAGCAAAACAGGAGTCAGAGACACATCCTGAGTGCGGAATGGATTAGGCAGTTCTGAGAGCTGAGAAACGCAGCGATGGTGTGGGGGGGTCGAAATGACTTTTCAGCCGGATGAGGGTGTTGATGCTGGAGGCTGATGGTGATGAAGTGCAGGGGAGACGGACGGGCGGCAGGTTCAGCCTCCTCACTCTCCAGCATCCCCATCCCATCTCTCCAGAGCCTCGCAGAGGACGCAGGGCGGAGGAGATAAATCGGCAGATGGAACTGAAGAAAGCCTAGAAATTACAAAGTAGGCAAACGGCAGGGAGGCAGCGGCCAGACTCTGCTGGGTGCCGGAGAAATAGAGCGAGGGGAGGAACGCAGATGCACTAAATAATGACAGTCATGGACATGTTTTCATCATGAGCGTACTAAGCGAGGGCTTACATACATTCACACGTACGCTGGAAACCAGGTGACTCAGACACGCGCCATTAAGTAAAATTGCTCCGTCATTAGACTACATGCTAAGCTTGAACAAATGTTTGTCTTTGTGAGGGAATCTGTAATTATTACCATAAACTGCAGCAACGACGTCATCAGTCGTGCCAACTAATTACTAATAATTACATTACTGGTGTTGGTGAATTCCAACTAACGAGTGCTAGTTTATGTTCAGCTGGGGTATTGCATTGCTTGGAAACGTGAAGAAATATTAAACCTTTCAGTAATTAAAGCAAGCTTTGTAGTTTGGACTGGTCATAGCTTTGATAAAAACAAATGAAGTAATGAAGAAGATGAGTGCTACACCACTTGACCGTTTTTAAGCATCTCCCTCAGCTTCTGCAGTACACAAGAACAGAGCTCTTGCTCAGACCAGAACTGGGTAAGCCTCCCTGTTACGCAAATCTCTGTGTGCTCCGACAGCTGGGTATCGGCTGTCCTTACACAGCATTACTTGAGCATTATATCCTGTATTTGTTAACATTTGGACATGTTGATGTGACATGGATCACACCCATGGGTTAGTTTAAGAATAACAACAACAAAGAGTGAGGAGATGTGTTAGGGCCTTTGTCAACACTGTCAGTTTTGGCTAGGTTCAGTTCACCATGTTAAGGCCTTTGTTTTTTCAAAGTTTCATAACGTGGACTGCTTTTTCATGTCAGTAGTACTCTGTTCACAAGTTTCATGTGGTCAGTAGAATCGCACCCACAAGCTTGTCTGCCACTGTAGGAAGCCAAACCCTGTCGAGGGTGCCTCCACAGTTTCTCCAAGCAGACGGTCCTCACGTCTTGCCACTCATTTCATAGTGAAGTTATGTCTGGGATTGCAAATGCTAAACACGGGCCTGTCCTTTAGCGAGACGCGATCGGGGTCCTCACACAGAGAAACACCGTTTCAGCCACCCTCCACAGCAGCCCTGCGTGCTCATAGCCCTGAGGTACACTGAGGTCAGCTCGGCTGACCCACCGATTCACAGCTCCGCCGGCACCGAAGCCGCAGCTGGCCGATTTCACGTTCCAGCCTTCTTCTCCAGCTTCAACATGTGTGGGAGAACACAGACGTCCACAGGCAGAAGCAGACTGGAGGATCTTCACACCCCTCGAAGCGATTAGCACCACTATCTACACCATACTGACTGCATAACACGGCATCTGCACCAGCTGTCCTATGCCTTGCACACCGTGCCTTTGATGCGTGTCCTTTCGTTATGTTTTAATTACTTTAACGAAGCAGGCACAAGCCAGTGATGGAAGTGTATTCATGCAGAGTCCAATAATGCCAAGTGTACGGATTTGAGAAGCTGGGACAGAGCAGCTATTCTGTCTGCGCGATGCGTGAGGAGCTCCAGTGCTGCTGTCATTTTCAGAAACAGCAGAACCATCTGTCCACTCCTAACCCAGGAAGCTGCAGTTTTATTTCCCCACGTGCATTTCACAAGTCTGTTGAGACATGCGCATTTTCGTCCTCTCTCTCATCTGTCTTACGCACCGAATTAAAGACAGAAAAGGCTAATTTAAGGCATCCACAAGTAATTATATATACATGGTTCCCCTGGAAAAATAACTCACTTTTGTTCACAATCTGAAATATGCAGCGAGTTGCAGAACAGAAATGGGGTTTGTAAGTGTTCTGTCTACATTCTATTATATAACTTAAAGTACATTTCAAAGTATGTTTTGTCATTATAATCGATAAAACAGACCTACAATCTGTGAAACGAGATTATTTTTGATTGTGTACTGCAGCATGTGTATGCTGTGTTTCGGATGTAAACATGAAAAACAGAAGTTTGTCCTAGACGGTCTTGTTGCTGATTTGACCTGATCTGGCTTTCCGGCAGACAGATGTGCACAGATACACTGCGGTGGACTCAATCCGCTTCATGAAATGAGGCAAAAATTTGTGGGTGAGATGCGTTTCCCTCACCACGGACGGCTTGCGGTTTAAGTAAGGAGCGGAACACAGCACCGTCACTGGAGTTAGAGCAGAAATGTCACAAGTACGTTCAGTCTGACGCGTGAGTCCGAACCGTGACATGAGTCCATACCGTCACCTGTAACAGGAGCTGACACGTATTACTGACATATAATCATACCACAAATTGCTGTGGGGCTTGATGGAATCTTTAACCCCCTATGCCTGGGGCTCAGATGAGGCGAAAATGTCAAGTTACTGTTACAGTCGCAACCTCTGCGCATGTTCCTGGCATTCCCAGAAGCCTCAGCAGCAGCACCAGGCACCGCCCACAGGTTGAGAAATGTTAACAACACCAAACCATTGGTTCCCTCCTCACCACTGTTACACATCCCTTCAGGACTCCATTCTCACCATTCAGAACCCGCATAGGGCGAATGGTTCTGTTTACTTCATGCTTACTCATCCATCAGACGAGTGCAGGTTACACACCACGGGTTTTTAAACACACAGTCCAAGACACAGCAATGACTGTCCATATGTTTAATAAGGTGTCGGTTAAACCAAGACTCCCCTGGAGTCTCTTAGAGAAAGCGGCTCAATATTGCCCTCCGGACATTAGCTGCATGAGTAACACCTTCACGATCAGTTTCCCAGAGGATCTCACCGTATATACGACACAATATGCTTAACCTTGCCAGCCATTCACAGCCTCACACACTCCTGGTATTCTATAAAAATTTTGGAATAAGAACTTAGTCACCAGTTGCAAAGTCAGGCCTACAGACGTTGGCTTGGTTGGAGCTCTCCGAGTTCTGTGGGGTTGTGTGTGCAGGTCTGTGCTTGTCCTGGAGATGCTGTGGACGTCTGACATTTGTATATCCCTGATTCTGGGCTTCATTCTTGTCTTTCCTTTTACTCTTCAACTGAGGCCTCGGCACACACACTTCACACACACTTCACATGAACAGACACATTTTATGAAATAACAGAAACCAAGGTTCGCTCAGCACACTGGTTCGACATTAACACATCCCATAGAAAGCAAAAACAACCCTTTCTACTAAAAGCCTTTTAAGTAACAGTTATAGGCTGTCAGTGGAGACAAGGGCGTAAGCAGTTATCAAACACACAAAAGTATGTTTTGCAGTGTGAGATGGACCGAATGGAACAGGTCTGTCTTCATTTGTATGTCGGTGAAATACCAAAAGGGATTATTCTGAAACTGACCCATTATGCAAGCAGGGTATTTCTCTGACAAAAAATGAATGGTTTAATGTTCACGGATATTGAAATCAACAGCGAGAGAACACATTCAGCCGAACGGAGGTCGGAAATGCAGAAGCACTAATACGAAAGCCGCCCGAGAGAAGCTAAGTGTACAATTAAGATTTCATCGCCCCACTTTAGCGTTAAAAAAAAAACATCAATGACAGCAAAGAACAGTCACTGCTAAGGCAATATATTATTAAACATAATGAGGGGCTTTTTGTTTTGACGGGCAGGAATCAAAGCTTAAATTTATCTCCTCTCAGATTTCACCGTTTCTTCTACACCACAGGAATTGCAGTATATATATCTTCCAATTCAATAAATTTTTGTTCCAACTGACCAGACAGAACGGTCGGAGGAAGAAACATTTTGCAGTCAGATCGACAGGGCAATTTAAAACAAAACCGAGGGAACAAAACAGACACTCCCTGCTATAAATGAATAAAAACCAGAACTTCAATATCCTACCAATGTCGTCCCACCAATGCCTGTAATCCATTATGAGTAGGATGATTTCATACAGGCATAATGTAGGACCTGCACATCTCTGCCGTGATAAACGCCCAGCACGTTACTGCATTCCACTGAAAGGCAGCCATCTCCTGCACTGCCAGGTGAATGTTTTGCTAAAGAACGGATCTTAATGGAGCGGGTATTCTTGGCCACGTTGCTCTTAGTGTTGCAAGTGAAAGACCTGCGTGACCCTTGAACTGTTGTGTTGGTTTTGGGGTCTTATGTAAATAAGGTCACATGCCCCCAGCTTTCAGTGTAGCTGGGGGGCGGAGAGCACTCAGCTGACATCACATCCCACCACTACACACTCACCCGCTCACAGGTATAACGCAGACCAGGGAATCCAACCTGCTCAACCATAAGGGTTTATCCACCAAAGACTCATCATTTCTGGAGGTTCCACCTTGCGGTGTGACGTTACTACTGCGAAAGGCTGCAGGGCATTATATCTCCATCATCCTCCGCGGTACCACATGCTGTGAGCGAAAGTGGCCTATTTTGGTGTAAATGTTGTCACCGACATTGCTGGTGTAAGAGCACTAGTGGGAGGACGGCTCGGAAACAGGCGTGTAATGATTCCCTGCTTTCATTGGTCTCCTTAGTACACTGTAATGTCAACACTACAGCGTGCACCGTCTCTTTGTGAGACGATTCGGTGAAGATCTGTCTTAAAACCGATCAACAGAGACCGTCTGTTACCTTTAATATCTTTATACTTACACAGTAAAACCTAATTTTAAGACTTGTTACAAGTTTATAAATTTATTCCACCTCAGCCTCACTAATTGGTGCAAGACTGGTTCCTTTGTAGAATCTGGTCCAAGGGTCATCTACATTTATTCATTTAGCAGATGCTTTTATCCATTTCATGAACATATTACAGCGATATTGTTGTCTGCATGTAACCCGTCCCCCTGGGGGAAGCAGTGGGCAGTGCCCGGGAAGCTAGCTTTTGAGCATCTTGCTCAAGGACCTTGAATCTTCCATATCCCAGCCTGATGTTCTACCCATTAAGCCACCAGGCTGCTACAACTGGAGCTGGAGGTTGTCTCCATGACCTCCATGCCTGATGCAGGTAATGAGGATCTGCATCGTAGAACGGAGTACAGAAGGTCACTCAAAAAGTCATGATTTAGAGCTCAATTCGATCAGCGACAACTTTCTCGTGTGCCCAGGGCCTCGGGGTGACCTGCTGCCTTCATCTTCCTGATTCTCCCCCCGTGTCACAATAAACGCATAGGCCATCTGCTGCCCTGTCACCCCCAAAGCATCACTCAAGCCTCTGGGACCATAATCAAATTGCTCGTTTGAAATTTTTCATTTCTTTCATTATTTGAAGGGGTCTGTCAGCGTGACAGACCGTGATGCTGCTGACGTGTGACCTTTACTCATTATTTCTGTTGCCCCATCACTAGTTCTTTTCATTTAATTAAACGTGGTCAGGGGACATTTCTCCTTTCCCAAAAAAACAAAATAATCAATACCTGTCCTTTATTCTTACATTTCATCTGTCTACCGTCACATCAGACTTCATCTGCGGCTGTGACGCTTTCCTGATTAGTAGCATTTTCAACATGCATCCATCCCTTGTGTTCACGTTTAACACATTTATCATCTCTGTCTCTCCCTTTTCTCTTCCAGATACTAATTAAAATGTTTTGCAAAATTTATGTTTTGTTTACAACAATTTATCACCTATTTATTGCATCAATAAAGCATGGCACTGCATTAATTGCGTTGAAAGTGTAATGAAAAGTTCACAGAGCATTATCATTTTTAAATTAAAATTATTTACACCCAAGTGATCCCAAAAACAAAAACCATTTTATTCTAGGGTTGTTTACGCTGATATTCTAAATTCCAACACACAAAACGTGTATAAAGAAAGTATACGACGGCAGTAGAACATGAGCTGTAGCCACATTTCTGGGGGAAATACGGCAGTATAATTTAATAACAGATACCTGTCAGAGTTTGTCAGTTGGTCTGACACTGAAATGTTTACTGTGGCCAAGGTAAATATATTTATATACATGGTTCTTTTACGATACACAATCCCATCTTCAGACACACTATTTGGTGTTTGGAAAAGTTGCTATTTACATTTAATACTGTATTGTACATAATGGTTATACAATAAAGTGTGCTGTTTCTACCTGAGTGTTTGTAGATGTTCATTTTTACCAATGCTTACATTGCTGCCTTTTGGAGCCTGTGTGTTGGGTCACCGTGGTGTAAATGCAAACTAGATGTAGCGCAGCATATCATTTAGGTATTTCATTAAGGGCCGGTTTCTCTCTGCCTTGTACCGACCGTCAGTAGACAGGGGTTGACATAAGCAGTATGCAAAAATGAACTTCACTGAAACCGTAAGTAAATTTTTTCCTCCGACATTTTCTTACCTGGTACTGGAATCCGTAAATTCAGTTGCTCCACCTATAACATGAAACTGCTGCGTATGTTATTTTTCTGTACCACATTTGCGTACCTCTTCTGTCATCCCCTTGTTATATGTGTTTTTGAAACGCATAACTCACTAGTGCTCCTGGATGATTCACATCGAACAGCGGCGGCTCGTGTTGTACACATCCTGGTCACGTTCGTTAAACTGGTCCTACGACAACCAAACTTTTCGTTTGCACTGGTCACTTTTCAGATGATTTAATCATCGCAGAGTAAGGCACCGAAGTAAATTGGTGAGTGGAAAAAAGCCTCTTGAGAGTAGCTTTGCAGACCGAGAGATTTAGTGAACAGGGGTAGGTTAAACTGAGAGGGACAGAGTTCATCAAATTCAAAGAGTGATGCACGACAGCAATCTGCCGCAGAGGACAAATGTGGCATCTGTAAGGGCCGTCAGGCTGACCTGCTGCTGCTGGATGAAATTCTATTACGGGCAGAGATGGCGAAAGGACACACAAACCGCGGTAAAAGTGCAAAGGGGCCGGAGGGGGTTGTTAGAGAAAGGGGGAAAAATACGGGGGTCAGTCTTGATCAGGGTATTTTGTCCAAATGGGAATGGGTCTCTTTCAGAAAGCATGTGCTCGTAATGGAGGGGCGATACAACATACACTGCAATTAAGGTCCAGGCAAACGACATGATGGGGGTGGGGGGGGGCTGCTGCAGGGCATTCATTATGCAAAAAATTAAATTTACCAAACGGTAATAATATGTACAGCGAAGGGCGTAGCACATTACTTGTAAAATCTTAACTTTATCTACTATGTTATGTTACTGAAGTCAGTTTTATTTGAGTTTAAAGTTATATTTAAGATATGCAGAGTAATTGTTATGGGAGGGGTAAGGATAAAGGTAAGTGACAATTGATTGTTTTTTGTCTAAATGCTTTATCTGGGGAAGATGGTCGAATTGTAATGGATCCAGATTGTTTCAAAAAGTGATGTGACAACAAATTACAGTTGTGAAGTGTCGTCGCATCAGTCCTTCACCAGTGGTTCGTAAATGTCACATGACATTACTGACGTGATGATATGGCTTTGTAGAAAACGTCTCCATGGCGTAACACATTCTCCGTGCGCACGTGTTCGGCCTTGTCTCAGTGTTGCAGATTTAGAATCCCAGGTAAACAGGTAATCTTTGAAAAGCGGCAGAACTACACCCACCCATCCATTCATCCATCCATCCATTATCTTAAACTTGTTCCTGTAACCTTGTTCCTGATGAGGGTCGCGGGGAAGCCTGGAGCCCATCCCAGAGCACATAGGGCGCAGGGCAAGGGACACCCAGGGTGGGGCGCCAACCCACCA
>JABJVR010000001.1:2210590-2228216 GCA_025773905.1 Chitala chitala
CCCCCCCCCCCCCCCCCCCCCCCCCCCCCCCCCCCCCCCCCCCCCCCCCCCCCCCCCCCCCCCCCCCCCCCATAAAACAAGCAGTTTGATTACTGTACACCGACCTCTGAAATGAGTTTAAGAAAAATTGATCTGTTGACAGTTTTTAAAACCAATTGTTGTCCTGTACTGCTATCCCAGAAGGCAGTGCGAGACTACAGGAGCAGACCAGGTAGGGCGTTTTAAACTGACCGGCTGCGTCGTCTTTTGTGTCTGCAGGCTGGACTGGAGGCGTCGCAGCAGAGGAAGACCATTACGCGACTGCCTCTTCAGCGTCCAGTAGCTCAACACCAGCTCTACAAACACCTTCTTCTTCTGTACAGACACCTGATTAAGGATTGTGTTTAACCTGAACACAGGAAGAAAAGGCACATACCGTAATGCCACAGGTCCATTATACACCAAAAAGCACTGCAGTAGTACTGAACTGGATAACTTTTCCACAGCGTTGACACGGATTCGTTCTCTGTATGTAAGCCAAGGCTGTTTAGGGAGAGCATAACTACATGTTGGCGCAGGATCCTTTGACAGGAGCGTCATACAGAAGAGGTGAGCTTACCTGTCGGGTGGGATGCAGGGCACAGAAACAGCTGGCACCACTGCCTGCGGCTCCGATTCCGCCTTCTTGCCCTTCTTGTGACCGCCCTTTAGCCGCGTCCTGCTGTTGGCCTTCGCCTGCTTTTGGCACAGTCCGTTTTTTGGTTTGGCTTCTTCGTAGATGGGCAGGGGCCTCCTGACACAGCCGGGGGGCGTGTGGGCACCGCAGTACGCCGTCTTCTTCACCGAGAACGTTGGCTCGCCTGACTCCGTCACCTCCTTGACGGGCTCCATCTTCATGTAGAGGCCGGCCTTCTGGGCGCAGCTCACGTGGAAAGCCGTGTAGCAGTTGGCGCGATGGCACTGGATGCACGCGCCCACGCCCTTCTCCTTGCACAGGTAGCAGGTGAGTTTCCAGCGCGCCGGCGGGATGTTCTTAACGCCGTCGATGGGCTCGATGAAGACCGTGTCGGCGAAGCCCACCTCAGGCACCCACAAGGCACAGACCACGTGGCCCCAGCGGTCGTCCTCCGTCTTCTTGAGGGCCCCACCCTTGTTGGGGCACAAAATACACTCGGCGGGCCGCGAGGGCGCCTGCAGGCAGTGACGGCACAGCCACTGGCCTTCGGGGATGTAGGGCACGCCATAACACTCCTGGTGCACCGCCAGGTTGCACATGTCGCAGAAGAGTATGACGTTGCTGTTGTGGCAGTCTCCGTCCATGCACACGCAGCACACGGCGTCCTCGTCAATGAGCGACTGCGGCTCCCCGTGCCCCCGGCTCTCGAAGAACGACTCCTTCTCCAGCCTGTCCATGAGGAACTCGAAGACGTTCTGCGAGACGGCACTGAAGCCCTCGCCGCGCCTCTTCTCGTTGACCAGGTCCAGCCAGGCGTAGTCCTGCTCGTCCATGTCATACTCCACCTCCTCGTCCAGCTCCTCCGGTGTCTTCTCCACGTAGGTGTAGTAGGCGGCTGGCCGTCGAGGCACCGCGGGCAGGTTGTACTCCACTGTGCGGATCTTGGGCTCCGGCAGCACGCTTTCCTGCGGCTGCGGGCCCTGCATGTTAGTCAGCGCCGCGTTCTTCTTCTGCTGGTTGTTCTTCAACCTCATGGACCTCACCAGAGCCTGCTGGGGCTTCTCGCTGTTCTCTTTGTTACTGTTGCACTCGATGATCTCCTGGGCGACGGGGTCATCATCGGAGACGACGTCCAGCTTATCGTGAATGCCGACGCGGTGTACTCGGCCCTCAATCTCCAGCTCCACCACACGCTGCGCCTCCGCGTACGTCAGGGTCTCCCGGTTCGGCGACGGCCCGACGGGCGAAGACGCGCGCTGGTGTGCCGGTCCTCGGTGCTGTCGCGACTTCTTCTTCATCGCGGGGACCGGTCCAACCTGCACGAAAGTACAGGAAGTCGGACAGATGCATCACTGATACAGACGGGCAGCATCGGCGTTCCAGAGACGCCAACATAACATGGAAGCAGAAGTTACATGCCAACTTCAGAGTTCTCACAGGGTAAACTATGGCATGCAGGGAACTACCTGGTATTTACAGGAAAAAGATTTGTAGTCTGCCAATATCCATGTTAACTATACTGACATCAATTAATTGCTACACATGGTATTTTTTGTAGTTTTAACCTGGATGTAGGCTCTGCTACTCGAGACATTGGAATATGGGCTACCAATTTTTGCTGCATTGAAAGACGTTTCAAGTGGGGGGGGGGTAACAGGAGGGCGAATTATAGTCACATATTCATATAAGGAACAAAAACTTGATGTTACAAAATCCGAAAAACTAATGACAGTGCATTCACAACTTGCTCCTTCGACATGCAAATCTTTCCCAACAAAAGACGATACCCCTACGGTACAGCAGGACAACAGCATAAGAGAATGACAGAACTGCACCTAAATGCTGATCAGTAATTTTTTTCCCCCAAATATGGGCCTCATCAACTAAAAATGTAATGCATCCGTGAAATGTCCTCCCCGAGCTCCTTTAAGCGGTGCATGTCAGTATGCTACACCCACGAAAATATACGTTTAACAACCGGAACAGACTCCACCTTCCTTCATAACGGACAGTTATACACTACGTTTTGCGGTAAACCACAGGAACAGGAGGTGTGGAGCGCAGAGGAAACGCTCCATGCGTTGCGCTCATATCTAATGTTTGACTACAGCGTGGACAACGAATGAATGAAAGATCTGCCGTCAATCTGATGTTAGGAAAACACGCAATAGTAGCATCAGGTAACACAGCATTTAAAAGTCAAAAACACGTTCGAAAGACATTGAAACAAACCCCCGACAAGCATTTTTAACAATGAACACACAACGGATGGGGGGCATTTGCCGTAAATTCCTGAAATAGCTTTCTAGGACTACTCCCGATAGTACACAAAATAGTGGGCAGTACTTTAGTTTAAAGCACGCATTCTATTATACACAAAAATAACAAAACCTGACTGATCTGGTAGTAATTTTTTTTTTGCACGCAAGAAAAGTTACCAAACCAAATAAGACTACTTATGATGAAACTCTTTAATGATCACAGACCAGTACTTTATATAAAAATAAACACTTTTTACCGATTAACAGTTCTGCACCGCTGGGCACCGGCACTGCTAGCGAAAGTCGCGATCGCCCGCAATAACGGCGCTCGGCCGATGAGACAGGCCGGTCCGTGCCAGGACACGGGGTACCGGGACCGTCCACAATAATAACACCAAGAAAAGCGAACATGGCGTCCAACAAAACAAGACCCTGCAGCGGCGCATTCCGCCTCTCGTTCTTTCCTCCAGCGCCTTCTTCCCTAATGTTTTTTTCCGTGCACTTACACGCGCATGATGTGGAGACGTTTGCGAGCTGAAAGAAGAAGAGAAAGACAGAGAGAGTCTCACCTCGCAGTCCTCAAGCTTTTTCTGCGAACGGCGGCCGTGGTGGTGAAAGCAATGGCGGCGCGGCCCTGCAAAGAACTGCCTGCAAAATCCGTGCGAAATCTGCGCAAACCTTGCCAGATTTAAAACGCGGAAATATCAAAGTCCGCTGAGGCGCGTCCGCGGCGGCTGTCTGGGTTCGGGCGCTCCTTCTGTCCTCCGCATTTAAATGCCTAAGAGAGGGAGCGGTCCGCTGGCGAGCCGAAGCGTACGGTCAGCGAGCGCTGTGGGCAGCGACGGCGGCGCAGAGCTCCTCTCTCACCGCACAACAATGCGGCCGGGGTGCGAGTCCCGCCCGCTGCGCATAACGCCACAGCGCTGCCCCAACCAGGGCCAGGAAGTCACTACAAAAACTACATAACGCTTCATTCCTTCATATGCATTCCCATTGGTAATGCCTATTTATTACTTGTTTAGTTGTTCTTGATGATCTGCTTTTAATTTCGTTGACACGTGACTTTTGTCCGCCACTGTTTTCGCGTATTTGTTCCTTTGATCTAGTTAATATAGGGTTACAATGTAACTATAGTGTAGCGCCCACCCACCGTGTAGCGCTGTATGGGCACAAAGCCAGCAAGCTACTTTCACTTCAACAAACTTTTTTTAAATGCCCATTCTTTCTCTCTCACGAATAACTCGCTTCAGTGCATTAGTACGTTTGCACTATTTATTTGATCGTCACCACGCAGATTACGCCCTACATCTAATCCTCTGATAATAAACTTTGTGGTGTGCGATTTCTTTCTATCCTGTACATTTACAAATGAAGTATAACTTCTGGTCATCTTGCCTGTGATGCTTTATGACCGCAGACGTTAATGTAATTCGTGCTTTTTACATATCACGCACTATGGCCTTGGTTTCTGCAATTAAGTTGAGTCACTCGTGGATAAATGTATAAACATTCATCCAAAACATTTTTTATATCACACTTTCCAACCGACTGCGTTGTATATAATTTTAGAGAATACGGTTCATTAAGACTACATTGATCGCCGTGTCTCTTGCACCTAAAATTGTAATGAAACTGGTAACCAGTATTACTTGGCGGGGTAAGCCCGTATTTCTCACACGTGATGTTTTTTTACTAACACGTTTAAGCGGAGGATGTGAAACACATCTTTACGTATTCTACCGTGACATAAGTGTAATTACCTTTTGTTCCACCTACTATGGCGCTTCACTGCCCCTGTGGGAGACCCCTTATAACGAGTGACTAATCCAGCGTGTGTAAAAGGACAACATGCTTACACACACACACACACACGCTTTATCTTTGTCGCAGTAACCACTCACCACATGTAAGAAATACGTGTGTTCATACAAAATCGCGTGACAGATGAGACATCCGCACGCGCAGCGCGCTTATGACTGTCAGCGCAGACTGCCCGTTCAGCTGGCAATCACCGAGAGTTTGTTTTCATTCTGTTCCACGCCGCCGCCATATTGCAAACCCCTCAAACACTGTGACGTCAGAGCGACGCGTTCCTTCCGCGAGTCGCCCCGTCCGCAGCTCCTGGCGCGCGCCGCCAACCACGAGGAAGACAAAGGGGAGCGATTTGTTTTCGTTTAATTACGTGCGCGCCATCTTGGAGGCCGTAAGTGTCTGGTGACGTCACGGGGCACGTTTCCTGCCGTCCTACGCCGCGTGCGTAACTCCTGCTGTACGAGAACTGCCGAGAGGACAAAGCAGCGCTGTTATACACCCCACTCTCAGATCAATGGTTTATTTTTTATTTATTTATGTATTTAACTGTTTAGTTTCCAGATAAGTGACTGCGGTACGTCTCAGGGGGTTCGGGTATGTACGCTTCCTTATTGACATGCTGTTGGGGTTCAGTGGACTTTTCGGGTGAAATGCGGTGAATGTTTGGCCAGATCCCTATCAGTCGCTGGTTCTTCCAGTCTGTGTCTTCCAGGATCCGGTTCTACCTCTGCGCCACTCCGAAGTTAACGTGGGGGCTGGCGAGGGCAGGGATTTCGCTAGCGGGGTCTTGTCACGTTAGTAGTTTCCTTAGATTCCGCACCATGTGACAGCCACCAAGACTGCCACGAGAAGTTTTCCTAGTTTGTTTTTGTCTCTAATATGACAACGATGCAGAGCTTGATGGTACAGAAGCGGCATCACTTGTGTCTCATGAATGAGTTACGACAACAGTTGTCACGCCGAAGAGCCAGTGTGTTTTCATCACAATCGGAAAGTGTTTGAGCGAGATAGGGGTGTCTCCTTAGGGCTGCCTACTCGGTGTCATGCATTTTAGTCCCATCTTGTCATTTTCCGCACGTTTTCTTTAAATAGTTATTTATCCGGTTTAGTGAACCAAACTAATGTGTTAATGACATGAACTTGTGTGCGAGTAATTTTAAACCTTCAGCTCAACGTGCGTGTGTGTTTTGTAGGCAATTTGCAGAATAAAAGTACGGACAATTTGCCTGGGTTCAAAGCAAAGCAGCATTTCCGCACACCTTGGCCAGTTCCGGGAGGTGCGACTGGTTCGTGAGCTCAGCTACGGTTGCACTGCTTGGGAAACGAAAATCCATTACTTGGGTTTTCTAACTGGCATCAAAACAGAATAACATCCTGGTTAGACCGTATGTACCAATGCACCTGTGGGTACAGTCGCCCAGTGTGTCATTTTATAAATCTGAGTCCATATGAAGTTTGTCACTGCGAAGTGCACGTGCGCATTAATTTTAGATATGCTTCCAGTTACAGTGAAATGCGTTACGATATTAAGGGTTTGTATCGGAAGCAGGATTACACAGTGAAACACCGACGTTAAATGCAAAATTACAATGGTGTGTTTTCTGTTAGTATGCTAAATTAATATCATGAGTAAAGGTTTATGGATATATTGGTTTAACGTTTTGCGGTATGATTTGCTAACGTGCAACCAGTGCTATTGTTCCACTGATGGAAAAGTGTTGTTAGTGATGAGTTTAAGCATTGGTTGTATGTAAATCTCTATTGTAATTTTGTACATGCAACGAATAACCATAGACTAACATTTCAAACTCGTGAGTGATGAGGTCACAGGGTGGTGTGTGCTTGTTGTTCTGGTCAGAATTTGAGTGATTTTAGTACTGAATGTTTTATGGACGGAGATCTCTTTATTTATACCATTTTATACAACCGTGCCGAGTCACGTCAAAACTGCGTAAGACCGTCTTTGTCCATATTGTCTCACATATTATTATTGTACTGTATTAAGGCTATAATATTAATTTATAAGCATTACACTTTATGGTACAGATACTGTGTCTGGCTGTTCCTGCTTGCTGAAAAGCACTGTGTTTACATTTTCAGTTGCATGCAGGTTTCTGTTTATCAGTATTTCCAGTGCAAACAAATCTAAGACAATGTTTTGCATGTTAGTAATCACTGTTTTGGAACCATAATTCAGAGAGTTACATACTGAATGTTTCTGAACCTGCTACTGTAAAGTGACCATAAAGGCATTGAGTTCAGTGCAGGGAACATCCCCATATGGCCCTTGGATGCCACGTATAATTTTTGTGACATACTGACCACATTTGACCAGTTCCTCATTATACACAGCATTAATGTCCCCCCCCCCCTTAAAAGGTGATCCTATTTTTGTGCATGTAACTAAGGTTATTTTCTCTTTCCATCCCTCCATATCCCACAGGACGAAATGGACCTGTTTTTAAAAATGCACACTTGAACTGCAATAACACACGGTTTGTTCAGGCTGAATGTTGACAGTCTGGCCTTTGGTAACCGGGAGTACTGAGGGAACAAAAAGAAATTCAAAGCCTCTTCTTATGACCCTTGCCACTTGATATTTTTGCACTTGGCATCCTGGCAGAAGTGTTGTCTGCCACCATGGACAGTGAGGAAGATGTCTCTCATCACAGTGATGATGGAGGCCTAGGGCACAATGACTTCACCCAGAATGACAAAAAACAAGAGGCAAAAGATGCTTATCTTAAAATAGAGGGCCAGGATGGTTATGTGTTTAAGTCATGTAGAATTACTGCACATGAGTCTGAGAATGAAAAACCTACATCTTCGTCCTCGGAGACACTGACAAGGGAAAACTTGATATGCTCTTCTGGAAAGATATTGGAGGAGCAGTCTTCTCAGGGTGATGAACAATCATCAGAACCTCAGTTAGCAGACGGAAACTTCTCTCCCACAGTGATGTATGACAAAGTGGATTCTCCTAACTCGGCCGTTTCATACGAGTGTCCAAAGCCTGCAGGTACCTTGAAAGATGAAAGGTTACCTGAACAGTCAGAAGATGAGACAAATGTATATTGCAAAGGGAAACAACCAAGCAGTATGGATGTAGAAGAGAATGAGCCATTCTTTCAGAATACAACAGAACCTTTTGTTGCCAGAGATAATGAGGACTATGGTAATTTACTTAGTTACACTAGTACTCTTTATAATGTGGCAATGGATGCTGTGACCCAGAGCCTTCTCTCATCGATGAGAAACCCTATAAATCCCCGAAAAAAATCACCGGTTTGGAACCATTTCTTCATATCACCACGAAATAACACCAAAGCAATCTGCAAGTACTGTGTAAAAGAATTCAGTCGAGGAAAGAATGAAAAAGACCTCAGTACCAGTTGTCTGATGAGGCATGTTCGTAGGGCTCACCCGACTGTGTTAATGCAGGAGAAGGACTGTACTGTTCCTGTCTCAAATGCCTCCTCTTCAATACCTCCCATAAACTCACCAAATAACATTGACCTGGCAGGTGACATATCCAATTCACAAAAGAGTACCTTGACTCTGGGTTTGTCCAAGGACGTTTCTGAAGTTTTATCCAAAGAACAGTTTCCTGTTGAGCCAAAATCAGAAATGAGTGCCAAAACTGAAACCGGCGGGGCCTCCTCCCCAAGTTCTGTCAAGAACCACAGCGAAGGTGCTGCAGACGGCATGTCTGAACACATCACGGCAACTCCTAAAAACTCAAACTCCCGCAGAAGGTCTGCAGTATGGAAACACTTTTACTTGTCCCCTGCGGACAGCTCTAAGGCGGTGTGTAGGCACTGCATGAACGAATTCAGTCGGGGGAAGAACGGGAAAGATCTAGGAACGAGCTGTCTAATTCGCCACATGTGGCGAGCCCACAGGAACATAGTGGTAGAAGAGAATGGGCAGGGTTCTAACATACCGCCACCATACACCACCCCACCCACACTCACGTCACACTTTCAGCTTCAGGAAACAAATGACTTCCAAAAGGATTCCAACTCCATTTGGTCCTCTACGGAAATTGTGTCTGACATGCCACAAAGTTTTCCTGAGAATGTAGATGGCAAAGAAGATTCAGGAGATGACATGTGTCACTCAGGACAAGAGTCGTCACTTGATACTGCGTTAGAAAACAAAGTCGATAAAGATCCACCTCAGCTTTCATTCCCAGACTACCTTTCTGAAGACCCAGGCCTAAACCAAAACCCCAGTTCCATATTCCAGCAAAACAAAAGAATAATAAAAAGGGTAAAATCTGAAGTCTGGCACCATTTCATTGTGTCTCCTGCTGACCAGCTCAAAGCACTGTGTAGATACTGCCCCTGTGTTATTAGCAGAGGAAAACATGGAGGCTTTGGGACAAGTTGTCTAATGAGGCATTTAATGAGACGTCACCCCAATGTCCTTACTGGCCAGAAAGGCACAGATGAAAAAATTTCCTCATCTGGCTCACCCAACACCCCCGTAGAAGCATCCGAATCTGTGTCATCAGACGTTCCCAATGGTTCTGCCACTGAAAAGAAAGTGCACTCTCTCCCTGTTTTGAGCAAAAAGACGTCTAGGTTATGGAATCATTTTTCTGTTTGTGCTGCTGATCCCACAAAGGTTATTTGTTTGCACTGTAATCGCACTATAAGCAGGGGTAAGAAAACGACAAACCTTGGCACAAGCTGCTTATTCAGGCACATGCAGAGATTTCACACACAGGTACTTAACAGTAACAGTGGTGTTTCAGGTGTCCCATCCTCACTTGGAATTCAAGTAAAAGAGGAACCCATAGACACTTCCTTATATGAACAAAGCAGTGAAAAATTTACAGAATACCATCCGGTTGCCAAAAAAATCACCAGACTCGTGACTGAAATGCTCGCTCTGGACCTGCAACCTTCAGCCCTCGTAGAGAACATTGGTTTCTGTCGGCTATTGGAATATCTGCAACCACAATATTCCTTACCTTCTTCCTCCTACTTCACGTATGTTGCCGTACCAGAAATGTACGCTAGCGTGAGGGAGGTTGTTGTTACACATCTGAAAGAAGCCGAGAGTGGAATCATCCACTTCACGACCAGCATTTGGGTAAGCAGCCAAACTAAGGAGTACTTGACTCTGACGGCCCATTGGGTGACATACGAGTCACACGTGAGACCACAGGGTCAGGATTTCCGTGGCTCCGCCCTCCTCAGTATCACCCAGATTGACTGTGACCACAATACCCTCAGTATCCAGAAGCAGCTCCAACACCTGTGGGATACTTGGATTAGGTCATCTGGCCTGAAAATTGGATTTACCGTCACCGATAACCTGAGTGTCGAAAATGCACTGGATAGTAACAATCACGCTACCTTGAAATGCTTCGGACACACAGTCGACCTCATTGTCAGTGAAGCCATAAAGAGCCAGAGGATGGTTCAAAATCTGCTGAGCATTAGTAGGAAAATCTGTGAGCGAGTTCATCGCTCAGGAAAAGCAAAAGAAAAGCTAGCGGAGCTGCAGAAGCTGTATCGCTTGCCCGAAAACCAGCTTGTTCAGGACGTTCCTTCGCAGTGGAAAACATCGTTATCTATGCTCGAACGTTTAGTGGAGCAAAAGAAAGCTATCGACGACATGTCGATAGAGTGCAGTTTCAGGGAGCTAATAAGCTGCGACCAGTGGGAAGTCATGCAGTCTGTGTGCAACGCTTTAAAACCTTTTGAAGTAGCGTGCAGGGAGATGAGCAGCCAGACTGCTACACTAGGCCAAGTTATACCATTGATTCATATTCTCAATCGGAAAGTAGACATGCTCTTTGATGAGTCCGTGGGGATTGACAATATGCTGAAGTCCCTAAAAGAGGCAATGGCAAGCCGGATGTCATCCATACTTCAAGACCCAGGATACACTTGGGCAACAATGCTGGACCCCCGGTACAAGACCTCACTTTTCTCTGAGGCAGAGGCTGAGCAGTGCAAGCAAGGCCTCATCCAGGAGCTTGAGACCTTATCTACCTCATCTGACAAAAAGCCTTTGCCTTCCAATGAATGTAGTAAGGTGTCCCCTTCGTGCCCGAGCAGTCAGCGAGACAAGGATAACCTCTGGGCCCTCATGGCTGATATTAGCAACAAAGTCAAACAAGAAGAGCAACCAAAATCCTCGAAGCGTGCTGTGTTGGAGTACCTTGAGGAAGAAATACTCGATCAAAGCTGTGACCCCCTGGATTATTGGAACCTGAAGAGATTTCTGTGGCCTGACCTGGCCAGGGTAGCTGTTCGGTACATGGGCTGCCCTCCTAGAACTGTCCCCACAGAAAGACTGTTCAACACTGCGAGTTCAGTCTGCACCATGAACCAGTCCAGACTGTGGCTGGAAAACCTGGAGCAACTTGTCTTTTTAAAAGTCAACCTCCCTTTGATATATTTTCAATATTGAAACAAGTTTTTTACAGCGTCACAATTCTGCATATCTAGCACGGAAAGGTGATATATTTTTTTACTAGAATTATTTCTCACTCTTGATTTAAGGAGTGTTTGGACCAATTGGTGTAATTTTTAGTTGAGAACCGAAATATGTCCTGTTTGTACTACTGTTAATAATGGAGAACTGTACTGAACCGGTAGTCCAGGGCAACCAGTCCTGGGCAACAGGCAGCTGGGAGGATGACAGTTTATTGCTGTATTTTGTTACTGTTGCGTTTGTCTTTTGCTGCTTGTGCCTTATGCATACCACTTCAGGTCAACATGCTGTAAATTTTTAAGTGATGTTCTAATTGATTATGTATTATAGACTAGATGGTGTGTTTGTGTATATGTATAAATGCCAAGCCTTCTAAATGCTGTGAATGGGTAATATTTAAATTTGTAATATTTAATTTCGTTGTGAAATTGACTGACAGTTCAGTCAATACGATTTTTATACGTTTCCTGCGTGGATGATGTACAGTAACGCTGTATTCACAACACCACTTTTTTCCAACTGTTATAAGCACAATTAGTCTACTCCGAGTGGAACGTGGGTCAGTGTACCGTCTGTGTTACTGTGCATTTATAATTGCAGTACACATTTTGATAAAATGTTTAGACTGGATTCAGGCACCGTTTTGTGCTGTAAGTTTTTAAATAAAACATTTCCCAGGGATACTGCCATGGTGTACGTGCTGCTGCTTCTTCTTGCCTGACACCAAAGGTTGTTTACTTCAGCCACTCGCTTCGTGAAAGGACCCGACACCAATGTGGTTGGGAAAGAGGCCCTTCTCTTCCTGTCAGCTGAGTAGCATAAAGGGCTGTGAGGGTACTGGGTCTCTCTTACACCATACCATGAAAACACAAATCTATCTGTGACCAGTCAACAATTCAGGCACATCTTCAAAGGCAGTGTAGCACCAGCAGCAGAAAAAGGAGTTTGTACACAGGCAGTTTAAGCACCATTAAAGCAGATCAAGGACATCACGGCATGCTTGCTGTGCTCAGGAAGGAAGTGTTCAGCCTGAATGTGCCACCAAGACTGCCAGTCCTCAAGTCAGTGGTCGCCTATCTGTTTCAAAGCAGATGTGATCTTGCTTTTTTTTTTTTTTTTTTTTTTTTAAAACTTGCCTTTGTACAACACTCTGCTCAGTCACTGCGCAATTACTTTTCACTGTTCAGCATAACATTCACATCAGTGATGTGACCTACATGGCCCATAGCCTTACAGGTCCTTACAAGGACTCCATGCCCCTGTATACGTGTGTTCTTTAAAAAGCACAAGTAGAAATTTCCTTTTAGTTTGTATTGGTTTTTTTTTTTGAAGAGTCAACGACTCTTCAAATTCACAGCATAAAAAAAAAAAAATTTTGGGACTTTAATATTCATACACAATAAGATATAGTAGGGGTTTTTTTTTTATTACTTTGGACTTTACAGCTTCAGAATATTTTCAAAATAAATCGATGCCTTACAATTAACAAAAACATTTTGCAACTCATACACTTCCTAAGTGTAAAATTTTAAACTGTATTCCACAAGCAGGGATACAATTTTTACTGTCGAATAAATTGCATATTTTTCTTCAGTAAAAAAAAAAAAAAAAAAAAAAGGAAACGGTTCATACATCCAGTTAGCTGGATTAAGGTTTCCTCTCCAAAAGCACCAGCTTGTTTTCCAATTTAACACCGTAGGGAGGAACCTGGAATACATTGAAGACGAGTTCACTGAACCCTTGGACCCAAAATAGGGGGCGGTGAGAACCTTGGAGTTTTGCAACACGGTCCAAGTCCGCCTCCATCAGAATGTGGGAATAGTTTCTCATGCGTGGGTCTCCAGGCAACAGGTCCTCCCTTTTGTCATACCTGACAGACCGGTTGATGCAGGTTTCAGTTATACAGCAAATACACCATCTAAAGACTTCACCTGGACAGCTTAGAACTCACCTCCAATTACTATTCTGCTCCAAAAATCGAGACACACCGGTCTGAGCAGCCAACACATCAATGTGAACTGACACATCTGGGAAAGGTAAAAATATTAATGTACCAAACAATGTATACTATTGGTATAAAGGAATTCAGACATGCTAAATCAAAATAATTAAACCCAATCTTAGCTAGACCGACCTGCAAATTGTGGCATTAATGCATGGAGATTTAACAAGGCTCTTCCTCCAGGATAGTTGTGATGGGAAGCGTACAAGGAAACACCCGAGTACGCTGTGTTGATCAGCAGCTGACTAATCACAGTCAGGGAGCCAAATTTATACAGCCAGGACTTGTGGAAGTTGTTCAAGCTACAAAGTAATTGCACATGTTTGACTAGTCATAAGTGACAAACAGTTTTTGCACACTAAAGATCACACATCAACCTATGTGCTGCATCAGGAAAAAAAAAATCCCAACTGGTGGCCTTTAACTTTACTCAGGGTATGACAAAGACTGCTTGGTAGGAGATACGGGAATCTGGCTTACATGAAGGAACAGCCGCAGGCTGCCACGATGTTAAAGATGGGGAAGGTGTAGAGGATGAACCGCAGCTCTTTGTGTGGCAGGAAAGAGTAGAGCAGCACAAAGCCAACAGTGGGCAACAGCAGGGTCCGCATGCGCCTGTCCAGCAAGCCCAGCGGGACAAAGAGTAGCGTGCTGCCCAGAGCCCGTGGCATGGCCGAGTAGAAGTACCACAGGAAGGGGGAGGTTTACTGAAGGGAGGGAGTCAAGGAGGAGGTGCCATAAAAAGCCAACATCGAGACCCCTGCGCTACTCATGAGGCCGGGTGCGCAATTTCATTGCAATAAAGGATATTCCCCAATTGGAGCTCTTGTTGAGGATCGTGTTGTACCACAGGACCCGGCCTTCGGGCCACAGCAGCTGCCTCCAGAACACGGAGTCCACGCAGACCGTGAGGGCTGAGACAGCAAGACAACATTTGGCAAAACACGCACTGTACGAGAGGGGGTAAAGTCCATTGGTCAACAGTACGAATGCACTGTCCGACTGACGGAGAAGCAACCCTCTTACCTAGCGATAACAGCCCTGCCGGTATGGCGTAGTATAACAGCTGGGCAAAACCGAGCCTCCTGCCCATCAGCGACATGATCAGCATAAGGCCCAGGAGGAGGCACAACTCAGAACGGAACACAATAATGGCAAAGGCAGACAGAGAGACGAATGATCGCTGCTTCTTCTGCATCCAGCACGTGAAGGCCTGCAAGACTAATCAGAAAACACAAGATATTAAACATTTTGACATAACACGATCAATAACGCGAAGTTTTAAAGTTTGTTGCATTTAGTTACCTATCGGCAGCGCAAACACGTTCGGCAGAGGCCGCGTGCTGTAGAACATCAGGTGAAACTGCGACGCGCACGTGAGGCAGAACAGCGTCGCCACGGTGGATCCGAACTGCTTCCGAACCTCCCGCTGCACGCGCCACAGCGCGTGGAGCACGCACAGGCCCAGACATCCGCGCGCTGGCCAGCACAGAAAACAAAGGCACGTGAAGGCAACGCAGAAGAGTCGCAGCCGCCAAGGGCGGTGTTTAACGTCTGTATCTGCGACGGAACCTTCGCGTGCATTGCTTTACCGACTATCTGGGTGTAGAATTTAGAGACGTCCAGTACCGACAGCACATAAACCAGCGGGGAGCAGAGCGCAGACACAAAAAGCGGCCCAAGAAACGTCCGCGGCACCACACCAGGGAAGTCTAAGTGGTCATACTGGGGAGGGGGAAAGTCTTCCTTCAGAAATACATTTAACAATTCACATAGTAAAGCCTAACGCTTACAGTGACATGTATAAGTCTTCGTATTCGCTTCTGCCTAATATCATCTATTTGCTACACCAGTTGTCAAATGCGGATAATGGGTGTTTCCGACTAGTTATAAACACAAAACCCAACACTTCTGAGATGACAAAACGTCAGCTTCGCTAAAGCATACGGACGAGGAATGCTCTGACAGTTCGTTTTTACCTTGTCTAAATCGAATCTGTGGTAAAGAATGTCGTGTATAGCTTGAAGATTAAAGCTTTCTTCTACTTTTGTAAAAGGACATACAATTAAATGTACGGCGGCAACACAAACTAACAGCAATAACAGAGGGAATCCATGTGAACCCATTTTCTCTGCCATGATGGGGTCAAAGTTAACACGTGCGTCATACTTATGCGTTCATACGCCTCTGCGCAGAATCACGCCACTCACGCTGACGGCTTATCGTCCCTCCCTAGCGCACATATGGCCATAAGCTTTAATTTTATTACATGTATAACTGACCTGCATCCATTTTTAAGTAATGGCTTTAGCGCATTATCGGGTTTTAAACTAGATGAATAGGGCTAACGCCGGCCGGTATGTGGAGGCTGTCTATAGAAATGCCTGAGTGATTAATAATTTTATTGAGTCTTTTTTGCGTCCGAAAATCCGTGTAAAATGCACAGATTCCACGTAGTGGATGATATAACACAGTACATGCAAAATAAAAATTTGAATGTTTATTTACATGTTTCTATTTCCTTTTTCGATTAGGTGCTGTACTTCTGCACACTATTACACGTGGGTGTGCTGCATTGTCCCGGGCGTGTCGCTAGTTCATTGGCCAGAGGCGTGACGGACAGGCTTACTCGACCAATGAGAGAAAGCCACAATTGTAACTAGAGATTGACGCGGCGTGTGAATGAAAATCTTCTCGTTAAGTGGAGTGTAAATATGAGTTGGTAAAGCCAGCTGTGATTAGTCACGACACTCATCTAAGCAACGGTGATGATGTTTTGACATAGGTTCGGCTCAGGAAGCGTGTCGGCTGCTTCACTGATATGATTATTAACTTACAACTTTGCGTGGTAGGCTGACTACATAAGATGCGTTCGATACTGTTGTACGTAACAATCTTTATTTTACATTGTCGATGCACTGATGCGGTGGATTTAAAAGACTCCTGCTCAACGTGCAGGGAGATTACTGACAATTTTAATAAGGTAAGTATGTGCACGGTGTGCCCTCGGTGAATGCGTTCATGTGGCGTCCCGTGTGTGCTTGGACCATGCCGTGCCTTTTGGCATCCCTGTCTTTGACAGGGTATTGAGAAGACCGCTAAGAAGAACTTCGGAGGTGGGAATACTGCGTGGGAAGAGAGGAAATTGTCTAAATATGAAACCAGGTGATGAGGGTTTTTTTTTTAAGTTCGGCATGTGTGCTGAGGACATTTACGAGTTGAATGTTTTGGCGCATCTTTGGTGCTTTAACGATACAAACAACAGGGGCTGTCTAGGCTGCTGGGTGCCGTGACCTTAGCAAAATATGAACCTGGGGTCATTCAACAACATTTTGCTACCTGGATATTTAATGTCTAAAAGATTTTACATTATAACTTATGACTATAGTGATTCCTCAACCAACAGTTTTATTTCCAAGCTTTGTCACAACTTGTGTGGATAAATGGTTTCTTTTTGGGGGGATTTCCATTTGCTCAATTTTCTTGTATTGGTCCAACACTGACCTTGTTCCTGTTGAGTTTTTGGGTGTCTGTGTCAGGTCATCATTGTTCACCCCCCTCCCCCTGTCCCTAGATAGGTTTGTGCTGCAGACATGGTGTGTTATGTTGTTTCTTACAAAGTGTGTCCTTGCGCAGTGAGATCCGGCTAGTGGAGATCTTGGAGGGTATCTGTGAGAGCAACAGCTTTGAGTGCAATCACATGGTGGAAGAGCATGAGGAAAATTTTGAGACCTGGTGGTTCAAGAGGTGAGTGCCGTCTGCAGATGGTGCACTTCTGCAAGGAAAGAGCAAAACTGGTCCTTCTCCACACCGGAAGCCTTCGTCCTGTGAGAAGGCATGTGTCTAAGTAAAAAGCAGTGGGGCAAAATACAGGTTTTCAGTTTTTTTTTTCTCTCTCTCTAATTTCCAGGAAAACAAAATACCCGGATCTTTTCAAATGGTTCTGCATCGATACCATCAAAGTCTGCTGTCCGAAAGGAACCTTTGGTCCGGACTGCAATGGTAACCACTGTACAAGCTCCTCTGACCCTAGTGTGTTTAATGACAGTGATGCGTGCATATATGTTAAGTTTGTGGCCCACTGTTTTTTCGCCCAATAGCCTGTGTAGGAGGTTCTGAGAGACCATGCCATGGCAACGGGGACTGTGACGGTGATGGAACCAGGGCAGGTCGTGGCAGGTGCACCTGTAACCATGGATACACGGGAGAGTTTTGTCTGGACTGCATTGATGGGTATTTTAATGAGGACAGGAGTGAAACACATTCGCTCTGCACAGGTAAACGCATTACGGGAGAACAGCAGGTGCAGAAGCAGTGCAGAAAGGGTTTTACTCTAAGGTTTTTTTTTTTTTTTTTTTTTTTTTTTTTAATTAAAAAAATGTTTGTTTTATTAATACCCAAATAAATGAATCGGTTCAAAGGGGCGGCAAGGAAGGAGAGCCA
>JABJVR010000001.1:2230596-2260523 GCA_025773905.1 Chitala chitala
GGGTGAAGACTCTGGCCTTCCTGGAGCAGCACCTGTACGGCATTCAGACAAGGGCATTTCCTTCCCACCTGTGAGGCGCGGAGGGGAGCCGGGCGTTTGGGTGTCGGACCCTCTGGCATGGAAAGGCGTCTCTCCCTGCAAGTGTGAATCATTCGGGAGTTTATCGTAGCATCGCAAGAGCAACAGGGCATCTCGTACTTTAAAATCATAAGAACACTTTGCTTTGTGGAAAATGATTTGCAGAATGTATTAGTGAAATTTTGCTTGGAAATGGTCTGATAAATTGCCTAGAATCAAAATGATTTTCATACTTATGACAATGACACTAGCATTATCATTTAGAAATGAATGGAGAAATTCTGCTGTTTCAGATCTTTGAACATGTGGAGTATGGAAGGTAACTAATCTGTTTCACCTTGCCTGGGATAGACTTTTGGCCTTTAACTTCTGCTGTATGTTTTGATTACATCCTTCTGGATTGTTTTAAAGATTAAAACTCAAGAACTTGCATATACCTTGTCTCCTGGTTACATCATTATAACGGGTTGTTTTCTGACACAGTTCTATTTATGACAGGGTCTATTTTGGTGACTTGGTAAAATGTCAAATTTACATCACATGCACTACCTTTTATACTTTACATGCGTTTTCAGTGTTGGATTTTCCCAAGAGTTGTGTGAGTAATCTTTGTTACGTCACCCCAGGTTAAATTTTTAACTGTGCTTAATTGTTGCAGAAAGCTTCGTTAAATACTTTCTCACACGTTAAACTCTAAGCAGAACGAATGTTCTACTATGATCTAGTGACGTTGCTGTTAATGGGGTCTGGAGACTCAGGTAATGCTGACATGACGTTTGCACGCACCCCTCGACGTTGTATGTGGGGGGGGGGGTGTTTCTCCTTGCTGTATATGCAGGAACGTCCTGGTTCTGGCTGCTTCCCTGTCCCAGGCTGTACTTGGATCCAAATCCTCCTAAAGTTTTGGATACCATAGCTTTTTGAATCAAGCACAGCTAAAGTGTTGTATACTTTTTGAAGGCGTTGGATAACCATAAATTTAGCATATTTGCACATCACGTTTGATTGCGCCCCCCCCAGAGTACTGTATTGTACCTTAGAAGTTCATAAATCAGTCTATGGAAACACTGGAACAGAAGGAAATCCAACCCGCCTCTTCCCTTCACACCCCGAGGGAGATCTCTCCCCAGCTTTACGGAGGACATTCAGGTGTGTCTTCACACGCTGGAGATCCATGACATTGCTGAACCGCACGGCATAGGTAAGCATCCTGCTAGGTCAATCTGCATCTTTTTTTTTTATTTATTTTTTTTTATCCCAGGATTTTAGCTGGAAATGCACTTGTGTTGGAGCTGGGCAGATTTTGAGAATGCTGTACCACTGTGAGATGTTTACTCAGACAGGTTTACTGACTTTGTTTGATAGTGTTTCTTTAAAGTAACGTAACTCCTCTGAAATCCAGAGCATGATGTACTGCTTTTTCTTTTTAGTCTTTGAAAGGCATTTACATTTAACAAAACAGCCATATGTCAATATATGCAGGATGTTGCCGGCTCTTGTCTTAAAAGACAGAAAATAAATTTAAGCTCAGTTTATTTTGAAACATATTTCCCATGTATATGGGCTAAATCTGGTTCAGAGGAGAAAAGAACAAACTTGTGCAATTAAAGTGAATGTATGTTTGTCTGGTGAGCAGGCATTGCGCTTTGTTGTGGATGGTGTTTTCTATTCTATAGAAAGCTTTCGCTTAAAATATTTCCCCACAAAACAACGCGGAATAGTTTTTCCTCGCTCCAGGCTAAACTTTTTCAACCGTACATGAAAACATAGCTCAAATGTATCCTCCTGAATTCAGATGGCAGCTCGGATTACAGTGCATATTTTTGTTCCACTCATTCATTAGATGCACTTGAATGTCTGTTTTTTTTCTTGAATGTTTGGAAAAAATGTTTGTTGCATAAAAAACTGTAAACTACCCTAACCTTCAAAATACGTGAGAGTGCGTTAAACCTAACGTTTTGGAATGGACTTGGATCATGACCATTCAGAATTAACCTTTCAGAGTTTTATCACTGCAGTGCACGTTTAAAGAAAAAGGATGTCTCAAAAATTGCTATAGGCGATGATGTCAATTATTTAAGCGGTTTCAGATTTTTTTTTTGTTGTCTGGCTTCATTTGTATTTATTCCTACTGCTTATTCTTTAACATCTGCAGTTTTGTCACTAAAGTGCTTTTAGACACGTTGTTGTAAAAGGCGCTATGTAAAAATGAATTGAATTCAAAAATTCTTGGGAAACATGTTTAAAATGCCTTTTTCCTGTTGCATTATCTGCTCTTCTCCCTACAGCTATGTCAGCGCAGAGCGTGAAACCTCCTGCATTCCTGCTTGTTCTTCTGCGTAAGACGCACAGAGTTTTCCCTCGAAATTTTATTTATTATTTATGTTTAATTGTGTTCCGAGGGGGGTGGCTAGGAAGCAGCATGCAAGATAAACTCACTGACATTATTTTTCAATGCCACATGCCAATAATCTTAGTGTTCCTAGGACCCTAACAAGCACTCAGTGTAAAATTAACTCTGGCACCTTTACTGTGCAGAAGGATTAAAATAAGAAACGGACGTCCCTCTCACAGTTCAACATGTCTGAATGGACGTGCGAATACATGCTAAAATGCATCAGACAGTATTATCACAAGTTAACACAAGCTTGAATGTTTTCCACATGTGACTGTTTGTTTTTTTTTTCCAGAATAATTGAAAGGACTGTGTTTTTATTTGTGTAGTAGCTAACATAGGCAATAATTGGAATCTGTATAATTTGACAATTGAAACACTTAGAGACCTTTAGGTCAGAAGGGTGCAATAATTACAAAGGTCATAATGTTAACTTTTTGAGGCATTTGTAGCAGGTGGTCTACTGCATGAAAAAGTCTTACCTTTGAAACATCTGGCTTTTGATTTTACATTGTTTAACACAATTCTTATTACTTCAAGTGCATGTCTGTGAACTTGGTGATGTTAGTATAGATCAGAAAGCTGTGTCAAAGGTTTGGCTTGGTTGTGTAATTTGTGGAAGTGTGCAAGTATGTTACTGAGGCAGCAGGATTTGGCTCATTCTCCAGTGCCTTAGCAGTGAGTACGCTGAACGTTCTGTTCCGTTCTTTCTTTTCTACAGTGCTGGCCGATGTGGGTCACACCCAGGATGACTGCTCAGTATCGTCCTGTCACCCCCAGCTGGGTGACCTGATGGTGGGTCGAGGTGGTAGTCAGCTTTCAGCATCTTCTACCTGTGGGTTGAAGGCACCTCAAAACTACTGCATCATAGGATACCTGGAGGTTAGTGTCCCACACTTCTTTCATGGAAGGCAAAACCATGTACCTGCTAATGTAAGGCTTTGTCGTCTGTGTTGGGAATTAGTCAGCCTCTACGGATCCCAACCAAGGAAGAAGGAAAATAAAACCTTCAACACGGTTCCCAGTCATCTGCTCATGGTCTGGAAAGCACCTGACTTCTTGAGAAGATCAGTGAAATTTGTTTTGTCTGAGCAAGCTCAAGCGCTTAGCTCCAGGACAGGTCATGGTGACGGAATTCCTTCACGTTCCTGCAGGAGTGCCGGTATATTTATGAACTGCCAAATGGAAAAAAAACCCAAAGGTGATTCTATTCTTTCGGAATTAAGCCATTGGCCTTCGTCTTCCTAGTTTCCGAGTTGCACTGGAGCACCGAAACGGGGTGTGTAACGCTCAGCACGACTCCTGTAGTAGATGCAGAAGGATGAAGAGGAGGACGTGTTGACTCTGCTTGTTGAGTGCGTGCTGTAAACTGACAGCGTGCCTGCCCTCCCGGTGAAGCCCTCTGTAGACATGTCTGCATCTGCCCCTCTTGCGGGTCCTTATTTTGCCGTTTCCTAAAAGCACCAGAGGCTAATTTGCAGGTTTGGGCGTTGTCTGTGACACCCCCACCACCACACCTTTCTCTCAGTGGGACGTTGGTATGCTTGCACGTGACTTTTGACAATTTTTGTATTTATTTAGTTTTTTTTTTTTTTTTTGGTTTGGAAAAAAGTTGTGTGTTATAACTGATGACAGAAATCCTTCAAATTAAAAACTCTTGGCTGACACGTCCCAGCTGTTTTAAAGGGAGAAGCTCTGGGTTCTCAGGTTCTAACATGCTCTAGAACATGAATAGAAGTTCAGTAGCTTTTCATGAACGTTTCATGCTTTGCTCTGAGTTTCTTGCCAGCATTTCTTTGTACTGCAGTCTGTCAGGTTTGCAGCCTATTTGTCAGGTTTAACACCCTATTTTGTGTTCAGTAGTGACTGTCTTTAGTTACAACTCATCTTGGGTTTTTATTGAAACTCAAGATGCTCAATTCAGGGTTGAGTCTTTGTTTTGTTCTGTCTTGTGCAGTTTGGCCCTGTTTCGTTTAGCTTTACCTCGCCTTAGATTTGATTTTGGTTTTACTATTAAAGCCTTCTTAGGTAAATATCTACTCATAAGTTAATTGCTGAAGCTGACATGCTTGTTACTGCTTAAGGGCTTTTCTGTCTTCCTTTATCTTCCCTGGTATAATTAGCATAACTCTACTGGTTTGGATACAAGCTCGGGCTTTGTCCTTTGGCACTGATGTTTAATCATTCACTTCTCATGTGTCATTTAGGATGAAAAGAAGTGCTTCGCATGTGACTCGAGATACCCATACGATCGCCACAGCAACCGCAACAGTCACCTGATAGAAAATGTCATCACGACGTTTGAGCCGGAGCGCAAGATGAAGTGGTGGCAGTCAGAGAACGGTGAAGTTCTGCATGGATGCGGCACACGGGAGTGTCAACACGTGTGTTATACGTGCCTTGTGACGTCAGCCTCGTTGTTCTACAGGTGTTCATCACGTCAGCATCCAGCTGGATTTGGAAAACCTTTTCCAGTTCAGTCATATGGTTCTAACCTTTAAGGTAGCCCCCCCACATCTTCCTGGACCAAGTTTTTCAAAAAGGTTATAATAAGAATCAAAACGTGACTTCCTGTACGTCACTTCCTGTTTCCTATGTCAGAGCTTTCGACCTGCTGCCATGCTGGTGGAAAGGTCAAAGGACAACGGGAGGACGTGGAAGGTGTTCCGTTACTTTGCGGAAAACTGTGGGAACTATTTCCCTGGCGTCCCACAGGGGACAGCAAGGAGTGTGCATGATGTCATCTGTGACAATCGGTACTCTGGAGCAGAGCCGTCCACAGAAGGAGAGGTTGGCGTTTCTATTCAGTAGCAGAACATTTCAGTATTTCAGTAGCCAGCAGAATGGTTTGATGAAGTAACATTTATGCTGGTTGTAAAAAGGTTTGCAGTTTTTATATTTTTTGTATTTTTTTACAGGTTGTTTTAAAAGCATTGGACCCCAGCTTCAAAATCAGCGACCCGTTTGCTCCGGACATACAAGGTCAGAAGAAGTCTGGTGTTCATTTGAACATGTCTGGGGTTCTGTTGGAGAAGTCTGGGGTTCTGTCAGAGATGTCTGGCGTTCCTGGCTCTGAATGTGTCTGTGTGTTTCTGTCACCATGCCCCTTGTCAGAGCTTATCACCATGACGAACCTGCGTGTGAACTTCACGCGCCTCCTGACACTGGGTGACACGTTACTAGGGCGACGGCGGCGCAACCCTCAGGACAAGTACTACTATGCCCTGTACGAGATGGTGGTGCGGGGTAGCTGTTTCTGCAACGGGCACGCCAGCCAGTGTGTGCCAATGCACAGCCCCCGAGGGGATATCTTCACGGAGCCAGGCATGGTGGGAACTTCCTCTTGTAACAACTTTTTTGGCAGAGGCTAGTACGGTTGCCAAGCCCACTTGCCTGTCACGTGGGATTATTGAGTAGTGTCCATAGCCACGCCACTGTGGAAGGCACAAAATATGAATTGCTCCAGTAAGATGTAAGATAATTATAAGAAAGCTGTGACTGTATACATTTTTAAGACGTTATTTATAAATTTCAGTGTTGAAATTACAAAGGGGCAAACCGACTAAGAGCAGGATACAGGAATGTCTTGGCGCAGTGAGGTGACGGATGTCGATGCAGTTTATGGTTGTCACAGGATTTCACGGGCGTGATGTCGTCCTCAGGTGCACGGTCGCTGTGTCTGTCAGCACAACACAGCGGGGAGTAACTGTGAACGGTGCCAGGAGTTCTACAACGATGCCCCCTGGAGGCCAGCCAGCCATTTGAACCCGCATCCCTGCAAAAGTAACAGACTGCTTCTCTGGTGTTCACGGTTGAGCCAGTATTAGCACAGAAGCAGTTTTGGGGGGGGACTGGGGTGTTCCCACACACAGTATCCTGTCAATCAGTGTCTACAGTATGTAACTAATCCACTGCCCTGTGCTCTCACACAGTGTGATGTCTGACTAACACATAGACAGCGAGTATATTTTTTTTATCCTCCGTGCTTCTCGTAGAAGTTGGAATTTTTACTCTGCTGGACTTTGTTTTCCAAAGGGTGCAACTGTAAAGGTCATTCGGACAAGTGTCACTTTGACATGTCCCTGTACCTGGCCAGCGGGGGTGTCAGCGGGGGGGTCTGTGATGACTGTCAGAACAACCGTGCCGGCGTCCACTGTGAGCACTGTAGGCCCTTGTACTACCAGGATCCCCGTCGACCCCGTGATGACCCCAACGCCTGTATTCGTAAGTTACCACCTGCACCTGTGTATTAAGCTTTCATTGTCCGCCCTGGACCACTTTTCATGCGAACTCCTGGACTCTGTGTTCTGTCCAGCCTGCGAGTGCAGCCCAGATGGATCAGAGAGCAGAGGCCTCTGTGACCCCTACACTGGGCGGTGTGTCTGTAAGGAGCACGTAGAGGGTGACAGATGCGACAGGTGCAAATACGGATTTTATGGACTGAGCCAGGACGACCCCCAGGGCTGCAGGAGTAAGAGCCTCGCATCTTCCTCGCTTACTCAGTGATTGCGGTCGTGTCCTGTGTGATGGACAGTCCTGACCAACCAGCACCCGGCGTGTCCAGAGCATGCTCTGAAGTCTGCTTTGTGCTCGTCTTGTTGCTGGTAGTTTTATTCTTCCAATTTAACTTTTATGAGGAAAGTACGATTTGCTTTCATCCAAAGGCGTTTTCAGTGTTAAAGTGAACCTGTTGTTGGGATGGGTGTCGTTCATGGTTCATTCATGTTTCTCTATCTTGTCTTCTAAATCAGTTGAGTGAATGTGGATGTACTGGTTCCTTTCAGTCTGCCAGTGTAACCGTTTAGGCAGCGTGGCGAACCCCTACCCATGTGATCCCCTGACCGGGCACTGTTTGTGCCAGCACTTTGCCACAGGGCCCATGTGTGACCACTGTCTGGTAGGCCCCCGTTTCCATGACAGCTCTCACTGCTTGATTCCTACCTTTACACTTGGAATTTGAACGTTTGTGTGTGTGTGTGTGTGTGTGTGTGTGTGTGTGTAGGCAGGGTACTGGGGCCTTGGAAACACAGTACACAGCTGTTCTCCATGTGACTGTGACATCGGTGGAGCACTTCACACCACGTGAGTGGCACGTTTGCTTAACACGGTGCTCAGTCCCCGCACCACTCGATCTCCCCGCATGCATGCATCGGTATCTAAAGAAATATAAATCAATGGCTTGATGTTTCATGATTCCGATATAGTGTGAGGGCTGTTTGCTGTCCCATCGGGCTGATTTGGGTTTCGTGCACCCCTCCCCAGATGCAACCCCGTGGATGGGCAGTGCCAGTGCCGGCCCAACATGGTGGGTCGGCGCTGCAGAGATCCGGCCCCCGGCTATTTCCTGACTCCACTGGATTTTTACCTGTACGAGGCGGAGAATGCCAGACCCTTGCCAGGCGCGGCTTCCTTGGTATATGATGCTGGGGGGGTTGCTATTTGTGACCTGCATTTTTTGCCACTGATGTACCTGGATGCTCAGAGCAGCACCATCTCATACATACACCTGTCCGGGTGCCCAGGTGAATCCCACGGGCCTGCCCACCTGTGAGCAGTACTTCAGGGAGCATGGCTACGACTTCACAGTAAACGACGGGAAGTTCGTCCTGAGTGGGAAGCATGAGCATGGTGCTCGACTGGCGGAGCAGGACCAGGTGCTGCCGTACTGACTTCCTGCCACACCCAGGCTTGGTTGTGCTGCAGTAGAGTCCCGGCTGACGCTGTTGCTGTGCCGTGTGCCCGTCAGGCCATCATCCATTTGCAGCCCGGTGCAACACTGCAGATCGTACCTCGGGAGCGGGCTGGGGACCGGCCTGTGACGTGGACCGGGCTCGGGTTCGTGCGCGTGCAGCATGGGGCTGGGCTCCAGTTCATCGTCGACAACCTGCCTGGCTCCCTGAGTTACTACCTGGTGATCCGGTACGAACCCGAGGTCAGTGAGCGCCTATGAACGCCTTGAGCCCGTGGCACGTGTGTTTGCCGGTGCTCTGCAGTACATTTACAATTGGCTCTGAAGTCCTCAGATGACTGGCTGGTAGATGTGAAGGTGACCCCCACAAGGTTACCCAGTCATGGGAGTTGCCCCATCACGCCAGTACAGGCCAAAGTCACCCTTCCAGGTGCCAACAGGTGAGAAACACCTGGCTGGAGTTTATTACCCACTTTTCTTGTATTAGTTTCCTGATTTACTGTGATCCACAAAAGCTTCAGAATATCCATATAACATCAAGCTGAGGTTGGCCTCTGGCGATCCTAGAAGGTATGTGTTGTGTGTTTGTCTCTAGGGTGGCCATTTTGGACCAAGCAGTGTGTCTGAGTGAGGGAGGCGTGTATCACGTAGACATGATGTTCCAGAAGCCAACAACACAGGGTCCTCATTCCAGTCCTCACATCCTCGTTGACTCGGTGAGGCTGTCGCGTGTTCATTCAGCAGTACCTCGGACAGTTCTGGGATGCATCGTCATCACTGTGTGGCCACACTGACCGCCGCGATACCTGCTCCTGGTCCTCCAGATGGGCTTGATCCCGAAGATCGAGACCTTCCAGGGGTTCTGCTCCCAGAGCCAAATGGACGAGTTCCGGAGGTACCTGTGTGTGCAGGTGGCCTCCGAGGCGGGTCCTCAACTGTTCCCGGATTTTTGCCGGGACCTGATTGGCAGCTTGTCAGCCTGGATCCACAACGGGGCTGTGGGTAAGTGTGCGTGTCTTATCTTGTGCTGCATTTATGTGTACCGATAAAGTGGTTTCCACAACACGCTTTTCACGTTTTAGTCTACCTGTAGTAAGTTGCACCTGTTCACACACATTCACTGGGCGTTTCAGAAGAACATTTTACATTGTGTGTGCGTGTGCGTACGTGTAGCCTGCAGGTGCAGTCTGGTGGGCTCTTACAGCCAGACCTGCAGTAAATTTGGCGGACAGTGTAACTGCAAGCCCAACGTGATTGGCCGCTGCTGTGACACCTGCGCCCCGTTTGCATTTGGCCTCGGACCAAACGGATGCTCACGTATGGCAATCGTTGATACTACTTCTCTTTTAAAAACTACATTTCCCAGAGTTCCACATGTGCTTGAACGTCACGATCGGCCCTCCCCCTGTCTCCCGTCCTCTCCAGCGTGTGACTGTGACCCTCAGGGTGCCCTCATGAAGGTGTGCGACCAGGAAAATGGGCAGTGCCCGTGTCGCCGGGAGGTGTCAGGCCGGCGCTGCGACAGATGCGCACCGGGTTATTCTGGGTTCCCAGAGTGTCGTCCTTGTCCGTGCAACGGACTGGCAGAGCAGTGTGACCCCGTCACGGGTGTCTGTCTGGACTGTGGAGGAAACACCGCTGGACCTCACTGTGAAAGGCATAGAAAACGTCTCCCATGAGCAGCCACCTGTCCTGCGTCTGCTCATGCCGGCTGCACTTCCTTATGTACGCATTTCTATGTTTTAGGTGTGTGCATGGTTACTATGGTGACCCAGCTGAGGGGGAGCCTTGCAAGCCGTGCCTGTGTCCCGATACCGTGTCCAGTGGACGCTTCTTTGCTCACTCATGTGACAAGGACCCAAACTCCTTACATGTACAGTGTGAATGTCGACCTGGCCACACAGGTAAGCCTTCGTTCGTGGCTTGTTTTATGGTTCCAGTAGTGATTGTCAGTCCTGTATGCTTTGACGACCCCCAGGTGCTCGCTGTGATGTCTGCTCCCCTGGTTACTATGGTAACTTGGCATTGCCGGGAGCACGTTGCCAGGAGTGTTTGTGCAACAACAACATCGACCCCCAGGACAGCAACGCCTGTGACCCTGTCTCGGGCGAGTGTCTGCGTTGCCTGCACAACACCTACGGGCCCAGGTGTGAGACTTGCCGACCTGGTTACTATGGCAATGCACTGGCCCAGGATTGTAAAGGTAGGTACCACACACGGATCTGTGTGCAGGCTGTGTTGGGAAGCTGGCTATCCCTTGACAAGTGAGAGAGTGTTAACAGACACAGAGGTCATTCATATCAGACACACACCTGTCCTGCTCTCTCTCCACACCTTCGTGTGTCAGCTCTGCAGCTGGTGTACAGGGTAAAGTTGGTCCAATGTGAGGACCACACTGTGTTATAGTCCAGGTTTTATTGCTATGTGACAGCCTTGTGTGTGTGTGTGTGTGCGTACGTGCGTGCGTGCATGCGTGCGTGTGTGTGTTCCCTAGCATGCTCCTGTAACCTCCAGGGCACCGATGTCAGGCGGTGCCCTCTTGGGAGCCCCTGTGTGTGCGACCAGACGAGCGGGCAGTGCCCCTGCCTCCCAGGTGTGCTGGGTACCACTTGTGACCAGTGTGACGATGGGTTCTGGGGTCTCGGCAATAACGCCGGGTGCCACCCTTGTGACTGCGACCCAGCCAAATCTCTGAGTAACCAGTGCAACAAGGTAGGTGACTTCAACATTATGGCAACACTCCATACCCTCTCATTACTTTTTCCAAGGTGGTCACACACTGTTCCTCGCCGTTACCTAGCTGACAGGTCAGTGCCCGTGCAGGCCTGAGTTTGGCGGAAGACGCTGTGACGAATGTGCAGAGAATTTCTTCGGGGACCCTGACCTTTACTGCATCTGTAAGTACGGATGAGAACGGAGCTGACATTTGTGTAGAACACCTGCCTGAGCAGAGGTTTGTGTAGAACACCTGCCTGAGCACTCTGTAACCCCCCCCCCTTCCCAGCGTGCGACTGTAACATGACCGGCACAGTGCAACCCGTCTGTGACCGCTACACGGGCGAGTGTAACTGCCGCCCTGGCGTCATGGGGGCTTTTTGCGATGAATGTGCCCCGGGACACGAGCCCTCCTTCCCAGACTGCCCTCCGTGCCATGCCTGTTGGCACTTCTGGTCTCAGAACGTGACAGATCTGCTGGAGGACCTGAAGAGGCTGTCCGCGCTTGTGCCTGAAGACGGCAGCCACCTACGGCGCAATTACAGCCAACAGCTGGAGCAGCTGCAGGCCAAGTTGGACACACTTGCAAACCTGACAGCAGAGTCCGTCGCTGAGGCGCACAACGTCGAAATGCTGTGTCAACAAGTCTCGTACGATCGCCGTCGGATACTGCCATTCTTGTCATAATGGGCCTCCACTGCTTACTCAGCCAAATGTTGAAGGTCAGCAGGTCAGCGTGTGTGTTTATGTAATTCTCCATTTCTCCCGTGTGCCCGTTCTCAGGATGTTAAAGGATGCCACTGACCCTAAAACGATAATTATTGACAAGATTCCAATCCTGAACGCTGAACTTGAAGCCATCAAACGCGAGTTAGATCGGCTCAAAATTTTGATTAAAAAGATAGAAGAATTTAAAAAACCAGACTGGAAGAAAATAGAAGGTAAGATCTACTCTGAGATAAATGCAGCAATCTGAACTTGGCTGAAAGTGGTTTTCTGCAAGTTCACGTTCCGCCGAGTCTGCTGACCTTCACTCATTAAAGATTGTCGTTCTTTTGACCCATCAGATGCCTTGGAGAAGATCAGGAAGTACTACACGTATGACAACAATACGGAACAGCAGTGTCTAGATGCCAAGGTCATGCTGGACTCATCCATGAAGACCAGGCAAAAGGCCAAGGAGAAGTTGGCCAGCTGTCCAATAGGAGACTTCACCATGCTGGAGAGGAGGGTGAAGTCACTGACGGTGGACAGTCTGAACACAGCTGTGAGTACGGGCCCTGCTGTGGTGTTCTGTACACTTACGTTGATACAGCTGAACACGTGTAGAACCAGACAGAAGGCAGTGACAAATGTGCTTCACATGATCACAGAGAAACACATCTGTCATGCCATGGTGACCGTTAAAACCAAACTTGCAAATCTGAGCCCCATTGTAGGCCTGGTGCATGTTCCAGATGGCTTGTGTAACATCATGCCTTGTTGAACACAGTAAAATATGAGGTGACACCCTTGTGTTGCTGTTAATGGCTTAATGCATGTAAACTAAGGCCAGTATATATGTTACTGTCCGCTGGTATGTGTGCTGTGTGATACCCCCACATGGGCCCTTGTTAATGCACTTTCCTGCACCACCCAAGATCTGTGGTGGTCCGGGTGATGTTGACTGCTCCAAAGCCCAGTGTGGGGCAGCGTGGTGCTGGAATTTCTTGGAGGGCCGGAAATGCGGAGGTCCCACCTGTAAAGGCGCGCTACCCGTGGGTGAAAACGCCACGAAGATGGCAGAGAAAGCCAATAACGACATCGGGAACCTCCTCTACTCGCTGAAGATCTCTGAGACAAAGGTGCTCTCTCGTTCACCAGCACACGGCGGCAATTCTGAACCGTACCTGGAGGACAGACCCAGACCGACGTGTTTCCGCTCTCTCGTCAGATCAAAGAGGCCAAACGGAAGTCCCAGGACACCAAGGCAAAGGCCGAGCTCCTAAAGGAAAATATCATCAAGAGAAAAGAGAAGATCGAACAGGACAAGAATGTCACCAGAGAGCTGATAAAGAGGGTGAAAGACTACCTTTCAGGTAGTGTGCTTGTGTTCTTTGCGCTATTTTAATTTTAATTCTATTTCTTTGTGATATGTTATCAGCTTGTTAAATACTATTAGCCTTTACAGTGGAACATAGTCTCTCTCTATGAGATTGTAGAGTTTGTGTAGAACATCTTTGGTTAACACTGCAGATTCTGTGAGTACTTCATGCTAATGCTGTAGATTTTGTGTGGAACATCACGTTTCTACATTTTTCTGCTCACTTACATTGGTGGTGTCAAACTGTTCATCTGTGGGGGGTTGAGCCAGGAGATGTAAAATTGGTGAAACACGGGCGAGTGCTTCCATCATAATGTTACCTATTGGTATGTTGGCGAACGGTAAAAGGTGTACACAATTACAGCCTTGCTGTAACGTGAACATTTGTGGTCTTTGTCGTGTGGGCTCGGTTCCAGTAGGCTGTCACTGGCCGGGCATAGTATGGTTATACAACCAGCTTTCTCATCCTTAACTACCACGACTATCAACAAGATGCAATGCAGAGACCTGAGCCATAGGACTGCTGGGATTCTGCACACAGATGATGAGTTTGTGACCCCAGATGACATTGAGAAGGTGTCAAATGCCGTCCTGGCCATTCGGCTACCCCTGTCACCTGAGGAGATCCGGGACCTGATCAACAAGATCCAGACAATCCTGATCAACAGCACCATAACCCGAGAGGAGCTGGATCACCTTCAGAACCAAACCAGAATCGTCCGGGACCTGCTTCAGCAGGCCAAGGAAGTTCTGTAAGGGGAGCAAACACACTCTCTCACACACACAAACACAAACACACACACACACACACACACACACACAGACAATTCGCATTGGCAGCATGTAGCATGGACATTTGAAGGTTTTTGGCTTTACAAATAGATGAACTAAACATGGGTTTAGTCAAGGTACATATTCAAAACGTAAAGAATTATTGTGTACATTGTAATTGGAGCCTTTTTTGTAACGTTGTTTCCCCAAGAAACAAAACGAAGTCCATGGACGTCGATGGAATTAAAAAAACAATGGAAGAAGCTGAGAAGGTTCAAGACAAGGTGAAAACACAACTGGATAAGGCTGAGAACAACATTAATGACACGCAAAAGCTAATTGAAAAGGTAATCCTTACGTTGTTTTCATTCACATTTTTTGGTTCATAGAAGCAACCTTTCAACCTGCACCTTTGTCCTGTTTTTCTGGCAGATCAAGGCGACATTGGATAAGGATGAGACAGATTTAGACACAACGAGACTCAAAGATCTACAGGAACAGATTGACGCTGTGAAGAATAAAACAGCAATGAACCGGCTGCAGGCCCAAGAGGCCAAAGACGCAGCTAATTCCTCTGTGGACAGCGCCCAGGAAGCAAATACAGTAAGAGTTCAATGTTCTGGCATCTATACATGAGCACAGTGGAGATATGACTGAACACCACTTTCATTTCACTCTTACACAAAGCAAAGTGCCTGTCTGATAATGCTTTAAAAACCACAGTGATGTAACTTCCCCCACTTGTTTGAACTTGGAATCCTGGAAGCTGAAGTTACACACAACCTGAAATCGATCGGTAGCCCTACTCTGTAAGTCATCAATTGCTCTGGTCTTCAACAGCTTCTTGATAATGTTACGGACTTGTTTGACGAATTAATGAGGAGGAAAAATGACTCCAGCGCTAACGACTTGGTCAAGGAGAAACTGAAGAACATCACGATGGAAATAGACAAACTCAAAGAAGAGTTTGAGAACAAAACCCGTCAGGTTGAAGGTAATTCCTCTGGCTGGGGTGTTTAGGTCTATTATTTTCAGATGCCTTTATAATATTGAATTTTAGTGAGTTTATAATTGTGATGTCAATAAATGAATAGCTCTGATTACAGTGGAAAAACTTTTAATTTCATATCAAATGCAACACTCCAAACAATGTGGTATCGAAAAGATCATCGCATGACACTGAGAGATTTTACTGTTTTTTTAAACAATTACAAAGCATTGTCCCAACATAGCATAATGTCATGCTAGTACAGGTTTGATCATTTGCCATTCAGACTCTGGTTATTTTACGAATGTATACGCTTCTCAAAGGCTCAAAACACTTGTAAACACTTATTAATTTACATTTTAAATATTTACATTGATTAAACGCTTGCTGACTGTCTCTAGGGCAGCACGGTGGCGTGGTGGTTAGCACCTCGTACCTCCAGGCCTGGGGTTCAATTCCCTCCTTGGGTGTGGAGTTTGCATGTTCTCCCTGTGCTTGGTGGGTTTCCTCTGGGTTCTCCGGTTTCCTCCCACAGTCCAAAGATATGTGGTTTAGGTTGATTGGTGTATCCAAATTGCCTGAAGTGTGTGTGTGTGTGTGTGTGTGTGTGTGTGTGTGTGCGCTCTGTGGTGGGTTGGTGCCCTGCCCTGGGTGTCCCCTGCCCTGCACCCTATGTGTCCTGGGATGGGCTCCAGGCTTCCTGCGACCCTTAACAGGATGAAGCGGTATAGAAGATGAGTGACTCACTGTCTCTATCCTGCTTCCTCTCAGAATTTGAGAAAAGAATCATCAATCTCATCCAAATTAAAGAGGAGAAGGCACTGGAGGTCTCCAGACTGTTGGAGGAGGTCACCGCTCTAAGGCAGGAGATCTCGGAGAAGGCTGCTCTTTACATCAGCTGTTCCTCCTAGGAGCTACGGGAACCACATCTCATGAACAGCCAGCTCAGAAGTCAAAGGAGATCTATTAAATCTCGAACAGTGATGTGGACAACCATAGACAAGAGATTCCTTCAGCTTCTGTTGCCATTTTGGGTTTCAGTACAAATAAGATTTTGAGCAAGTAAACGCTGTCATACTGATTTTTTTTATACTATAATAAAGCAATATTTTTTTTCTCAAGTTTAATTCATTATGTTTGTACGTTTGTAATTAAGGTCTGTCAGTGGGAATCTCAGGCCAGAAGCTGGAACATTTTACAATGCGGACGTCAAGTACGGACAGGGAGGCACTGGGCAGGCACTGGGCAGACCTGGCCTGCCACTGCCCCTATGAGGCAGTCGTGTGAGTGTGTATGTATAAAATGAAAAATAAACAGACGAACCTCAGAGGCTGCCGCTGGTTTTTGTGTCGCAGGTGAACTATTCAGAACCACAAGGGGGCAGCAGACAACACTGGGGACGGCGAAGTAACTTGGAAAGCCTTGGGATACGTTTTTAACGGAGCTCTCTGGACGTTACAATGTAATCGTTATACTTAAGAAATTAATGTTGCTTAGTAATCATATTAAATAAAACCAGCGTTGATATCACTGAATTAGAATTATTATAAATGAACAAGAACGGTAGACAGCCCTGCTATGTCATTAACATGTAACCTCTACTCTGGAAGTAACGTGATTTACAACGATAGTACAATAGTTCATATACAGGTTATAAAATATTTCATTTACAGTAGTAACCTCAAATATGGTTTATAATTTCAAAATCCAACAAACCCAGAACCACGTTTCTTGAATTTATGGTACTTTTAAATTGCTTTGTTTCTTTTTTGCTTCTTTGACTCTAAAATCACGCTAAGAAAATTAATTGCGCTATACATATATTTTCTTCCCACGGGGTAATGACTGGGCGAATTGTGCGCATGTCTTACAGTGAGGGGTAACTTTAAGCGCCCCCCAGGCCCAAACTGGGACAGGAGCTGGGTGGGGAGTGGTGCGATGCGGACTGAGAAGGTCCGAGTGCGGAATTACTCCGTCACTCCCACTACGTCGGAGACGCGGAGCGCGCTTCGCGGACTAACGCAAAATCAAAAGTACTGAACTTGAAATGTTACTTCAAATTGCAGCAGTGTTATGTAAGTACGCATTGGAAAAATACTTTTGTGCCTCATTAACATGGGGTATTCAGTGCATGCTGTTACTTTTTCGAGAAGCTGCGGAGAGTTTAAAGGAAATCCATGTTGGGTAAAGCTGACGTTAGAAGTGTTTTGCAAACTACGCATGGTGATGTAACACAGATAACAGGAGTAATCCCGATCTAAAACACTAATTTACCCAAGTCTTTACCACTGCAGTGCTGTTTGTTGGTCTTTTAAAATATAACTTCACATGGATTTTTAATAGCGTAACCTGGAGTTTTAAACATTCAGCGGTAATTGTTTTAACCTCGGTCCCTTTCGACAGTCAGAAGTAAGGGAATTCATATGATGTTAATTAAAAATCGCGTCAGGAACATATCCGCTAATTCCTCCAGTTCCCCTGTTACAAATAATAGCGCACAATGCTTAAATGACATTCGACCTTTCAGGTTACATGTCCAAATGTTAATCGCATTTTAAACATGCATCGAAATTGCTACAGTTTCTAAGTGCGCGCATTACCTGTCGCCGCGCGGATCTGATCCCTGTGCGCAGGGTTCGGCGCGCGCGTCCTCGCGCAGCTGCCGGAGTTCGGCGACATGTGCGCGAAGGGCAGCTGCTACCCGGCCACGGGGGACCTGCTCATCGGCAGAGCGTACAAGGTCACAGCCTCCTCCACCTGTGGACTTCAGCATCCTGAGTCCTTCTGCATCGTCAGCCACCTGCAGGTAAATATGTCAGCGGAAGGAAAGGGATGCTCTCTGAGAGCGATACTGGGTAGAGTACTACTCAGCAAGCAGGAACGGTCTCAGAGCATTCACTTCCATCCCTCTGAGCGTGCAGAAAGATCATGTGCAGAATTACACCTACAGGTCCAGTTCCACAATGACTTTTTAAAAATACGCGCAGACATTAACTGTAGTTACTTATTAGTTTAGTCACTTTGATTTATTGTAATGTTTTTAGGGTTAGACGGTGGAATGTAAATGCATTGAATAATATATGGGGGGCTGCGCGCTTTAAGTCGCGCCGTCATATACTGTTGGCGAAATTTGACAAGTGCCGCACTGTGCTGCTTACAATTGATTTCTTGTCTTTGCCGAGATGGTTGAACTGTTTCATTTCCAGAACTCCCAAGAACTCAGTATCTGAACAATGACCTCTTTTGAAACCGATTTATTTAATTCCTGTTGTTTAGTGAAGTGGGGTGATACTTAAGCGGTCGTTCGGTGATTTGTGTGTGTGGGAGGGGTGCAGATGGGGAGGACTGGGTGACTGGTTTCAGATTGGAGATAAACTGCCTGGTGCTGTTAATATCTGTTAGTCAAGTGAAAATTTCACTGGTGATGAATATGTTGACATCACTGGGAATTGATATAGCTCAGTCCTACTGAACAGTCATGATCTCAAGTTATTTTTGTATGGTGTACATGGACTAGACCCCGTTAGTTCAATGTTCAGCATTAATTACTCTAATGATGATGCTGACTTTTATTTTCATTGGCCATGGATGAATAGATGTTTAATTTAATAAGTGGTGTTTTGAATTTCTTCAACCCCTCCCCCATCCCCCCTCCATGGCCTCCCCTGTCAGGAAGAGAAAAAGTGTTTTGTGTGTGACTCGAGGAACATTTATGATGAGGAGATGAACTACGTCAACAGTCACCGAATCGAGAACGTGGTGACGACGTTCGCCCCCAACCGGCTGAAAACGTGGTGGCAGTCTGAGAACGGTAGGCTTCTGGCGAGGCGCACCCGGCAGCATCACACTTTTGATACTTCCTTAAAAGAAGGGTGAGACTTTAGTCAAACAATTATCAGCCTTTCAGTTTTGGTCTGGCAGAAAAATTGCACACTAACTACTGACCAGTTAGCATTAACGGTTACTGTTCAACATTAAAATATTACAAAGCTATAGGTGAACACCATATTAAGTCCAGCGGACATCTGTGTCTTGAGTTTGAATGTCCTGTATGGTCATTAAGAGTAAACGAGAGAACTTTTTTGTTGCGAAACAATGAAACAAGTGGGTGGAGGGGTCCAGACTCGTGTGAATAAGGAGCAGTGAGAGAGGAAAGGGAAAGAGAGAGAGAGAGACGGAAGAAGTGATTCTGTGAGAAAAGAAAGAGACCGTTGTCTCCTTGGACGGACAGGGTGGGGCAGATATGGTTCGGCCTGGGAGTTCATGGTTCCCAGCCCGCGTGACGAGATCTTTGGGTTACAAAGCCAGCTGCTGTGAGGTCCCGACGGCTTAGTGTGGTACCACCTCTCCCCACTGACCGTGTCGGATTCATGCCTCGCAAACATCTGTTTTAACTGGTCACTGCACTGAAATACATTTCCTCTTTCTTAACCATGAGAAGCTTTTCAAACTGCTGCACAGCTGGGCACCCGGCAGTCGCTGTGAGCTATGCCAGGCCTCTTCACGCTGGAGGAGATAAGTCAGGCTGGAGAAGATAAGTCAGTGTTACCCAACAAAGTGCTCCAGAGAGAGTCTGCAGGTACCTCAAACGTGTTTGGGAAGTGGAGCAGGTCGGCATGTTTACACTTTAAGCAGGGTGGCCGAACTGGAAGGGAAGGCTTGACATGTTTAGGGTGAGTGTGTGGGAGTCAATTCCCATCCCCCACCCTCCATGGGAAGGCAGGCCCAGCACTGTAACTGTCCCACAGGCCGAGCGGATGCAGCTTGTGTTTGGTTTGGCAGCAGGACACCACTTATGCAGATGTTTCCTGCATGCATCCATCTCTCAACAGGGCTGGAGAATGTGACCATCCAGCTGAACCTGGAGGCTGAGTTCCACTTCACCCACCTTATCATGACCTTCAAGGTAACTGTGACATGCTACCAGATCAGTGTAGCACTGCAGTATGATAAGAGTGTCTAAGCGGCCTTGAGATGAGGGTTTGTTAATCCCATCCGCCACAATCTTCAAAACCTGTTTCCTGATTTAGTCAGAATGTTGTCAACAGATGATTAGTTCATGGTTAACACATTGCTTTAAAGTGTCGTTATTAACACAAATATTGCTTTACTTGTATAATATAATTCATTTTATTGGACTTCAAAATGTGGATGATAAAAAGCGCTGTAGATCGATGAAGCTACAGCTATTGAGCATACTGGCTGAGGTGCATCAATGGTAACGCGTCATTCCGCTCTTTGCTGCAGACCTTTCGACCCGCCGCCATGGTGATCGAGCGCTCGGCCGATTACGGTAAGACATGGCGAGTGTACCGCTACTTTGCGTACGACTGCGCGGCGTCCTTCCCCGGCGTCTCCCGTGGGCCGATGAAGAAGGTGGACGAAGTCATCTGCGACTCACGCTACTCGGACATCGAGCCGTCCACAGAAGGAGAGGTACCTGCTCCCTCTGATTCAGCGTGCTGGTGACACACAGTCAGCCAGTTCTTACTAATGTGCCGTGGTATCATTCACCACAAATGCCTCTGTCGGTCTTGTTTCTTCACAAGGTAATCTTTCGTGTTTTGGACCCTGCGTTTAAAATCGAAGACCCATACAACCAGAAGATCCAAAGTAAGTACTGCCGGAAGGCTTGGCATGCATTAGTAAGGTAGATCACCGTTTGCTGGTGAGTCACGTGGAATTTCACATGGGAACCATGGGTTTAAAAAGCCTCTCGGTGTCACAGAGGTGAGCTTGAGCAGAACGTGGTTCCTCACTGTGCCGTCGTGTCCGCGAACAGCCAACAGGAGAAACACGTGACAAGGGAACCTCGGCGGAGATGTTTAGAAACGCTGCGCCGAAAGGGCCGCTCAGATTGCAGGAGATGTAGGGGAGCAGAACTGCGACAGGCGCGTTTCCCTTTACCCTCCCTTCCCCCCGCCTGTCCAGACCTGCTGAGGATCACCAACCTGAGGGTCAGCTTCGTGAAGTTACACACACTGGGCGACGAGCTGCTGGACTCACGGCCTGAGATCATCGACAAGTATTACTACGCCCTCTATGACATGGTGGTGCGCGGCAACTGCTTCTGCTACGGCCATGCCTCAGAGTGCGCGCCCGTCGACGGGGCTCAGTGGTATGCCGAAGGCATGGTGAGACCCCCCACCACCTGCAGCCCCAGCCCCACTGCAGCCTGGGAACTGTTTCCAGTTCCGGAATGTTGTGTGATGATCAGATAAATAGAACTGCAGGCTGTGGTTTTAACATCAGCTTATCTCGTGTGTTCTGGATTGCAGTATAGAAAATACACAAATTACCATGAAACAATGAAATGGTGTCTTTAATTGGATTTAACTGATGGGATTTGCATTATGATAAGGTTCTTTAATTCCCTGCAATATTCGTTTGCTGCTGAGATTTTGTACTTAAATATTTACACCATACATATTGTTGTACTGTGTAAATATTTACAACTCTTACAAGGACCACCTTTCATGAGAATATAACTAAAATCTATAAGAGCCAACTGGGTACAGTACTACACTTCCCGTGTGTGTGTGTGTGTGGGGCTTTTGCGTGTCATTTCTGTGTGTGTGTGCGTGTGCACTCAGGTTCACGGCCGCTGCGTGTGCAACCACCACACCGTGGGGCTGAACTGCGAGAAATGCCAGGATTTCTACCACGACCTGCCCTGGAAACCCGCTGAGGGCAGGAACACCAACGCGTGTAAAAGTACGCCTGTCTCTCAACGCATAAACCTAGTGGGCATGTGTGAAAGTGCGCCTATATCATTAGGAATAACCCCAATGTGTGCAAAACCACGTCTGTGTCAGGACATATAACGCCATTGTGTGAAAGTGCGTCTGTGTCGTTATGCAGTCCTCCAACACCACATAACGGTGAGTGTGTACTGGAGTGAGACAAGCTGAAGGTTTCTCTGCCATTTTGCTGTTGTGCTCCTAACAGGTTAACAGGGAAGGCTAAAGATGGCATCTTAGCCTAGTACAGTCAACGTGTTTCTCCTGCAGTAGCGAAATCCCTTCTGTCTTCACTCCTGGCCCCCTCAGAATCTGAGTGACATTTCTGTAAACCAAAGTCCCCATTCTGAAGCTGTTCTATATCCAAGTTGACATGCTCCACTCCCCCCACCCCCTTGCAGGGTGCAACTGCAACCAGCACTCGCAGTCCTGCCACTTCAACATGTCGGTGTACATGACCTCTGGCAACGTGAGCGGCGGCGTGTGTGACGGATGTCAGCACAACACCATGGGCAACAACTGTGAGCAGTGCAAGCCCTTCTACTACCAGCACCCTGAAAAGGACATCCGGGACCCCCAGGTCTGCGAGCGTACGTACTCTGGCCTTCATGGGCACAAAGCCTGGTTAGCTTCCCTAGAATTTAGGCTGGGGCACACAGCCTCTACCTGACATATATTCACCTCCAACCACTTGTCCTAGACAGGTTTGCAGCTGGCCTGGATTTCATCTAAATCTGCTCAAAGCACATGGCAGGGTGCCAAGTCGTAATGACACACACACACACACACACACACACACACATAGCACAGCCAGATTTGAACCTTGAGGCAACAGTGTGACTCACTGAAGCACCATGCCATATAACCCCCTCCCAATTCAGTCATTTAGCATCTTCCTGTATGCTTATGTCCACTTCCTGTCTGCTTACGTGCCCTTCCTGTGTGCTTACGTGCCCTTCGCATACGTTTCTGTGTCCATTATTAGCCTGCAGCTGTCACACGGAGGGTTCCCTGAATGGCGGGATGTGTGACAGGATGACAGACGTCCTTGCCGGCATGATTGCGGGCCAGTGTCGCTGCAAGCCCAACGTGGAAGGAGAGCACTGTGACCAGTGCAGGCAGGGCCACTTTGGCATGAGTGAGGACCCACTGGGCTGCCTGCGTAAGTGCCTGTCTGCCCCTCTGTATCGCCTTCCTCTTTCCTCATGCGGCACTCTAATGTCACCACCACAAGGTTTCCACTATAACTACACATTTACATAGAGGATTCAGGGGCAGCTTTTGTAACTCTGGCCATTTGTTACTTCCCAGCATGCACCTGCAATGCGCTGGGGACTATCCCGGGGGGAAGCCCCTGCGACACAGACACAGGAGTCTGCTACTGCAAGCGGCTTGTGACCGGCAGGAACTGCGACCAGTGTCTGGTGAGTGACCCCACACCCACAGCATGCTCGACCACAGGCGCGGTCTCGGAGTGACTTTCACTGTCGGAGAAGACCGTTGTAAATGGATCACAACGAGTACTGGGACGAAATTGTTAGGAGTAACACGTATTGATTGGGTTAACTGTGTCGCCGATGTGTTGTCCTACAGCCACAGCACTGGGGACTCAGTAATGACATGGATGGCTGTCGACCATGTGACTGCGACCCAGGTGGATCCATCAATAATAAGCAAGTTCACGCCGGGTTCACTTGTGCTCGTTCTGAACGTAATGGCACACAACGGCCCTGAACAATCTGTGTATAGAGATGTAGTAGATGCAGCCCTGACAGAAGGACTTTTTCAGAGCCTGTTACCTTTTAAAAGGTGGACTTCCTGTCAGTATGACCTCTGCCACAGCTCAGGTGTACTCAACAAAAACAGTGTGTAAGAGTTGGAGGTTAGGTGTTGTACAGCTATGTAATATTCCTAGTGTAGTGGTACTACCAGTTTGAAATGTGTTATTTCCCACTGACAGTTTTGTTTACCTGCAGACAGTGCCTTACCTCTTACAGAGAGTGCCTCATTTCCTGCCAAAACTGCCTCATTTCCTGCCAAAACTGTCTTATTTTACTCTGAGAGTGCCTTATTTCCTGCTGATTGTGCCTTATGTCTTGCAGGAGTGCCTTGTTTCCTGCTGATTGTGCCTTATGTCTTACAGGAGTGCCTTGTTTCCTTCTGATTGTGCCTTATGTCTTACAGGAGTGCCTTGTTTCCTGCTGATTGTGCCTTATTTCTCTCCTGCAGCTGCTCTGCAGAGACCGGCCAGTGTCAGTGCAGGAATCACATGACTGGACGCAGGTGTGACCAGGTGGAATCCAGCTTCTACACTATTGACTTGGACCACTACACGTACGAAGCGGAGTACGCCAAGCTAGCGCCAGTGAGTTACTCTGAATCCTCTCATACTGCAGAATTTTTATGTTGTCAGGTGTTTTACATCCCCTCCTCCTACCCACTCCCGATGTTATCAGGATGCGAGTGTGGTGCAGAGGGCCTACTCCCAAGACAGGATTCCAACCTGGACTGGGATTGGGTTTGCGAACGTCCCAGAGGGAGCGTATCTAGAGTTTAACATCAACAACATTCCCAGCTCCATGAAATACGATATCCTCGTGCGCCACGAACCTCAGGTGAGAGACAGGCCGGAGAAACCCATTCATTTGTTTACCTTTCCATGCAGTGGTTTGTTGGTGTTTTTGCTCATGAAGAAATTTTTCTCACTGTAGCTGCCTGACCAATGGGAGGAGGCCATCGTAACGATAATTCGGCCCGACGCCACGGTGGCAGACACTCAGTGTGTCGACATCTCACCGGACAACGACAACCAGATGGTGTCCCTACATCCTGGTTCCAGGTAATCTCACTGGACATTTTCACAGGAACATCAGTCCTATGGTGCCTTGGGCCTTGCTGGATGCCTTTTTAACATTTTGCTCTTCCAGATACGTTGTCTTCGGAAGACCTGTGTGTTTTCAGAAGGGCTTGAACTACACCATTCGACTTAGTTTGCCGTTCTACTCACCCGTGAGCGATGTCCAGTTCCCCTACACCCTAATTGATTCAGTGAGTGGCATGATTTGTGTTTCCACAACACTGTTAGAGTAACCAAAGAGACATCTGTGATCATGGATGGTCTTCTCTTCTTTTATGATGATTTACAAAGCAGAGAGAAGGCTTGTCAGCTCTGGTGAAATGCTTTTTTTCTGTCTTTGTTAGCTTGTGCTGATGCCCCATTTAGAGAGCCTGGAGATGTTCTCGGGGTCAGAGGGTGGAGACGGGGGGACCAGCGATGCCTGGGAAACATTCCAGCGTTACCGCTGTCTGGAGAACAGTCGGAGCGTGGTGAAGACTCCCATGACAGATATCTGCAAGAACTACATCTCCAGCGTGTCTGCTCTCATACACCAGGGGGCCTTAGGTATGGAGCACTTCATCTGGCTGGCATTCTCACAGGTCCCTCTCCTTCACCGAGTTCACTTCAGAACTGCTCTGATCCACTCGGGTCAGATAAGGCCCACTCCCTTCAGGACCAGCGTCTATGAGTGGGACAACCTTGAATTAAGTCTTGACATGTTGCCAGTGTAACAAGCGACTGCTAATGTCAAATTTGTTTAATTAGCTATGCAGGAGCTTTTGAGTGGTTGAAGAACTGGGTGAGGGGTTGGATGACAAGCCCATGTGAAGATTGTACCCAAATGCCTTCTTGGATGATCTTGTGGGATGTGGTTCAAATTGACGTGTGCAATAAACTCTCTTTTTAAAATTTCTGCCATCTTACCGGTGAATCCGGTTTTCCTCGCAGCCTGTCAGTGTGACCCCCAGGGTTCTATAAGCAGCATGTGTGACCCCAATGGTGGGCAGTGCCAGTGCCGCCCCAACGTGGTGGGCAGGAACTGCGAGATGTGTGCTCCGGCCACCTTCCTCTTTGGACCTGACGGATGCAGACGTGAGTGGGCTGGTTTTAAACTGCTTAAAATGTCCTGCAGTAATCTGTGCCTGTACAGCCTGTGTGTGGACCTGACCCAGCCCTCACGGTTTCCCTCTACAGCATGTGACTGCAGTTCACTGGGTGCCGTGAGCCCCTTTTGCCACGAGGTGACGGGACAGTGCCCCTGCGTCCCGGGCGCCTATGGACGGCAATGTGACCGCTGCCTCTTAGGACACTGGAGCTTCCCAGTGTGCCGGCCCTGTGCCTGCAATGGGCATGCGGACCAGTGCGACCCGTACACGGGAGAATGCCTGGGTTGCCGGGACCACACCACCGGCCACAGCTGCGAGAGGTCCGTCAGCACCGAGCCTGTGGGAGTTGGGTCATCGCCTAGTTTTCCAAACCTGCTGGTGGACATCTTCACTGGAAGCCTGCCCAGTTATCTTACTGGTTATGAAGTTGCATTCTCTTCAGATCACAGCACCTTAACGTTTACCTTCCTACATGTATACATAGCTTAGTCTCTGTTGCTGTTATGAGAATCACTAAAAGGCAGCTTTCCTTACAAAGTGTTATAGTGAAGATGTGAGGTTGGGATTATGGCGTCATGCTGGCACAGTTTGGCAGGAATATTTGCAAATGAACACCATAAATTATCATGATGACAGCGTTGGTCACAAATATTTATAAAATTCATATAAAATTATTTTGCCAGAACTATAAACCGAATTGTGGCAATTCTGTTGCGAAAGGCACTATATAAGAATAAATGTAGTTGAATAATAATCACTTATCTAACCCTGCTGTGATTTGTCTGAGGATGGAAAAATACATATCTAGGCTGTAAGGGAATTAGACTTTGTGGAGAGAGAGAAGCGTGCAACACTGAGGAACTGTAAAGCTTTTTAACAGGAGCTAATGGTGACAGAGGTCTGCATTTTCAGGTGTTTGAAGGGTTACTTTGGAGACCCTTCGCTGGGGTCTGGGGACCACTGCCGGCCGTGTATGTGTCCGGATGGACCTGGAAGCGGGCGTCAGTTTGCCGGGGACTGTTACCAGAGCCTGGATGTACACCGGGTGTTCTGTGTCTGTAACCATGGATACAAAGGTAACACCCAGTACAGATACCTAGCATCCATACACAGAATCACTGGTTCATAATATCCTTCATTCATTTTCATGTAAAGGGGCATACATTTAGCAAAACTGGAATTCTCTGACTCACAGGTGCCAGGTGTGATGAATGCGCTCCTGGTTTCTACGGAAATCCCCACCAGATGGGCGGGCAGTGCCAGCCATGTCAGTGCAACAACAACATCGACATGCTGGATGCTGGGGCCTGCGACGTGCGCACGGGCGCCTGCCTCAAGTGCCTGTACCATACCGAGGGGGACTCCTGCCACCGCTGCAAACTGGGTTACTATGGTGATGCCCTCACACAGACCTGCAGGAGTGAGCGGTTTCTTCTTGTTAATCATGTATATTTACCACTTCTAGGTCACTTAATTTTTGTGTGTTATGAAAATGTTCAGTTTAATTACTGGGTTGAGTTATATGGTCTTAAGTAAGATTGTTTAATGAATTACATTACAGTCTGTGCCTCTGTATGTGTGTGTGTGTCCAGAGTGTGTGTGTAACTCCCTGGGCACTGTGAACAGCACATGCCTGTCAGCGGGTGAGTGCCATTGTCACCAGACCAGCGGGCAGTGCCACTGCCTGCCCAACGTGGTGGGTCAGTTCTGCGACCATTGTGCTCCAGAAACCTGGAACCTGGCAAGCAGAACCGGCTGTCAGGCCTGCGACTGCGATCCTGATCACTCCTACGGGACGTCCTGCAACGAGGTGTGTCCCAGCCCCCAGTTCCCATTCAGGCAGCCAGGCATCCGGATGTTTTTTGAGAGGAGTCCTCAAATATGCAGCCTTCACAAATACTGTGCAAGACCCCTGGTCTGTTTATCTAACCTTTCAAACCCAGATGTCGTCATCCACTGTACGATGTTATACATGTATAAAGTTTTATCAGTAGGTGGCAGCAGTGAGCTGGACCAGGCTGGCCCAGGTGGTTCTCCTTGTGGTGTGATGCATTTCCTGTCTCCAGGTGACGGGCCAGTGCTCCTGCATGCCCAGCTTCGGGGGCAGAACATGTCGTGATTGCAGAGACCTGTTCTGGGGTGACCCGGAGGTCAGGTGTTATGGTAAGTGGACTGGCGGTTGCCATGGAGAGAGCGGTGTCAGAAACTGGAAGGTTTTCATCTTCTTTCTACTCGGCAGCCACTTGAGATGATTAAGGAAACTTCAGTATGTTTGTCTTACAGCAGTCAGTCCTCTCCCTGGTGTGTGTGTGTGTGTGTGTGTGTGTGTGTGTGTGTGTGTGTGTGTGTGTGCGTGCGAGCGGGCTGAAAGATATATGGATCAATAAATATAATGTATGAAAAACAGAGAAAACATCTTACATATTAAAAATGTTTGTGTTTACTTCAAATAGTTATTTGATTTCATTAAAAGATCTTTAATGTTATATAAAAGGTGTTTAGGTATATTAAAAGTGTTTAATATAACTCTGTTGTGAACTACAAATGTACTGTAATTCAGTAAATGTTATTTTCTTGCATGCAAACTGAAATCCTGTGAAGAGAGTCCTGTGGCGTGGGAACATTTATGTGTTTCAGCTGTGGAGAAGAACATAACCCCCACATCTTGTCAGTTGATTTTAACCAGATGTGCTCAGATGCAGGAAGTCTGTGTGAGCCTTGCAGTACTGCAGGGTGTTTTAGCGGCCCCTTGTGGCTGGTAGTAGTATTGCTCTTGCTTGGGCCAAAGTAGGTGGCAACCTACAGAGCCCAGTATCTCCTCCCACTTTTGTATGTGTAGCCCAATTTTTGCCGCTTAACAGTTCATTAATTGGCATGAAATGCTGCTGGCCCCATGAGTAACTGCAGTGTGTCCTTCATGCAGCTGGTCCCATTCCTGAACAGCTGGGGTGTTTATGGGGCAGATTCATAGTTCCCACTGCATTGGCCTGTCTGCCAATGGAAGATTTCTGGTTTACACAAGTCTTTAGGCATGTGCTTCCAGGGAGTTTCTCACAGTGTCCCTGCATCTCCGATCTGTCGGTTGTTCTGCTTCTTGTACCTCCATCGTGTTCCAGTACTGTCCCTAAAGGCCCTGAGGCAGAATAGAGAGGAATAAAATGTGCACTTGTAGCAGAGTTAATGTGCTAAGAGATAGGACAGGCCGGTTTATGTACCCTGGCTTAACTTTTCAAGCCTACTCCCCCCTCTTCACTTTCATAAAGTGATATAAAATACAAAGTAATATATATAGTGTTGGATGTGGAAGTGAACTTCATCCAAGATTTCCTTCCTAGGCTGACTGCCAGGTGTCACATGAATTGATTAACATGTTCCACATGGTGCTGATTCTCAGTGAAACACAACTTCCTCCTGTTCCTCATGTAATAGGGTCGTAGGATCCGCGTCTGTCATGTAATTTTGGAAATGTAAGTTTACGTGTTCAGTTACAGCCATGGAGACCAACCCCCTCCCCCCCAGAAAAATGCGGAGCTGACATCCCCAGCCCAGCAATCCTAGGAATCTCCTCCCCTCCCCCCCAAAGAAAACACCCAGATGTTAGGGCTTCCTCGTCTTCATCGTATCGTTGTGCAGTTGTGAAGTGTGACAACTTCCTGGCATTTTACTGTTTCGAGGTGATGTTTCGTTTTACTCATAAAACGTGTCATGGAGCGTTAGAAGCATTCAAATTCCAAAATTGGATCTGGTTTATTCTTTATTGGATTTTCATGCTTATGTGACCTGGACCTGGTAGTTCTGCACGTTTTGACAGTGGCTCTTAAGTCATCGAGGCTGTGACACCTGTTTAAGAAAGTCTTGGCTTGCCTGAGGAGGACGGGCTTCTGCCAGTACTTTTTGTCTGGGTTAGTTGTGTCTCGCTGTTCGTGTTTTGCTTATCTGTCATTGGCCAGGTTGGTGTCCAGTGTGTTCAGATAACAACAAATAACAAACAGGAATCGTTTTTTTACTCATTTCCTGTCCGTCTCATTTCCAGCCCAGTACACTAGTAGCAGACGGCCCCATGCCAGTCGTTGACGTGGTGTTTGTGGTGGTATAAGGTGGTTTGTGCCAGTCCATTCGTGCGCATGCGCCTACACACACTTTAATGTTACGCCTCGGTGCCTCCATCCTGAAGTGTCTTGTCTAAACCTAAACACACCCCGTCTCCTTCAGCAGACAGCCTTGTGTTTCTGGGGACTTTGAAGTGTAAACATCCAGTGTAGACATCCAGTGTGGACACCCAGTGTAGAAGTGTAGACACTCAGTGTAGACACCCAGTGTAGAAGTGTAGACACCCAGTATGGACACCCAATGTAGAAGTGTAGGCACCCAGTGTAGAAGTGTAGGCACCCAGTGTAGAAGTGTAGACACCCAGTGTAGACACCCAGTGTAGACACCCAGTGTAGAAGTGTAGACACCCAGTGTAGACACCCAGTGTAGAAGTGTAGACACCCAGTGTAGACACCCAGTGTAGAAGTGTAGAC
>JABJVR010000001.1:2260623-2272798 GCA_025773905.1 Chitala chitala
ACCTACTGTAGACACCCAATGTAGAAGTGTAGACACCTCATGTAACCCTGTACAGACCTCAAGTGTAGACATCCAGCACAGATTCTCAGTGTCTACACCCACTGTTGACACCCAGTGCAGACACCCCCACCCACTTGACTGACTAGAATGTCACTGGAACCGCTTAATGAGGCGTCCCATTCGGTCTTTGCTGCAGCCTGCGACTGTGACCCCAGGGGCATCTCCCAGGAGCAGTGTGACAGGGCCACGGGCGCCTGCGTGTGCGTGGAGGGCGTGGCCGGCCCCAGGTGCGACACGTGCGGGAGAGGCTTCTGGGGCGAGTTCCCAGACTGCGAACGCTGCCACGAGTGCTTCGCTGTGTGGGAAAAGGTAGTCGGTGACCTCTCTAACAAGACGGAGCAGCTTGTTCGCAAGGTGGAAGACATCAAGACCAGCGGCCTCATCGGGCCGTACCAGGAGACCGTCAGCAATGTGGAGCAGAGCATCAGTGCCATTAATACCATCCTGGCCCAGAACCTGGCCACCCAGCCCCTCACAGAGGTCCAGGAACTGATGGAGAAAACCAGGTTTGTCCATTCTTGGTTCAAGGGCAGCTGGTGCTGGAACATGGACTCATGTCATGAACTCAGGACCCAGTTGTAGGTCAAAGGTCACACTGTTTTGTCATAGTAATATTTTTAAATAGACATTCCCGTAGTTTTGTGACTTTGAACGAGATGAAGTAACAGAACTAACCAACATTCATATCACCCATCTCCCTGGGTCAAAAACTGTCACGTCTGTGTATGTACATGTGTGAGTGTATGTATGCACACCTGCATGCGTGTGCGTTCGTGTGTGCGTGTGCGTATGCATGGGTGTTTTCCAGTCCACTTGATGCACGATGAGCAAAAACAACATCCACGTTCAGGAGTAACCTGTGTATGGCAGGGACCTGGTGGCCGACCTGTTCTCCAAGCTGAATGGGACAGAGGAGCTGATGGCTCAGATCTCTGCGGACGACAACAGCACAGACGCCAAGCTGAACTCCCTCAGCGAGGAGGCGCAGAACCTGCAGAAGACAGTCAAAGACCTGCAGGACCAGGTGGAATTTGTGAAGAATTCAGATGTGCGGGGTAGGTGTGGATTAGAGACCGCACAACATCTTGAGTGAATACCATTTAACCAAGAAAAGAGTTAAATCTTTAAATCAAGAAAAGAGTGGGTATTTCGAGCTGAAACGTGCCCAGTGTAGCCCAGAGTGACGAATGGCATCATTTGTCTTTGTGTCACAAGGGGCGATGGACAGCATCCACAAATACTTCCAGCAGTCTGTGAACGCAGAGGCGCAAGCCAACGCCTCGGCCGTGGGCCCCGACAGCACGGTGCAGCGGTCCGCAACGGTCCGGCAGCAGGTGGAGGACAGGATTGGTGAAGCTAAAGGGCTGTTCGAGGAGAACCTGGAGGAGCACGGGAAGACACTGGATGATCTCGCTGTGCAGCTGGAGTCTCTCGACCTATCAGAGCTCGCTGACAAGGTGATATGGTCATCATCCCGACTGCTTATTCAGCAATTTCTTCTATAAAGCGCTTTGAGGCACATTGTTGTAAAGGCGCTATATAAAAATTTAATTGAATATGGAGGGTTGTCAGAATGGTGGCTGACTGCATTATTTACTTTGTGGGGGAACTGCAGTGAATTGATAACATTTTTAAAAGGGCTGGTTGTGACAAGAAAAATTACCAGTGAAGGACAGAAGAAGCTCCATGGTGTGACTGTAACCCACGTACGTGCTCTCCTCCAGACATGCGGACGACCGGCGGGGTCAGAGACGTGTGCCGAATCGCCATGCGGGGGGCTGACGTGTCGTAACGACGACGGCACTAGGAAATGTGGCGGTGAGGGCTGCGATGGCGTGGTCACCCTTGCACAGACCGCCCGGCAGAAGGCCAGAGATTTCGACAAAGAGATCTTCACTGCTTTGGACGAGGTGGACAAGCTGTCCAAGATGGTAGGCAAGGCCTGGTAACAAATTCAGACCTACAAGCAGAGATTACCTACATCCGTAGAGAGCTCACTATGGCTGTTAGTCTGTAAATGGTTCGGCCATATTAACTAGCAAGGTTTTAATTTTAATTCTGGTCTGAAATATTATTTGAAAATGAATAAGCATTGCAGTGACTTTTGCGGTTGTGGCTGTGATTGTCCTCATTGCTGGCCTAGAGTCATGTGTCATGTGACCATGATGACAACTGGTCGTGAGTCACGTGAGTAACGTCATCCGTAGTGACGCTGCGCCACTGATTCGCTGTGGCCCTCCAGGTGTCCGAGGCGAAGGTGAAGGCCGATGAAGCGCGAGCGAACGCTCAGGAGCTTCTGCTGAAGAGCAATGAGACAAAACGCCGCGTCGACCAGAGCAACGAAGAGCTGCGTGCCTTGATCCAGCAGATCCGGGACTTCCTGACCCGTACGTGCTCCCAGGACTGGAGCTCTGTTTGAAGTACCTTCTCTATATAGGGTGTAAAAGTAGCAATCAGATTCAACACAGACACAAAATAAATGTTAGATGACGGAGATGATGTTAGGCGACAGGGACGTTTGTAACAGCCTTGTTCCCAGATGTTCATTTTTCCTGATCTGGAACATTTGCCCACCTGTCTTCTGCTCTTGGGGCTCCTGGTGCTGACCACAGAAGATGGTGCAGATCCAGAGAGCATAGAGGCAGTGGCCAACCAGGTCCTGGAGATGCAGATGCCCACCACATCCGCGCAGCTGCGGAACCTGACCGAGGAGATCCGAGAACGAGTGAACAACCTGACGGAGGTGGAGGAGGTGCTGAGCAGGAGTGCGGCGGACGTCATGCGTGCTGAGTCACTGCTGGCCCAGGCCCACAAGGCCAGGTGAGAGAGCTGGGAGGGGCGGAGTTAAGGGAGAACGAGGAGGAATGAGAACCAGGAACAGAGGCAGAGCTAAGTGGGAGGAGAGAGTGAAAAACCACAAAGTGGTTGGTGAAGATGGGTGGGGCTAAGGGGGAGAAGTGGGGAAAAGGGGGAGCAGAGGATGAGAATCAAGAAGCTATGGGTGGAGCCAATAGGGCTAAGGGGCAGGAGAGAGTGAGAACCAAGAAGAGGAGGAGCATGAGGAATGGAGGAAAGGTAGAGCTGAGGAAAGGCAGAGGTAAGGGGACAGGAGGGGGGTAGAGTGGTGAAGACCAGAGGGAGGGAGGGAGGAGGAGGAGGTGGTTGAAAAGCTGGGAATCAGGGAATTTCCAGAATGTTTTGTATGCTGCAATTGGACCTCCTGGCTGTCAAGCTCTACTAGTGATCTCCAAAACTCTGCTTTCCAGCGAAGAGGCTGCCAGTGCTAAGGACACAGCAGAGACAGTGCAACAGGCCCTGGAGGATGCTGAGCGTGCCCAGAAAACAGCCAGCGCAGCCATCAAACAGGCCAGCAGTGACATCAAAGACACCCTGGACCAGCTGATCTCAGTGAGCCCTGGGCGGGGAACGGGTATACGAGCCAGAACATTGTACACTGCAAATCACTCATCTGGTCTGGCACAATGGGATCCAAAGTAGCAGATGACAGGCAGGGTAAAACGGTTGATTGTTGGAAGACCCATCTCCTGCATTCCTGGAATACAGTGGGAAGCTCAACTCCCCAGTAGGCAGGTGACTTTGAGCCAGTGTGGTAAGAGACTGTGTACCGAAGAGGCCCTCATTGTGACACACCTGTGCGTTTTTTGTCAGGTGGAGTCAGAGACAGCAGATTCGGAGTTCAAGCTGAACAATGCAACCCGCCACCTGTTCGAGTTGGAGAAGGACTTGGCCCTGATGAAACAAAAGGCAGCGGCAAACACTGCAAGCGCTGAGGAGACCGTGAAGTGGACGGAGAACATCAAGCAGGAGGCTGAGCAAGTCAAAACAGTGCGTGATACCAGTACCAGCAAAAACGTCGCACTTACAAATACAGTACATATGTACAGTATATGAGAATTAATATAGAAGAATTAATGCAATTTTGCAGGTTGTCGCCCTCTAGTGGTAATTGGTGGCATGGCCGTCTAACCAACTTTACACCGGCAGGAGTTGGACACGGAGCTGAAGCAGAAATACGATGCTGTTGTGGCTCTGATCGACCAGAAGGCTGGAGGTGTGGCCAGTGCCAGAAAGAGAGCAGAGCAGCTGCAGCAGGAAGCTAAAGATCTGCTGTCACAGGCCAGCGGCAAGCTGCAGCTACTGAAAGGTACAAGGTTTAACTGCACTAAGATCATTGTAAATTACTTATAGCCTACCAGCTCAATGCTAACACTATGAAAGAGGTGAATGTTGATCTCACAGGGGGGAATTAAAGAAACCACACACAAATTTTATCCAGTGGTTCATTTATAGGCCACCAACAGGTCTCTGAGAATGACATTTATATACACACACAGAGGGTAACTAAACTCCATTTTTAAACCTTTTTTTTTCAGATTTAGAAAAATCATATGAAGAGAACCAGAAGATATTAGAGGACAAAGCAAGCGAACTGGTGGAACTAGAGAAGACTATTAAAGAACTTCTACGGGATATTAGCCACAAAGTCACTATATACAGCACCTGTCTGTTTTAACTGGCAGCATGCAGCGAGGAGTGTGTACTTATGGCATTTAACCTATGAGCCTTAGGATGTTTATAGGAGCTTTTATACTGAGACCTAAACACATTTTTAAATGAATCCCAAATTATGTAAGATGATCAAGACTGGACCTTAACACCAGTGTTGATTAATCTGCAAACTGCTAATTTTTCCACATAGAACATTTAAAAAATATACACTGAGTGATGTTAATTATAAAACCACTGGACCAAAAATGTAATAAAAAACCCTTAAAATACATGCAAATATATGATAGATTCAAAAATAACTACGATGCACCATATACCTCCAATAAAACTAATGATCTAAAGAATATCTTGCTTTCAGTATTGCTGTGTAAGAAATACAAAACGCAAAGTCGAACTCCGTAGCGCACACATTCAACTTAAGTTCCACAATTCTGTTATTACGCCGTTTCTTCCTTAAAATGAACTCAGCTCAGATTGAAGCAGACTTCATACGCGAGAATCGCGAATTGCAAAGTGAAGTGAACCAATTCCACGCAAGAGTATACGTGGAGAATAGAATTCAAATAAACTTTTATTGTACCTTTACGAGTATAGCAATAGTGGAGTATGATATAACTGAGCACATAGTCGCTACGATCATTTTAGAATCATTAATCTTTATTAGGCTGTTAATGAGTACTCAGTTATTTGTATGAAAGAGTTTGCTTTAATTCAGTCAGTTAACTAAGCATTGCCCTCTATAATAATGCGATTTAACTGGTTTATCTTTATACTTTCACACCGGGTCAGATTAGTGCCTCACTAATTTCGCCCTGGAACCCTGCACGAATTCGTACGATATCTGCACATGCGCAGTACGAGCCCAACGTACGTCGCGCAGTTATGACGTAACACCCGTTATTAATATTTGTGTTCATTTCTCAATAGTATAAATATAAAGTGTCTCAGTTTTTCTTTTGTTCGTTGCTTTCACAAATCTGAAATAACTTGTTAATGTTGGCCTCATTTGAGTGCCGGCACAGGTGAGTAAATTAATTTCGAGCGCTTCATCGTGTATATTAAATACTTTCGTGTAATATAGGAGTAAAACGTGTCTTCCCGAGACGTTTGGCTTCCAGTAACAAAATGGTGATCATGGATATCATACGATTTGAGAAGCACATAATTATAGCCAATGGCGTAGATTAGGGTTTGAACGGTACAATTTACGGCGTTGATTATACCAGCACTGCATTTATTTCAGCTGTAATATACAGTGAAACTGCTTCAGTTTGGTTATTGTGTTTAATGCATCGCGTAACCTGCTGCCATAATCTTTATCCCACAAAAGCTAGGGGCGCCACTGGCGCTCCAGATGAGGGAAGAAGAAAAAAGTAAGGGGCATAAGCAAAACTCTTGGTCTAGGGCACCAAACTGGTCAAGGCTGCCTCAGCCCAGACTTAACATTGGCCCCAAACAGTCGGGCACCACATCAACTGTTTCGTACACAAGATTTGTGTGAGGTCTGAGATTCAAAACAGGTATTCTCAGTTTTTTTTTTTTTTTAAATCTAGACCCTAGTGGATAATAATGGCTCACTTTGAAAGGCTCCTTTCAGTGCATTCACACAGAAGGCTTTAAGCATTTGCTACCCGCTTTCTAAGCATAGGCTGCGGACATAAGTAGTCGTTCCATTAGATGCTGTCAGCGGGTCGTGTCGTTTTCTGCCCGAAATCACCGATTGTCCTGCTGCAGAACTCGCAGTGGGAAGCACCCACTGGGCCTGAATTAGGCACTGAGGGAACAGTACTTGTCAAACTCGGATGAACAGGATTGTAAAGGGGCCCTTGTGAGTGAATGCCGGGTCAGTGCGAGTTTCCATGAATGGAGCTGATGTGACATCGCACGTAGATTCCTTGGGTGTCGGGCTGGGTTAACTACTGATGCGTTTGTGCTTTCTGCCAAACACCAGAAAGTGTAAAGAAGTTTCATATTTCTTGTAGAAAAAAATTCACATTTTAATAGAAAATACTTTTGGTAATATATTATTAAATAGCCTTTGTGTCATTATTCTCCTTGTTCACGGATTTAAAATAATAAATGTCAAATACTGTTTACCTTTGAAGAAAATTTTTACCAAGGGGAACCCACAGGGAAGTTTCTAGCTATTGAAAATGGCAGGGGCTAAGTCAAGTTTGCCTAGGGCTGGTCTGTTGCTTTGCTATAAAACACCTCCTTTTCAAGGCGAAAATATTCAGGGCTGAAGCCCCGAATGGTCGGATGTAACGATCCCACTGGGAACCCAGCTGATCCTCCCAACTAGTCCAGTTACCCTGTTCACCAGTTTCTGGTAAATACAGCCCATTGCACCCAGTTCCACAAGAGGGCGCTACTTAATCTGTTAATGTAGACGTGTGCAATTTTTATTTCGCGTTTAAGCACCGGGCAAAAAATTATATCTCAGTTACTGGTTAAATTGTTTCTAAGTGAAGTTTGAAGTTGAAATGTGATATTTGTGTGGCAGTTCTTTCATATGTAGTTATCTTGTCCCTTTGTTTCTTGCTTTTGAAGAATGTGCATCGTTTTTCTTTTTTTTCTTTTTTTTTTTGTTGCGGAAAGTGCATTTGTATTGTTGTATATGAAAGTGAGCAGTCTAGATCTGTTTTACATACGTGTGCAATATAGAATGCAGATTCAATGTTGTGCTTGTGAAGAGTGTCACGTGACATTAAAACGTCAAATAATTCCAGCTCACCTAAAGTTGATTTGCAATGTCACGGAAAAAAAATATAGGAAGTGTGGTCAAATTAAAACAGTTGGAACACATCTCGATTAATTACTGACGAAGGCTGTATAACGGAAAGATTATGAATTATTGACAGCCAGTTTTCTGCTTTCCGTTTGCCTGTAATTGGCAGCGGAGTTCGTCCCTGTAGGGGAGCGGGGTGTGTGAATGTAGGCATGTTGGAGCCTGCCGTGACCTTACTGACCGGGTGGGCTTAACGTCGCTCAATGTTGACTGACAGGCAGCACACACATTACACACTGACTCATCGGAAATGGGAAACGTGTGTTTTTGGACATATGTATGACATTTGATGTAAATTGCCAAGATAATTTTTCACCACAAATTAAAGTTTGCAGTTTAAGGTGTTGAATCAGTTTGTCCTCTTGTACCAATTGACAAATCACTCTAATAATTAGATTAACTGGATTTTTTTTTATCGGGAGCAAACAATATCATGTTCCCATAAATATTAATTTGGCACTCATTTCTACAGAAAATTGTACTAGAAAGCACCACTCTTGCAACTGATTTTTTTGTTTTGCATATTGTTATGGGGAACATAATTTAAATTAACCATGCAAGATAAAGACATGCAAACTTCAGAATGGGTGCTTTAAAAAATGTAAACTTTCAGAAACGCACAAGTCATAAGTTCAGATCTACACTATGGATACTGGGAAGGTAAAGAGATTCCGTGTGTTGTTTTCCATCTGAGGCACAACTTCCTGCATGGGTGTAGAGAAAACATGGGCGTTTTTTTTTCCCTCCCTGTGCGATGACAGTCAGCAAATTACCTCTGGTTGTTTGGAGATCTCTCAGTGGGAGTGACTGCTAAGGAGGGGGGCGATGAGATCATTGAGTGGTGACAGTGAGACTACATGCAGTCCAGACTGGTTGTGTGAGGGGGCTGCTAATGTTTGGGCACGGGATTAGGAGGGACACCGTTCGTTTATTGATGCACCCGGTTCATCGTTAAGGCAGAGACTGTGTTTCAGCCGGAGAAGGCGGCTGTGTTTTAACATTCACTATCACGCTTTGGCGGGGCTGTAAAATATCAAAAACAGTCTGATATTAAGAGGCTGAAGGTACCAACAAAAATGTCGTAGAGTACGATATTTTCCGCAAGGGGTCAGTAACCCTTTCATGCATGGTGGTCACTCCAGTGGACAGGTGTGTAAAAGCTGTTTCCTTGTAAATTCAAACCCAACCAATCCACCCAAGTGGACATGTGAAGAACTCTTTGCAAAATGCATGTTGAAAAAAATAAGTTGAGTTTTTTTCCCCTTTTCATGCCCAGAGTAATAAACATACTGAGGACAAAAATCCTAACTGTCCCTTTCATTATTCATGCATGAAAGCGTTAATGTACGCTTGTTAGACACGAGTTGTATTTCGAACTTTCCTGGCGCATCTGCAAAACGCAGTGGCTGAGTTACGCTGGATGTTCAAATCTTAATGACGAGAAAAAGCGTTCTGAAATTTCACGCCGTAGTTAAGTATAGTGGATAAACACACATTCGGTAGCTGATTTCTATTCAAATAGTAAGAAATGATCCCACGATATCTCAACACTAGTCGATCTTGTTTATAAAATTTTTCGTCTTACGGGGGTATGCATAATGTCTGGCAACAGACTTCGTTATACACAAAATCTTTACACTTAGAGCTTGCACAGACCAAAAAAATCAGTGTTGGCGTTGCATGAGTGACTACATGTAGTTGCAGCATCTTTGCCGGGTCCGCGTGCCCGCTTGTTCCGTTGCCAGGCAACCGAAGCCTCCCCGCACCGAGTCGTGCTGACAATTTTGAAGTAGCCGGTTAATTGCATTCCTTTTGAATATGGACAGTGATTGCAGGTGGATTGTGGTTAAACCCTGAAGCTAAAGCTACGCGTTTAATTATTCCCCCCTAGGGTGCATCGTTTTGTCGTCACCCCTCGTTAGCAAACATTTTAACTACGAGTATATCACAGTTGAAGGAAATAACACATTTTACCTGTTGGACGGTTCATTCCTCCCTTCATTAATGGCCTCGCATCTTAAGCTAATTAAGATCTCCTGTCATATGGCTTGCTTTGCTCATACGCACAAGTGTGCGCACCCAGTGTAGGCTATTTCTGGTCAGGGTGGAAAAAAGTGACAACTTGTTGCGAAGGGTAGAGGTTACCTCCTAACTCAATTTATGGAGTTCAGTAACGAAGCTGTTTCAATTAGGACAAAGCGTGTCACATAGGGCAAGAGCAAACAACGATTACATTTTATTTTTTCCTGGCCCTTCACCAGAAAGCATTGAACAGAGGTTTTTAAGTTATTCATTTGAAGTAATGAGTGAATCATACAGCGCATTTGTCGTGGTCGCAGTCTACCTCACAAAACACACGTTAAAGTATTGCTCATTAGGTATTAATCGATGTTGTTACGAAGATTAATTATTTCAGCCGTTTGCAATTCAAAGACGTTTGACTAAAGCTTGAGTTTCCAAAGCGCACTAAGCAACAGCTGGAACAGAACGCTATGGGACGGGCTTCAGCAGGTACAGTATATTCCACCAGCTTCTTGCTGGTAACGCCCTTGGACAGGTGTGTGTGAGAATGAGATTTTATATATATATATATATATATATATATATCGACTTGCTTGCATTTCTTATTCTTGTCGCAACTACCTGATCTTAACCCCTCTATCTCGCGCACACACACATTCCGTAAACTCCCTTTGCAACTTTTTCTATGTTGAAAGTCTTTTCAAAGTGATGTATAAAACCGATCATTTTGAAGGGGAAAAGTGGCTTCAGTATTAGACGCAAACTTCCCTTTAAGTGGTATTTTAAAGTTAAGTCGGGTCATCTGTTGTGCAGGATGAAAGAGAGGGGGAAAAAAAAAAAGTTGCTTATTGACTGCAGCTGACGGAAAGAGCAGAATAACGCCTGCTGATGTGGTCTGTGATTGAGGTGGCCATCGATTCTTTTCCCATACCCTCCAGTCCGAAATATTCGACATCTGACAGCGTGCTTACTTGTCAATATGTGAGATACTAAGATTGACCCAGATTTAATCAAAAGTTTCACAACGGGACCAGATGGTGCAAAAGGACCTCGCAGCATTCTGAGGCAAATTCTGAGTCAGTATAAACTGTCCAAGAAAACGTAATTTATTCCAGTTTGTAATGATGCAGTAATTTTGGAGGATAGCGTGTGAGGAGGTAAGGCGATTGTGATTACGTTCATTGTGCACTAGCATAGACTATTCACTCGCTCAATAAGGACTCTTCAAACATCAGAACGGGCACAGAGAACTGGAAGAATGCTGTCTGCTCTTTGGGCCATTCTCTGTACTGATTGGTCAAATGCATGGTTATTCAACGTTGTGCGCTGATTGGGCTAGTGGTCTGTTATTCAGCCTCTCATTCTGATTGGACAACCGCATGTATATTCATTCCAAAAGCACTGCCTCCTACCTCTTAAGGTTTGAGGTGTGTAAAGCATCTCTAATTCTGGCAAGGGCTGCATAGTTTCTCTTAATGGAACATGTGTAGAATGAGTGTAACCAGCTGACCCTCTCCACGTGTGTAAATACCTGCTGGGTTCTGTTTCAGCTTGTAATATACAAACCGAACTGCAATCCAGTGTAAGTGTTTGTATACCTTTCTGCATGCATACACACGTTCGCTAATCTTTTGGGCTATGATGCAATGGTTTAATTTCCAAAATGAAAGGGCACTAACCTAACCTCAAATGCCACCTTTTGGACTGCCCAGTGTGTGGAATGTTTTATCTCAGGATCAAAGCAGACTTTATCCATGGGTGACACTGACAGGTCTTATTTTGATCTCTAAGGCTCTCATTTAAGTGAGTGTAACTTGCGTTGCACCAGCGCTATTGACTTGGCGGGAACAAAAGGTGGGTCTGAATAATCTTCAGGTTGTCCTTCATGCGCTTTGCTGGATACGCACCGATGGATTTCTGCACCTCTGTCTACATCTATTGATCCACAATAGACATGACCTTTAGCCAACAGAGGCATGTCCTTTTAAGGTTCTCACTAACGTATCCACTCCATGATTTCTGTCCGTGTGTTTTAACCCTCCCTCTCACTCTCATTGAGGATGTGCTGAAGATGAGGTTTCCTTGTGACGTTCCCTCTTCATTTTCTCGCTGTCTTTGTAAGTGTTGTCAGTGGTCACGCTATGTATTTACAGCCAGGTGTCCGCTGTAGCGTGTCTGCATATTCACAGTGTGGCCCGTGTCAGGCTGCTCAATGCAGAACCGTATAGTGTATCAGACCATTTACAGACTCAAGGACACTCTTCAGTGCTGTCAGGGAATATAGAAATAATCACAGGCTTCTGAGAGGAAAATGGAAAAATAACTAATAAATGCGATTATGGCAATTTTTACTTGACTTTGTCCCCTTTTTTTATTGATCAGATTCCTGCAGTGTAAGATAAAGCTAAACTGACTTTTAACCATGTGTTTTGTGGCCTTTTATTTGCTGTTTCCGTGTACCACAAAAGTCATAAACCATTTTAGCTACAGGCATCAGTCAAATGCATACAAAGTAAATGTAAGTGGAGGTGCTTGAAATTCTCCAGTGAAAACTACACGAATAGCAAACGATCAGATCACACAGTATTGCGTATACATCACAGCACCAAATTGTCTTAACGGGTCACTCGCACCTTCCTGCCCATGATAACCAATGGTCTGTGTATACAAATACACCGGCACAAACCTTGGGGGGCCCCCCCCCCGCCGCGGGGCGGGGGGGAGGAGAGTGGGGAGGGGGGAGGGGGGTGGGGAGGGTGGGGGGGCGGGGCCGGG
>JABJVR010000001.1:2276585-2288999 GCA_025773905.1 Chitala chitala
CCCCCTCCTCTCCCCCCCCCCCCCCCCCCCCCCCCGCCCGCCGGCGGCGCCCGCGCGCGCCCCCCCCCCCCCCCCCCCCCCCCCCCGAGGGGCGTAACAAAATTCCGTTTTATTGTCATTTACACATAGATTTAATTGTTAAGGAAGGCTGGGGTTCAGTCTTTAACCTATATGAACATACACCCCCCAAGGCGATCGGTGTTTTCATTTATGCAATAACTGTTTATCAACATCGCATAGGATGTTTTTGGTAAATATTTTGGTATTTTCTTCCCTTTTAAGGTGATATAAACGCAAATACAGCAGTGTTGTTGTTGTTGTAAAACATTATTTGTTTTCCTGTTGCCCAGCGCCAGTCATAAAAATGATTTTAAACTCATTCAAGGAGCCCATTAGAGCTGCGGAATGAAGAGCCATAAATGTACAGTCATGTCTGCCTGAAAACCTTGAAGTGATTATCCGAGCGTCTGACTGTTTTATTACTGTGATTTTTGTATTCGTTCATGAGGTTTTGCTCTCCTTGATTCTGAAAAAGACGAAAGTGAGAACGGAGAAAGAACAAAGCGACGTCCACCCTTTGAAGTATGAATATAGTATAAATATAGTATAATACGTATGAATATAAATATAGTATAATGTGGTAATACATGTTATTAATGTTTTAGGAAAAAATTCACAATTTCCTTGGGAATTAAACTTTAAACCTTCGACAATAAACAAGCCCCCAGTGAGTTGTTCAGTGCGGACCACTTTACAGACGCGCTGTAGCCGTGACATTTGCGAGATACGTGGATTATTCCAGTCCTTAATTTAATACAGCGGACACAAACACTCTCGTGGATTTGATGTACATTCTGTTTTCATACAAAGCGCTGCCTTTGTTACTATCATGAGTGAACTACTACGGAGGACATATTGAGTACAAGTGTACCCGAAGGGGATTTCCCGACTGCTACGCATAATGAAACTGTAAAAGCAACGCGTGAATTTTGCAGTGCGACAAAAACTCAGTTACACAAACAGTAACAAACTCGCAAATGGACGAGAGATATGGGGAATTATTAAGTGGCCAGGTTGGGAAAACATTACTGCGAATTGCTTAAGCATCGCGGCAATACTGTATTTATTCTTGTGGCGGCCAGCGCTTCGTGTTTACGCACGTAGTATCACGTTATTTCATTGTCAGTTTTTTTTTTTTTTTTTTTTGCGCTGATCACATTTTAAGACGGTTAGTAAAAATAAAAATTTGTGATGCGCTCGATCTTTTTTACATGATCATATTGTTTGCAGTATTAATTTTCATTTTTTTTCCTTTAACAATTTTTATTTTCTCCCTAAACGTCACGCTTGTATGTTATGTTGACTGAAATGTACAGATTTAATCGAAACGGACACTGTTGGTATAAAGCTTGGAGTAGGATCATTTGTTTGCCCTTACACGGTGCAGGCTTTATAATAACTTTTGAGTTGAAGCTTACATGGGAGACAGACGTGAGAGCTGAAGATTGTGTCTGAGAAGACATGGAATTCGTCAGATGTGTAAGAGATCAGGAGACAAACTTCTGAAGTTTCAGAGGGTATTGTTCTTTACCATAGCATGATAAACCAGCTCCCACTTTGGAAAGCACCTAGATGCCAGTTCTGTGATTAGGATGGCATGACGTTCCACACTGAGGCGTGAGTACTCTTACGCAACACAGATGGCAAGAATTCAAGACCCACACGTACAGCCTGCCTGGGGATCGAGGATGAGTGAAAGCACTGAAGGCAAATGGAAAAAAAAAACTTGAAAGGGAATGCTAGGGAATATTTAATCCATATTTTCCATTATTCATGTACATTTTTTTCCCTATTAGCACATTACAGAGCAGATGTCTGAAGCTAGGTGTTGACTGGGTTAATTTTTTTTAAAAGATATCCTGTTGGATCATGTCATGTTGTTCCTCCTGATAGTAAGTCTTTAATGGAAGGCTTTTTCATTGTCAGCAAAAACAAAACAACATATGTTGATGGTACAAGGGTGAAATTTGGCCGCCACAGTGTTTGCTTACAGCGCATCTTTGAAACCTTTGTTTATGGAAAGAGAATGTTTTCAGTTTGAGTGCTGTGATGTGTAGAGGGCATCTGGATTACGTGGGAGCTGTGGACACCTGAATGTCAGGTTTTTCTCCATTGCTCAGGATGATGTCTGCACATGTTCAGACCCTCCAGTGATGTTGTGAAAAGACTTTGAATGTTTTGATAAAGGTTACTGCTGGCTGTTTTTTGAAGGCTTCGGTTAATTGTCCACGTGAGAAAGGTAAACAAACGCCAGATCATTGTTTTGGTTCATTTGTGGCCTTGGAGGTTCAGCGCCCCAGGCTGTCAAATAAAGAACGGATTCAAAACCGTTTCATCAGAGCATCTGGCCGGTCAGGGGCTGTGCGCAAGGACAGGGTGGATTGTGCAATCGCAGCGGCCTGCTTTTTCTCACGTAGGCAGAGACCTGACCGTACTATGAGGGCTTATCAGCAACTGCCAAAGGGTTATTTATACAGCCCGTGACCCAAATTGCATCAGTCCACTTGTCCTTATGTGTCCATGGTTGCAGTTGTGTATATTGTGTGATATAGATGATCCAAATGCTTTATTAGGATTCTATGTTTTGATGACGAACAAGATGTTAACTGGTTCATGTATGTTCCGTGGGTTCCATAGGAAGGAATAGTCTGTATGAACAGCAGAAATAGCTAGAAGTGTATTTAAGATAGTTTACAGTGGATTGGATGACAGTAAAGAATATATGAAAAGCAGGACTGTTATATCACTGCATTTTTGTGGGAGTACCTCAAAACAGTGGCTTAGTCAAGGCTACAGAAGGACCTGCTAAGCACTAATAAAGCGTAGCCATTGTGCACGTCTTGTTTTTAAATTTATTTTTGGCGTGATATATATATTTTGGCATGTGTATCAGTATGACCAAAAACAAACCTTTCAGCAATTCTTTTGACTGCATGTGTAGTTTCAATTTTACGATTGTCATTTGCAAAGACAATAAGCGTCTCTGCCAGGTATCCGAACCTGTACAGTCCCAGACCACTCAGAGATACCACACAAAAGGATTAGCCTACTGAGCTAAAGATTTAAACTGACTCTTGTCCTGACGACGGGTTTCTACCAGTACCGGCGTTTCTTACTCTTATTAAAAGTATACTGTTTTGCTACGTGTTGCTGTTCCCATCCTGTATCGCAGCACTTCTTTTAGGTATAACTGTGATAGCTGATGTTCATGTCATTGTTTAAATTTGCCTTTTACCATTTGTATGAACTTAAATAATAATTGTTCCACTATCGTTTTTGTTGAGTGTTCGCAGCCAGATGACCTTAATAATCACTGTCTATTTTGTTGATATAGTTATCCAGTCATGACAGTGACCCTCACATGCTTTTTAAATCTGTTTCAACAGAGCAGTACCAGCACCACTGGTTTCCGGACCGCCCCTTCAAGGGCTCTGGGTACCGCTGCATCCGCATCAACCACAAGATGGACCCGCTGGTGGGCCGAGCGGGTCAGCACATCGGCCTCACCATCCAGCAGCTCTACCGCCTCCTGCCCAGCGAGCTTACCCTGTGGGTGGACCCCTTTGAGGTGTCCTACCGCATCGGTGAGGATGGCTCCATCTGCGTGCTCTACGAGTCCCAGCCAGGCGGGGCGGGAGGCACAGGCCCCGCCTCTTCCTCCGCCCCCTCTTCTTCCTCAGGCTCCGCCTCCAACGGGGTGCTGTCCACTTTGGTGGACAGTCGAATCAGCTGCAAGGAGGAGCTTCTCCTGGGCCGGAGCAGCCCCTCCAAAGCCTACAACATGATGACTGTGTCCAGCTAAGGGCTCCATCCCACAAGGACACAAGCTGGAAGAAAAGCAAAGAGAAAATGAAGAAGAAAAGCAAAGGAAGTAGCCTATCATACAGGGGATGGACACGTCTTCTTTTTGTCTGTTTTTTGTTTAACTTTTTGATTTAGCACGGGCTAGGTGAGAAGGTTGCCAGGCAGCTCAAACGTCTGAGGGGTAGATCTCTCCACAGAAGATAGGGGAGCACGCGGCCAGTCTCATGGACTTTGCACTTTCAAAGGAACTGCTTTTGGAACATCACTTTCTGTTTATGTTACTGTTCAAAACACGTTGAGTTGCATTCGTGTGGGTGGGCCTGAGGGAAGGAAGGGTTCTTCTTGCTTTTAAGAAAACGGGTTTTCTGATATGTAGAAGGAATGATTTTAACAGTTCTGAAGTCCAGTCTGGGGGCAGCCAGTTGAAGAACCAGCCGTTGTGTGGATCTGTATCTAGAATCTGTTCTCTAACCTTTTTTTGTGGACCACAAGGCATTTTTATTTCACGCTGGTTCGCCTAGCGCTGCCTCCTCTTGCCTTCAGAACAGCCAACTTTTAAGTTCCATAAAGTTCCCCCTTTGTTGGATATACAGGTAAAGTCTTTTAATGCAAATGTCATCTGATGTCCAATCTCAGATAACTCGTTGGATAAGCCTCCAGTAACGAGGTCCTATTTGGGTGACGTCCACCTTTAATCACCTCTCAGATAAATGAATGTCCGATGGTTGGTCCAGAATCCCTTCGAGTTCACCCCTCCTGCTTTGTGTTGAGTGCACAGAGTAGCTTGATGTTCTGTGTCACTGATGCCCCGAGGGGATCGCTGCCTCCTCTTACAGTTGGCGATAAATGCACTTTGACATTTAGATTGTGTGGATGTACTTCACAGATTTACATTTTTAAAAACTGCTGCATTCCATTTTCTAGGATGTCGTACTTTACGATTAATACTTGCCCTCGGTTTAGGTTAGGCACATCTGGTCGACTAGTTTCAGTTCTCGGAGAGAATTCCTAGGGCAGTTTTTGTTTCAGCTAAGGGGCTTTCTGGAGCTTGAGTTTGTGTTGGACGTTGTAACCCTGTCAGGTCCGTTTGTGGAATCCGGTTCTTCCCCCATCCCTGGTTTATGGATCTTAAGGCTGAACCTTGTTGCTTTCACTGCCAATGTGGAAAAAGGAAATGGATTTCACAAAACCTGGTTGAGTGGAGTAGCCATCGCGTGCTGTTTGTTCTGAAGCCCCCGCACCTCCTCCAACCACACTTGCTGATCTATATAACCACACATTACCATCGAGTTTAGATTTTTCTAAGTCGTGTTAGTTTGTTTGATGGTTCTGTTTATTTGTCTGGCTATAATGGAGGAACGCTAGGGTTTCCTGTTAGCATTACTGTTGTTTTTTTTGCCAGATGTGGCAGTGAGGTCCACCTCAGCTTGGTATATCCCTCCCCCACCAATCCAGCATCTTGTCACCATAAGCTGAGCGAAGACTTCAACAGATGTGTGAACCAGTGCTGGTCGGTCTGCAGAAAGGAATATCTACAAATCTCCCTCCGCTTTTGCCCTCCAACATGGCTGATTAGCACCACCCCCAACCCCTCCCCAAACACACACCCTAGTAAGCCTGCCTCCACAGGTGGACAGCCACCCCCAGAGCGTGTTGTGCCTCATATCAGCCCACCCTCTGCCGAAGTCCTCAGGGCCCCAGTTCTATCAAGGGCAGCTAAACCACTGGGCCCGGTATTGCTCATGCGTGCACTTGGCAGCAGGGAGGCACGGCAGCACACGCACTTAGCACGCTCTGTGGGCACCGCTAATGTGAACACGGAGGCAGGGATGTGAACACGCAGGCAGGGATGCATTGAGTTAAACAAAAAGGTTTTAATGCAGCTTTAATCTTGCTTTCAAAAGTTACTTTCGAAAATCTCTTCAGGTACTAGTCAATGTGCAAGTTTTGTCACTTGTGTACAAGTCAACAGATTTTGTCCGCAAATCGGTTTGTATTTTCTGGCTGTCCTGCCCCCCCCCCCAAAACACACACAGCTGGCCATTTTGCACTGTCTCCAGAATTAATTGTAGAACTGCACGGCTGGTTAATGCAGCATAAAATGCACAATTTTTTTTCTTTCTCCAAGAAGTCCTGGAATGTATTGCCAAAGTTTGGCCTCGGAGTCTTGGGTGTTCTTTATATCCTTAGAAAAAGTGTGGAGAGAGGAGGAGGGCGATGTCCGTGAACATCTTAAAGGAGGGCTTGTTCTCCAAATCCAGTTTTATGAGTTTGTTGTAGGTCACGTCACGGTGAAGGGAATGTCACCCCCCAACCCAGTACATTATGTCACACCTAAGAAACCAACAAAATATGAAAACTGAAATTCCTCTCTCAGTTTTATGTTTGCTTACTGCTGTGCTAGGAAGGAAGGCTTCGCTCGTGGGTATCGAGGAAAGGACCAAAGCAAGGTTTTCGTTTTCCGTTGGTGTTGAAGATCTGTCTCCAAACTCTGCTGATAGTCTGTTGTCCTTTCTTTTTTTACTTCTCACAAAAAAGATCAGAAAATGGAAAAAAAAAAATGAAACTGAGGGAAAGTTCTCTCCTGTGATCAAACGCCAGTACATCGCTGTTTTGCGTCCGTCGCGGATGTTACGATGAACTGCTGTAAATTTGTACAGTTCATGTAAATTGATTGTGAGGATGTTGTACAGATTTCTATATTTTGAAAGATTTTTTTTCCCTCTGTAATAAAAGATTTCCTATCTTGGCAATTTAAGCCGTGGTTGTGGTCTTTCTTTACGGCTCCTTTACCGGATCCTGGTTTAACTTCCATTCATCCTGATGGAGTTTCACGTACTCTACGTTTCGAACAGGCCAAGAATCAAAATGGGGAGATAAATCAGACTTTTAAAAACTATTTTAATGCACGGATGTGCTTTCTAAAGAAACCCCAGGTGCCACCTGACATCACACGTAGGCCAGATAGTAAAAAATAAACATTTTGCCAGAGTTTTGTGGGGGTTCGCTTTTGATGATGAAAAAAATGACAGCGTTGCAGCAAAAATGAGTCATCCAATCACAAGCTTTCAGTGTTCTTGTGGTTGGCAACAAGATGGCTCTGTCCACTTCCCTTAGAAAGTGAGAAGTGTTCCTTTGACCACATTAATTTAGGGAAATGCTGTCAGTTTATCTCTTTTTTTTGGAGGGGGGCTGTACAGAATTCTTTGTGTTACACAAGGGTTGTTTTGAGTAGAGCTGGAAACTTGGATGGCATTTAGGAAAAGTTAGTCTTCCATAGTAACTGGCTGGACACCTAAAATTCTGGAGTAATGCTATGCTGTCATGACGACACATAGAATGCTTTAACATTAACTGTAGCGACTGATGGTAAAAAATGTGACAACTAAACCACACTTCCTGATTCACAGTTCTTAAATTGTATTGAGAATATCATCTACGTTTTTCTCTTAAAATCTGGTACACAGCAAATTCACACTTTATTCTAAGTACCAAGACTGGAAATTTAATAGAAAGTTAATCTAACAATTTTGAGTTTTCTTCGTTTTGAATTCAGCAGCTTTTTAAAGTAACTTCTTCCTCTGTGGTTTTTGCAGCCATTTTACATTGTTGCACTCAGATCTCAAAGTGTTGCGTAAGACGGGTCGCTCAGCAAGCGTCGATCGTCAACAACGTTCTGCAGGACGGTCATGCTCACCTGATGGGGAAACAAAAACAATCCCACGTTGACACACATCGACTGTTTTGTTAACAGCCACGTCTTAAGAAAAATGCCTTGGCTGTGCACGTCTGCTGAAAATGGCAAATGAAAAAGTGTCACCGTTTGGGAGGGGCACACATCAATCCAGCTGGACTGGTTTCCTTTTGTTGCGACCGAGGCGGTGATGGCCTCACTAACGGGGTGTGGGAGGTAACGAGTGTCAGCACCTAACAGACGTGGGCCGACAGGATTCACAGCCACTTCCTTGGTTCTTTTTGCTCTCTGAAGCATTCGCTGAACATTCAGAGCAGACCATGCATGGCTGTTAATGTCCCCTCCCTGTCAGAAAAAAGCAGAAAACAAAATTCTCAGAATCATAACAATAACAAAACAAAACTAAGGAGGCAGGAAGCAAACCTTGTGGTTGACCTGCTGTGGGTTTAAAGCTCTTACTTTCAATCAGACTGTGATTACGTACATTAGTATAGTAATTACATCAATACATTAATTAAATTAATACATTACATACATTTATACAGTAATTACATTAATGCATATTTAAATTAATACTTTACATGCATTAACACAGATTGAGGGCTGTATCATGTTCCACCAGATGCATTCAGCACACCCTCCACTGAGTTGTTCTTATGCAAGGTTAAAGGTTAAAGGCTAAAAGGCTTTTGTTTGTACATTGTGATGCAAGGACATCGATAAATGGTTGCAGGGGGAATATTCCCCAGTGGTAGGTTAGGACAGTAACTCTGATATGCAGTAGACCAATAATAAAACGTGCTCAAAATTTTTAATCAGAACACAGGCTATGATTCTTCATTCACTAAACTTAAAATTTTAAAAGCCCCCCCTCCCCCCACGCACACACAACCAATTATCACAGAGTCTCTGTTTGTCTGTAATCTGTAATGGGTTTGCAGTTCATTTGGAGGGTCAGGCCAGTGCTGTTTCAAAGTCAGACAGATTAGCAGGGTGTGGTTTGTGAAAATGGCAAACATGTGTATCAGGGTGGGCCGTGTACAGATGAGTGTCTTGGGGGGGGGGGGGGTGTTATTTATTTCTGTACTCTGCTGTCTTCATGTGAAAAGGAATGCAAAAGCATGGCATTATACACCGTATAATTATAATTTAACTGGGTTAGCACTGTAACGTGTTTATGCACCTTTCTTTTAGGTTCTCCGTGTAGTTCCTCCTTATTTTATTTTTTGATCTGTCTTAATGGATCACTTTTGAGCACGGGGAGCTGGACTGTGAGCCCAAACACTTCCAGAAATGTCCTATGCCAGGATGCTGTGGCCCGGGGTGGAATCCAAACAGCTGTTCAGAGGGCAGAGGAAATGTGGGCCAGTCCTCACTGAAGCCTGCTTAGCCAACAACCACGTGTGTTCGTGTCTCTTTTGTAAGGAATGGCAAACGCTTTACGGGGGGGGGGGGGTGAAGAAGCAGATAACACAGATTTATACCTCACACCCTGGCTGGGTATCGCCTCCATATTGGGTATATGTGGCACCACTCCTTATTGGTCAGTTCTGAGTGACCTCTGCCCCCTGGTTCTTTTTATATCCCTGTCTGGCTGGTAGTCAGTCTATGTTACATAGGCACGTAACACAGGCTGACACAGCCAGTTTTCAAGCACAACGGAATCCAGACCACTCAAGCTCCAGGAGTCCTGAGATGACTGATTAAAAATAACTACTTGCCTGAGGTAGAAGACGCTGCCCCCCTCTCTTCTTCTCTCGTTCCCTGATCAGCTGTTATTCCTTGTGCCCTAATTCTGACTGTCACGACCACAGAGCGTCAGATACGAGGGAAAACCCATAGTCAAAACGACTCTGGGCTTTTTGGGTATGATGCTGAGTTTGCAAAAAAAAAAAGCAAAAAATTCCGCAGCGGCAAGGACAGCTCACAACTGAGAAGGAGAAAAAAAAAACCCTGCCAAGTCTCTCGCACTCAACTCAGCTGTTAACACGACATCCACCCTTATTTCCTGCCTGCTTGATTGGCTTTTGAATCATGAGGTTTCCATGGCTACAGCTAGTGGCCAGTGGCATGTTATGGCCTTGTTATGTTCTACTGGCGTTTCGCTTCATTGCGTAAGAAGCAAAGAGGCTGAAAGAAAATCGTCCGTTTAGGGTGGAGCTGACAGCATATTTTACTGGTTCTCCAGCAGATTACAGGAGCTAAAAGACTTTGTTTGTCTCTCTGCCAATGTAGAGTTTTGTCATCTTAAGGGTTTTGTTTTCTTGTTTTGAGATGGGGTCCACTGTGAACATAAAATTATCACCCGTTCCCTGCCACTCACCTGAGTAATTTTTTTATTCTATCCTTTTACATGGAGGACTACTGAATCTCACCTTCTACATCGAAGAAGTCTTAGCAGAGGTCAGATTCAGACTGTGGGCGCTGTTTAATTGGTTAACAAGCTGAATGAAATACATCAACAGTTTTGCTGAGGAATTCTGGGAACTGGATTAAGATCTGGCCTACAGGTTAGCAAATAATTCAGGATATACCGCACTGTCTGACAAAGAAGCAGCGGTTGAGCAAGGTTGCAGATTTAAATCCTTTGAATGCCATTTCTGCTGTATTTGTGGAATTTGTCCTTAATGCATTGCAGTTAAACACACGGCAAGAGAAGAGAAGTTTGTGACCAGCAGGATTGTGACAGGTTTGCACGTGCAGTCACATACACCAAAACACAAAAACATCTGCTATGTTGTTCAAAAACACCACTGGTACTGATGAGTGCATTTGTGCTGGCAAATGTGGGCACACTCTGTACTTCTGTCTGATCTGGATTCTTATGGGAAGTGGGTTAATCCTCCCCTGCCATGTTTACCACACCAGCTGCAGTCTTACTGGAACGTTCCACAGCGAGAGGGGGGTTTCGCTTCTCAGCTCACCTGAGTTTGACCGATCAGAGGACTTGATGATATAAGAAAAGAGGTGATGACATCCTAAAACTATGGAGCAGAGGCCCACAGAGATTTTATGTCATGTTTTGACACAAAAACATATGCAGAAATATGCACTAAGACACTGACATTGGTAGGAACAATAGGAACAATATGAAGAACACATACAGCCTTTGTTAGAAAGCCACAGAAAGACCTGAGAATTGAATATACATGCATGCTTTTAGACCCCTTTGTCAGTAAACAATACCACAACTCTGCTACTGCCTCGGTTGTTTTTTTCTAGAGACTGTTTTGTTTCTATCTCAGTTCCTTGAACTGAAGAAAAAAAAACCCAGCATATGTAGAGACCGTTTCAGCTGTTTCCTGTTTTCTGCCTCACAGGATACCGCAAATAGGCCCACACACTTGGTGCTGGTTTGACAGCGAGAGAGAGAGAGAGAGAGAGAGAGAGAGAGGCAAAGGTCCACCAGCATGCTCTGACAGGAAGTGAGCAAGGAGAAGGCAGCCAGGCATGGCGAGCTGATCCCGAACTGCGATGGGCTGGAAAGCCTGTCTGAAGTAGGAACCTGTCTCATGCAGGTGGGGGTGGGGTCCTGAGGTGTAAGATGTCACAGTGGACAGTTACATAATGAAATATAAACTGACATATCCAAATAGTATTTTTCCCTTTAAATGTTGCACTACTGAATTGACTGTGAAAGAAGCAATTCCTGTCATTTAAGAAAGGAAACCAGTCGAGAGGTTTTCATTTTGACAGGCCTGTGGTCCAGATTTGAGACAGGCTTTGACAGTTGCCAATTTACAAATTGGTCTTCCTGTCATGTTGAAAGCATTCGCTGAACAATGCGAACTGCGTTTTTAGTGTAATCGGAGGCTTCGTGATTTAGTTGACAATGTTCCCAACGCTTGATTGTAAAACAGGACAGAACACTGCAGAAACAGGTCAGGCCATAAGCGTTCAACACCACCGTGTCCAGCAAGGGAAAAACAAAAACATAACTCACTTATTACCCCTACAGAACACAGCCAAGCCTTAGCTTAACAAAGCTAAATTACAAACATATTTATTTAAAAAATATCTATTCACATTTACTGTAATCAGAACATAAAACAAAAAAAAACTGTGTACTGAAAATAAGTGCCTGCAACAAAAATGACATCGTTTTGGTTACATGGGATATTTTTAGTGTTTAAAAATATTCCACCGCCAAAGATGTAGGAGCCCCGTACACAGAATATTTAAAGCTATGGTGTATGTAATTATGTGTGTTAGTTTAATCATAGCTGTGTGCCGCACTGTGTAGACTAGTAACCCCCCAATATCAGCCTTGGCCGCTACAATCAATGCACTGTATGTAAACACACCACTCTGATCTCAGTGTTCTGTGCTGTTTCACCGTTTTATGCAAATGGTCTTTAGGGACTGCAACTGTTCCTCTATTCAGGTTATTCAGCTCTTTGTTCATGTATTTTCTCTTTGTATTATTTTGCAGAGCAACTCTTTTAAGGTCCAGCACAGGCTGACAGGGAAGCGGTCAAGAGATGGTGGGATTAAAGACGACCTTTGGCCTGTCTGAGGTCGCGTCGGGTTTCAGGCCATCTGCAGTGCTGTCTAGTTCCCGAGAGTGTTATAACAGTATCACTCTCTCCCCTCCTGCCGTCGGGTTGTTTATCATCATGGCTAACTGAACCTCATGTCCGCCTCATGAGGCTCCAGATGTGGACAGATGGGGTGGCTCAGAGCAGGTGCAGTGCATTGTGGGAAGAACTACAAGAGTTGGTGATAACCCAGGGATGTTTAAAGATGACATGCATGTGAGTCTCACACACACACACACACACACACACACACTCAGGGCGACGTGCACATATCCCTGAAAGAAGGGTGGAGCACCTGTGCTGCTAATGAAAGATATC
>JABJVR010000001.1:2289099-2307850 GCA_025773905.1 Chitala chitala
CCCCCCCCCCCCCCCCCCCCCCCCCCCCCCCCCCCCCCCCCCCCCCCCCCCCCCCCCCCCCCCCCCCCCGCCCCGGGGTGTCTTGGCTATTCTGAGCTGCAGAGAACAGCGCTGAGACAAAAGCACTGGGTATCTGTTATAGTGGCAATAATTATTCTACAAAACAGATTGACAAAACAGGCCATGAGAGTAACAGCCCGGGGTCAAAGCAGAATGTTACAGTGGGGTCCTGTTTGCCTGTGCTTTCAACCTGCACCAGTATACAGCAGATGCACAACAGCTTGTTGATTCCTGTGGATCAGACATGCATAGACATATAGGGTTACATCTGATGTAGGAATTATGAAAAACGTTCTTCATTTCTACGTTAATAAGCAAATGTTACAAGAACTCTCGTGTTTTGTGTTACGCGAGAGCTTCTTGTATTGTGTTAATTTTCAGTTGAATCGAATCTAACCTTCAGTCTGGGTTTTTTTTAATGTTCCGAAGTGCTGGGCTTCAACAGGGTAACGAGCACAGCAGCTGGTAATTAGTGACGGAGCATCGCACAGACCTGCTCATTTTGTCTCCTTTTTTGTGCGTGTTTCACTCCTGTTTTATCTGCCCTCCTTGTGTGGAGGGCTTAGGAGCTTAAGGCTGTTCAGATCTTAACCTTTTGGACAAGGGTCAGTTCCCTGGCTGTCTTGGACAGACGTGTGCGGAGATAGATGTAGGTTTCCACTGTGACTGACAGGCACAGTTTTGTATACGCGGTCCCTTGCTGACGGACAGGCACAGGCTGTGCTGCACTCAAGTCCTGGGGCAGGTGAGTGGCACGGCCGGCTCCATCACCTCCGTCTCCTCTTCCAGTACATTCTCTGGGTCGGAAGGTCAGAGGGTCACAAAAGTGTGAATGCTACAGAGACAGCAGCTGGCATAATTTTGTGTAAAATCTTCACACATACAGTCACATGCACACACTTGTGCTAACACACACACACTCTCACGCAAGACGTGCAAAAAAGCTGTCAGTGGCTGACAAACAATGGATTCTTTCTCCGATGGTGGCGGTTCTGGATCTCTGTGATCTTGGTGACCCCCAAGTCAATGTGAGGCCAGTGCAGCAGAACTCAGGAAAGACGAACCGGTCTAGTGTTTGTCCCCAGCCTCAAACTAGAAGACCACAAGCTGTGGCCACGCTCACTGGTGTAGCTGCAAGGATGGCGGGTGTTGGAGTCACACATATGTTCTCACACATCATGCCCCTGGGCTGTAAAGCCCTGCAGTAGAGAAGGACAAAGTAGCATCTCACGCCTCTATTTCAGGCAGCATGCAGACACCCTGTACAGAGCATGTCCAAACGCACACGCACATGCATACATCAGCATTAATAAACACGTCCACATTCATGTACTCATACATAAATAACGAACACAAGTATAACAGACCTTCTCCCGGCCTTAAACACACACTCAGCATTGTTGCTCAGAACAAAGCATGCAGACACGCGTCCGCAAACAGAAACGCATGGTTTTTTCCACACCGCGCACGGACTACGCGCAGCCCAGGAGTGCTCGCCGTGGCAGCAGAGCCCTCACCTGATTGGCTGTGCCCAGCCCGCAGTGCTGCGTGTGCCGTTTAAATTGTGCGTGGGAGGCCCTGTCTGTTTAACGAGACCGTGACTGTTAGGAAGAAGCTTTGTGCTCAGGAATGTCACCCAGACTGTCTTCCAGCTCACACTTCCTGTTTCGGTCCTTTCTTGCCGTCCATGACAGCCCTGGAAATCAATAGTTACGGGGCGTGCGTTGGAACTGGGTTTGTCAGTGCTGCTCTTCATCCACCAACACACAGTTTGTTCTGTTTCCCTCGCCTGTTCCAGGGAAATAAGTTAAAACCGTGGTCAGGTTAAAAGCCATAGGTGCGGCAACTCTGCTTCGCCATGTTAACGGAATAACGTCCCAGGGTGCCATTACACACCGGACGTCAACACTGTCGTTGTAACAACGACCGCCTCGTCCAGGAAGGATGTGGAAGGGAGAAATCTGGGTGGTTCTGCTCTAAGCATGGATCACACCATGTATTCTTTTGTGTGGGTGATTATGGACCATCGGAGCGACTACAGATGTGGTATCGGGGTGCTTAAGTGGAAGCTGATTAATTATTAATGTTCTCTGTCTGTATTGACCTAAAATTGCCTCATCTGTTTCTGGTTGGCACTATACACTTGATACTAATTAAAACTGACTTTATGTTACTGTGCTGACAACCGGACTGTTTTTCTGAGAATTAAGAGCAAGCCTTGATTTAGATTTAGATATGAAACGGCAGGATTTTGTTTTAGATCTTAACCTTTTTCTTCAGCTCTGTTGCAGTACCATCAGTGGCATCACACTGTAATGGCCTACATATAAGTCCTAAGTTCTAAAAGCCTTTAAGCGAAGCGGACGTGCTCGTTTCGTCTTTACCGCCTGCCTCCTCACAGTGAGATATCGCCAAGTGTAATTGAAAATAGTTTAAGCTGAAGAGTAGCACCACTGTGAAACGGCTACTGTCAGCTCATCTGTCATTGTCAGTGGGTCAAGGAACCAATCAGCAGAAACCTTGGCCCTAACACCGTAAATCACAGTGATGTGCTGGAACTGAGGTAACATGAAAGGCCTAACTGAGGTGCTCTGCCCCCATCCTCACGGACTCAGCTCTGGCCCAGGGTCTGTGACCTCATGGTGACCTCAGAATGACTGGGGGGGCACCTGAATATTTTGACCAACGAACTCAACTGTACAGTTAAAGAAGAGCTGGATTAGCTGTTTCATTCAGAATGGATCAAAACCACCACGCTGCCATCTCTGAGCTGTGGACTGGAGACTTAAGTGATTTTTTTTTTCCAGCAGTTCACTTCTGTAGACGGATGTTACCTACCTCAGCAGGAGTTGATGATACAGGTCAGGACTAGGAGTGGTCGGCTGATTCCCTTCTGTTCTCGTCTTGCCAACCTTGACAGCTTACCACTCATGTTACTTGTCTTGACACTCAACTTATGTACAGTGGTGATAATTCAACCAGTATAGTGAGCTTGCTCTTTTATCCTCTCAGGTCCACTGCATGGAAACTGTCATTGTCTGACAGCCAAGGTTCGTTTGCATAATCTTTTTTCAATTTTTTTATTTATTTTTTTTTGTCTGGCTCTTTTCTTTCTCACAATGTTAACTTTCAGACACTCTCGTAAGGCTGCTACATGCAGTCATTTCAGACCTCTATGTACGTCAGCTCGCCAGAACCTCAAAAGAGAAAAGTGCTCTTCGACCAAACCTTTAGAGGGAGAAAAAAAGGAAATTTATACTTACAGTGAAATCAATTTGTCTGAATGAGCAGGTGACGGTAAAAAGATGAGTCATCGCTTTTAAATAAAGTTTGAAGTCCACGACATGAGAAAAGTTAGCCAGAAACTGCAGTCTGTTACATCATACAAGCGAATTAAATTAATTACATAATTACAGTGTGCTGTTGCCGTTTTATCGTTCTGCAACCGGACGAACCGATTGGTGCCCCAGGGTCACTCCAAACGAGTTGTGAGACACTCCACACACATCTCCCTACTGTCGTGTCTCAGTTCAACGTCTCAATTTAATGACTGGTGGCTTCATAATCCTGGCTGCTTTAGCTTTCTGCCTGAGACAGATTGTCTGGTTTTTGAATGAATAAATGTTACTTTATTTGACGGGGACATTGTATATCAATTCACATATCTGCACCAGAATTAGCCAAACGGCTATTTTTCATCTGCAGTCCCTGGACAGAAAAATGTTACCCTAAAGACAAATAACAATAACAATAAGTAACAATAACACCACATTTTAAACATCAAATCATAAAACTACAAGATATATACAGTATATTTATACATTTAAAGCACCAATGTAACATCGCAGAGACAGGAAGAAAGTAAGGCCAGGATACAAAGGAGATCTAATTAATTGTATTAATCCTGGCAAATCTGACTGTTGATGAGCCCATTCCTCAGATTAATTTTAAACATGTTATATGAGTCCAGTTTTCAGATTGTCACTGGGACAGAGTTTCATTCATGTGCTGCTTTAACAGAGAATGACAACTGACTGAATGTACTTTTCCTGAGTGGAACAATACAGTCCCTTCTCACCGCACCCCTTGTATGTGAGGATTACATAGTTCTTATGTTTACAAATTGTGGAGGAGAAGACAACCCATGGATAATTTTAAACATTAAACACAAATTTACGTAGATAATCATGTTATCCCAGTTTAAACATTTGTATTTTTGTAATATCCTACAGTGGTAATAACAGTGGTTTTTTTGTCAAGTATTTTCAAGGTTTGCTTGTACAGATTATTTAATGGTTTTTATGGTCGTCCCCCTGTGCTTATGCTCTCCTTTCTGCCCGTGTTAGCATTGGCCATAGCTGGTACCTCTCCTTCTGTGCCCTTCTCCATGCTGGTGCTGTGTGTTGGGCAGCAGAGGGGCTCGCTGTGACACAGACCCTCCTTGGTGCAGCTAATGAGGTGATAGGATATAAAGGAACGTGGGGGAATCCAAACCCCTGGGGGGTTTCGATGTGTAACCAACTGAGAAACAGCACTTAAGGAACTGGCTTCAGTGTTGACAGGCTAGCCTAGCGTTAGTGTTGTCAGCTGCAGTATGAATGTTAGCGAGAACAGCCATGTCAGGAAGTGAACAGCATTATTAGAATAGTCAGTGATAGGTAGTTTATTAACGTGGCCTGTGTTCTTCATTATGAAAAGGTGTTTCTTTATTAAGCGGGTCCATAACGTTTCTTTAAACTGTTAGGTGTCATGTCCATTCATTTTGCTTTTACATTTATATAAGTCAAACTATATTTACTTCCATTTACTAAGGTGAAATACATTGTTGTTCCATTTAGACCTGCTCGACACAACCGAAACCTCACCCACGTCAAACATGTGCAAGCAGTTCCACGTGTCCCTGTGGGGGGCGCCAGAGAGTCTTTGGGAGTTGAGGCTTAATCTTTGAACATACAGCAAGAAATTCAACACTTGCGGGAAAAGTCTCCATTCTTCAGCTTGCTGTGTGCTAAAATCACATTAAAGAGCCGCCCTGATTTAGCCTGTTAGCTAGATGTTTGTTCGAATGCAATTAATATGTGCCACACAAAGATATTAAGAGGTTTGGTTAAGTTAATGAATCCACAATGGAAAATAAATTCAATCTGTAAAAGTCATAGGACATCATGGGGAATGGCGCATCAATGACAGCGCAAATGATAAAGGTAAGTCTTAGATGCATACAGGTACGTCCTTAATTAGTTTTGCCGAAGAGTTTTGGGTTTGAAACCAAACCGTTGGGCTGTTGTGCTTCTGTGCTCCTCTCCATGTCTGGCTGATCTGAGGTTTTGTTAAAGACCATGACGTACGGTTGAGTTACGGTGATGTCAGCGTGCAGGACTTGGTGTTCAGTCGCCGTGTCGGCGCTCTCTCCTTGAATGCCCCCATCCATCTCCGCCCCTCACCACCCCTGCCCCTCCTCCGTATGGTTCTGTTGCACCACCGCGTTGCCCCTGTCAGGTTCTGGGTTTCGGAAAAGGGAGCCGAGAGGCCAGGCAGGACGCGTGTCTCGTTGCAGCCTTAAGTTACCGTCCTCATCAATTAATGCTTCCTTCATCTGTTATGTATGCATGCGCAGGACAGGCCTCGCTCTAGTAATCCTGTTCCCCCCCCCTTCCCACCTACCCTTCCTCCCGTACCCTCGCCCTCTTATTCGGGCACGGTGCCATGATGGTGCTTGGCACTTTGCTGTTAACTGCTTCCAACGGGCCAACTCGCACTTCGCGCAGCTCACACCGTTGGACCCCCGGCCCCCCCCCCCACGCAGCTGGCCCCAGGGGAGATGGACACATCTGTCCACATTGATAGTGAAAGGAGGACATTCGAGTGATTTGGCACCACGAGAGCAGCTGTACGCGTTACGTTGAACAGTGCCAACACTTTTATCTGTCACAAGAACGAGGTGGGGGGGGGGGTGGTCTGGTGCGCTCCACACAAGTTGTTGTTTTGTTTTCTCAATTGCAGGGTAATTTCAGGTGATTTTACAAACAGCCTGCTGACGCAGCTGGTGCTCTCAAAGTGCCGTTGGAAGATTTGAGCTGCTATCAGGGTGAGGCCACCCTGTTTCTCAGAAAGTGCTGATTGGGGCAGCCTTTTGCGCCCCCCCCCCCCAACTCTTTACGTCTAGCCCTTTCACAACGACCCACTGTCCAGAGACAGCCCCAGAGAGCGTGTACCTGGCTTTCCTCTGTTTGACAGACGGCAGTAAACAGCACTGTTCCAGGCTTTTGTCAAGTCGAGCTTGTCCGTGCCTGCACTTGTTCACCCCTTTCTGACCTGGGCTCATCCGCGGAATAGGTGTAATGTTGCTTTAGTGTTAAGGTAGCGTCCCACATCTACTGCGTGTCAAAGCAATGTTGAAAATTATGCTTTAGACAGGAAGGGGAATGGAATTTTTCTTTTCATGGGAAGCACCTACGTAGGTCTTTACTGCTGCTCCAGTCTGGGCTCTCAGTGGGCCTTGGACACAGATGTGAACCACTAAAAGGTTAAACTGAAATCAGTTTTGACCAGGCTTTGAGATAACAACGGCCAGCTTTTAGCTCTGTCAAACTGCTTTTCCTTCACAGAGGCCCTGCAAGTGTGAAAGTGACCAAAAAGAAACTAGTTTAGCAGCACGTAGAAAAGCAGTTTAGAAGTGAAAAGAGAAAAATATATGTTTAGAAGTGTGCATCGTTCACTATCAGAGAAAAATATATGTTTAGAAGTGTGCATCGTTCACTATCAGAGAAAAATATATGTTTAGATGTGTGCATCGTTCACTATCAGAGAAAAATATATGTTTCATAAAAAGCATTATGAGATATTTCTAAACGCTTTTCCATATTTTAAAGCTGAGCAACAGAATATTTTTTATGGCTTTGTAGCTGATTCTCCCCATTTCACCCTTTTGCAATTTCAGAGCAGTTTCACACCAAGCACCACTGATTAAACTACATCTTTGTCTGTGGAGGCAGTTGCTGATAAACTTAGCAGGCAATGGATCCTGCAGGAGTCTCTCTGCTTCCGCTTGGTATCTGTGCTACCGGTGCCAATCACAGCCAGGCCGTTTTGTTGTCTGGAGCAAACACTGCCTGACAGACCGTGCGTATTTCGCAGTGTGCTTGTCGGCATTTTGCAAGATCGCCCATGTGTTTTGTGGCCATGAATCCCCCTGGAAGTATCCCCGTCCTGCTCTGCCCTTGTTGGAATGAAGCCGTGGGGTACAGGATGTGATGTCAGAGATGAAAGTTTCCATGAGCAGGATACTCCGTGTCGGTGACCGCTAAGGGCATGCCTGGCTGGGGGCCTAGAACCGAAAACGGGTGCCAGAGAAAGTGGACCCAACGGAGTGGAATCGATGCCTCCAGCCCACGGCAACACAGGCCAGTGGGAGGAGTCCTTTCACTCGCTCTGCGGCTACCGATCGAGTTTCAGCCTCTCTGCCTGCAGAAAGACGCATGCTGTGACCCCGGCTGCATTGGGAGGTAACCTTAAAACCGCAAAGCGCTTCCAAATCATCATGATGATGCTGCGCGTTTTTCTTTTTTTTTTCTTTTTATCCAGGTGTGACCAGGAGGAGGAGGAGTACAGTAGCAGATACAGTGCTATAATGTCATAACTGGTTATAACTGGTTATAACCAAGTGTGTGAGGTTTGTAACAACAGTGGAACTGACAGCTGTGAAGCAAAACATCACAAACAAATGGTTATATATTTAAATGACTTTCAAGTGTACATTTTAAACCCTGTATGAATTACTTCTATATTCTGGTTTTTTTATGCATATGAACTTACCTACTATTTTTGCATAATTTTTGTTTTCTAGCCAGAGTAAAATTGAAATCAGCCTTTCGCTCTGAGATAATTTTATCATTATGTAATCAGCGACTGTAAATCATTTATGTTTGAAGCTACGTGTCACGGGGGCAGCACATGAGTATACTGTGATTTACAGATGTACGTGCGAGTGTACCTGGTATTCTGTCACGACTACGGCTGTTCTGTGACACTAAGAGGTGTGACTTCAAGGTGCTCACACCAACGAGGGCTCTCACAAGCCGGAATTGCACAGCAGCCATTTTCTAAGACAGATATGAAGTGCGTTGTTGTGTTTTATGTTAATATTTGAAGGCGCTTCGATTAAAAGTTTACCACAGCCTAAGAAAAGATTTGTGAACTGGAAACAAGGTCCATGTAGTGCTTTTCAGACGTCTGTGCCTACAATGCAAAACTCCAAAAAAAAAAAAACATGAAACATGGAAATCACGCATAAATACAATGTCCTGGTTTTACTCCATGGGATTACTCAATAAAAGCATACCTAAAAAAGAGAACAATATATATATATATATATATATGCATTTTCAGCATACCTCAGTGTCCTTTTTTAAAAAGAACATTTGTCACGTTCAGAATCGTTTTCCACATTGAAGGTCAATGCTGGAAAAAAAGGCACTTGATTCACTTCCAGGCTCACTTCTATTATAATAAGTATACACGGTTTCCATAGTAACAAAGTTTACAAGCCATCTGAAAGGAATAGAAGTCAGAAGTCAAAATTAATTGTTTTATTTCCTTTAAATGTAGGAATCAGGCATGCACTCATGCGAGCATGTTCTCAGTCATTTAAAATAATCAAAGCATCTAGAATCAAAATGTTCCTATTGTAGCAATTAAATGCTAGTCAAGATCGTGCAGATGTTTTACAGACCATTGGTCAGTCACGTTTTGCCATCTTTGCTATGAAGAGGCTTGGCACTCCCCCCTTCTTGGTTCAGTCAGTCATCTTCTATACTGTTTTGTCCTGTTAAGGGTCACAGGGAAGCCTGGAACCCATCCTAGAACACATAAGGCAGGGGACACCCAGGAAGGAGTGCCAACCCACCACAGGGCACACACACTACAGGCAATTTGTACACACACCAATCAGCATGTCTGTAGGTGGAAACCAGAGAAAGCATAGGGAGAACATGCAAACTCCACACACGTAGTCCCTTTCCTCCTTCAGAACTGCACATTGGATGCTCTATCCTGTTCAGACAATTAGTCTGATGCTTAATATTTCCTTGTTATTAATGTATTTTTTGATATCTGTACTACTGAGGTTTCAGGCCTTTGTTCGGAAAATTACTAGTGCATCCAAAAATACTGGTAATGTTAGACTTTTGTTTTGACGTTTGGAAAAATGTGATCAGCTTCATTGTTGGACTTCCTCTGGATCCTTTTTAAAACATCCAGAAGTGAAACTTCTGGATGTTTTAAAAAGGAAAGTCGATAAGAGGAACTGCAGACAGCAGCAAGGTGTTTGGTGTAATGATCTTTAGAAGCGTTTGACCAGCGTTGTTTCAACGTGTCAACTCGGATCGGGGAATTGTACTGAAGGGAGGTATTTTGTTAATTTGGCAAGATTAATCAGGAAGTACGACTGCATGGTTGGACCAAAAGATGATTCATAATGGCAACACAAATGGATGATCTATTCTAGTAATATAATTGGTGATTGAATGAGGTAACGCTAAGGATGTCTTCAGTATGCGACAGAATCTTACCGTGACATGAGCTGAGAGGTATTCAATGTGGCAAGGGAGATTTAGCAGATTAGCACTGCTCAACACCACATTTACGGAATATGACAGTGAAGTGTCCATAGATGAGCTTCTCAACATAGCTTACGTCTATTTGAAAAGCACTGGTACCTGAATAACGTCAAACACAATGGCCTTCATTAGACCCTACCTGTCTCATTCAGGGGAGAAGTACATTATTTGGTTTATAGTACTGCTCTGTGCGTGTGTGTGTGTGTGTGCGTGCGTGTGTGTGTTTTTCCAACAAAGTGTCACTAAAAAGAATTCAAGACTGTCAGTTCAACTGAATGTGTCCTGCTCAGGAAGGAAGGATCTGATTTAGTGACTGTGTGTGTCTTATTCTGGAAGGAAAGGACAGTATTATTGTATTTTTTCTGTTCCTGTCTCCACCCTTTTTTCCTCCAGGGAGATCAGAGTACAGAAAAGTGGGTAATGGAGAGTAACATTTCCCCACAGCCATCACTGGGCATCTGGGAGAACATGTGTTACTCTGTCTTTAGTTTTCCTGCCAATGAATTTTAGATATTATACAAAACAAGTTTATCTCCTGCTGTTAGGTATCCTGGCTTTATTAGAATCCCACACTGGTACACCTGATTAAATAAATAAATAAATAAATAAATAATTGCATTGGCAGGTGGCAGGATCTTACATGGAGCTCTGTGATCCACTGAATAATAAAAAGCAATTTAACCGAACTATTGGGCTTTCATGCAAATTTCTGAGCCTTAGCACAACCTCTGAAGCCACAAAATTGAGTGTAGCCGTCTAGCTCTGAAATCTAACGCTGACGTTTTCCCAGCCAGGCCCATCTGCAGCCCGTTCAGCATCTCACCGTAACTCAGCGGAAGAACCGCTGCCCTGGACGAGGAGCGGAAAACCACTCACGATGAAAAAACAAGCCAACGTCCAGCTCTCTGGGAGAAAAGGACAGAGGAAGAAAAGAGGGCAGTGTGTGGGACCGAGGGTTTCAGAGCCTCTGCCCTCCCCCCTCCCGCCCTACCCCTGTGAGGCGGGCATCTGTTACACTGACACAGAGGGTGCCTGAGGTGAGGGATTGTTACTGAGTGGAAACTTGGCCACTTCGGAACACGCCGCCTCGGCCTCCGCACAAGCAAAGCTTTCATACTGCGGCCGCTCACCTTCCGCGCGCAGACCTGCCCCGGCCTCTGCGGTAAATTCCCAGCATATCTTCAAGTGCAAACAGAGCTGGGTCCAAACTCAGGCCGGAGGCGGGCAGCGTTGCCAGCCTGTGTGTCATCTGCCTCTCTCCATCCATCCTTCCTCTCCTCTTTCTCTTTCTCCGTCTTTCCCCCGTGGCTTTATTCACCCTAAATGCCCTGTCTCCCTTTAACCTCCGCCCCCTCCCCAGACAAAAACAACTCTCTTGTTGCTCTTAGAGGCCTTTCTGGTTGGCGTCTGCCACCCCCCCATGGAAAATGTAAAAGGGGCAGTCTTGTGTCTTTCACCCTGTGTCAGCAACGCATAAAACTTTATTGTAGATTTAATTGGGGTGTCTCACACCAGACAAAACCACGCTCTCTCCATCTAGTATTTCAGGAAGGAGTGATTACTGTAATTATGTCAGCACGATGATAGGTTTAGTATAACGAGTATCTTTCATTAAGCTCTTCTTGGTCTAAACAGTCAGCCGCGATTGTAAACCCTGCATCATCGCGTTGTCATGACACCGCCTTACACATGCGCCACACCCGTGTTTTTGCAAGGACCTTTTTTTTCCCCAATTAAACGTCTGCTCGATTTTCTGAAGCGCTCTCAAATCGAATCTTATTTTAAACATAGGTTTTTTTTCAGCTCCCCCATTTACTGAGGCCTTTTTTCTTTCGTTTTCCGCACAAGTGGCTCCATTGTGATTCTGCACATCGAAGGACGCGTGCAGGATTTTGCAAAGCCAGTGGAAAAATTGGCTTTTGGTGATGAAAGCCTGCTTCCTAAGTATGTAATAGCATGGCTGTTAATGACTGACAGAGGATCGACTGCTGAAGTCTGAAGGACTGCTGTAGCTCTTCCTCTTTCTCCAAATCCAGAACAGTGGCCTTTTGAATGTTTGTGAGAGAACAGGGAACATTAGATAACTATAATCAACCTTCCCACTAGTCTACAATGCACTGGGTGAACTAACATCCGAGTACACTCTGAAATGTAAGCCTTCAGAAGAGAGGGCATTTTTTTGAAGACCACTCCCATTTTTTAAGAGGAAAACAGTGCTAAAGACAGAACAAACCCAGCTTCCGGCCAGGGCTGTGCTCATCAATTGTAAACTATGAAAATGAACATTAACACACACAAACACGCAGACCTGACACACAATATATGCATGACATGCAAGACACATAAGGCCAAGGAAACTTCTCGATAAATTAAGCAGTGCCACGTTTCAAATACTGTTTATTTTAAATTTTGTAAACTTGCCAAAAACGGTTACGGTTGTAGGCCGTCTGTAAAATAACACAGTGTAACTACTGGGGTGCCTGTAGTCTCAGTAACACAAGTCAACAGAAGTACAATTAAGGTCACCAAGATAGAGCAGACTCCTTCACTCCCTGATAACAAACTGCTTCTGCAAGCTGGAATTCACAAATGGAATAGCATAGCCCCAACGCACACACACTGCACACTAAATAAGTAGGCTAACCAAAACCCGGCAGCAATATTGATTCTTCATTGGGCAGCTAACAACACCTTCCCTAACATCAGGCATGCAGGACTCTGCAAACACTGAGGACACTCAGGCCTACAGGGTGATAAGGCTTACAATTCTTAAGCAGTTGGCTTTTGGGAAGTCTTTATAGTTTTGATATAAACATAAATCACTTCAGTAAAGAGACTATGTTACATATTCCAAATAATTCTATTCTATTCTATTCTATTCTATTCTTTTTGCTGTAAACGCCTCCCCGGTCCTGCTACAGCACAATTCCAGCACATTCACAAAAAAAACATGTTCTTGGCTATGAAGTTCTCCTACTCTTGTTTATTCACACGGACTGACTTAAACACGCACTTAACCAAACCGTGCTTGCGTGTCACGGTTACGCCAACAGCGCCGCTCTGCCGTTGAAGTATTTCCCGTTTGTTACAGCGAGAATGCGTACCGCGTGACAGTCGTGGCCCTTGCACTATGAGGCGTCAACTTGTGGTCTGCCTTCTCTCTCTTTCCATCAGCTGAAAGAGACCCTTCGCTTCCTCTTCCATTACCCTCAGAGGTCCTCTATTAACCCCCCCCCCCCACCAACATATGGCATCCTATTCATTATTCACGCCCCCCCACCTGACCAAAGCCTGGGCCACCGTTCTGCTGAGACTCTCCGGATTGTGCCTGTTCCTGTCATTTGGTTTTAATCAAACGTGCGACACGGGGAGGGAGGTGGTACTTGTCGGAGGGCACCAGTAACAGTGATTGCTTTCGTTTGGGGCTAATAACACAGAGGCAATGAGTAACAGTCATTCTTAAGTGCATCTGAGAAATGAACGTGCCTGAATAGCTTTCCCTGTAATATCTGGAAGGATGCAATGGAGGTCAACTCCTCTACAGATCAGGGTGCGTACTGTTTCATTTAAGGGAGCGTGACTGTACGCAGACACTCTACTCACCTGCATGCTACTGCACATGGAAACACACAAACACAATAGGCACACACACACGCTCTCTCCTGGGCACAACATGCGGTCAGCTGGCGTAGGCAGTGTGGCGACGTTCACTGGATTTGCTGTTCTAGTATTGATTTGCCTTGTTGTTTCACAGAACGGCCGCATGAAAATACAGCTCTTTACTGACGCCCAGCTGGGCTGAATTAGTTAGTCAGGGAAACAGGCTAATTCGACCTTCATGTACTGGTGGACCTTTTAAGAGAAGATTGCTGGTTTCCTACCTGTAAGGTATAAAACAGAAACAAAAAAAAAAAAGAAAAACCACAGTCACCACATGTGACATATTTAAAGTCTTATTTTCGTTTTGATTTTGTACTGGCCCTGACAGACTTTCTGTTCGTTGTCAAGAACAAGCACACCCATTTGGTCCCATCTGTCATGACTTTACTCCCCGCACCCCGTTCCTGCCAACTGTAGTGCACACTTGCCCCTTCTCTTCCGGAGCCACAAATGTTAACTGGGCTTTACATTGAGAAAATGACCTGTCCGTGTTCTCAGCGTTAGCAAGAAGGCCTCACACAGCGGTGCAAAGACAGTCAGTCCTCCCAAAAAAGACTGCAGAACAGAAATAGAGAAAGACAGGCACAGGCGGGTTTCACGACAAGCGCTTAACTTTTACTGTTAAATTGAGCAGAAAGTCACAGGTTTAAACATTAGGTTTAGTGCCCTTGTATGTACAAGGAAGTGTCTGACTAATGTTCATTAGTGGCATATATTATTGACGTACAATATCGCTATGACAGTCAGAACTACATTATTGCTAAATAGTAATAATTATTATCATTATTAATATTTAGAAGTAGTAGTATCTAATAGTTTTTATTGTGTTTTTAACAGTGTTTGTTTATTGTTTGTCTAACTGCCAACAAAGAACTATTCTTGCACACCATGAAAGAAACCGTAAGATGGCGTTAAATATGATTCAACACATAGGAGTAAAATGTAGTGTCCAGGATGAAAAAAGCCCCAAAAGCCCAGTTTCTTTGGCTTGACACTCAGCTCACAGGGTTACACCTGGGCCCAAATGTCAGCCATCCACATACTGGCTGGAGGTTCTTTGTCTTTCTGCCGACTTAAAGAACAAACTGGAAGATCGCTCGGTCACCAGGTGCTGGAGCTCGGATGAAAAGCGTATTTTGTGCATTATAGGTATTGGCACATCGGCGATCAGCAGCAACATGGTGGGGAGGGAGAGGCTGGAATAGAAACTCACAGTTTAAAATACTTATTTTCTTATCTGTACCCATAATAAAAACAAATTACTCGCAACCTGTCAGAAAACCTGCTCCAGCTTTGGTTTAAGTGGGACCAAATCCAGGAACAAAACATTTAGTGTCATGTCATGCACATCTGACTGTTATACTTAAAGACACCCTCTGTGACCTAAAGCTGACAGGTGACTAAATCCAATTTGCTCCTCCCAGACTGGTGATATTACCCTTTGTGGCACGTGCAGCATTAGCGACCAATTCCTCATGTCTTTTTTCCCGTTCCTCTGCAAAACCCAGCAGGGAACTACAATGTGCAAGGTGGAAACAGAGAGGGCAAAAGCTCTGGAGGGAGGTGGTGTGACACTGACTATAATCAAGTCGTCGCCCTGCCTGCTCAATGTCTACCTTCCAGCCCCGGAATGGCTGTTACAAGAAGTAGAGGCAGACAATAAGATGAAAGAAAGTAACCACCTTGTTAAAGCCTGTGGTAAAATTTCAGCAAATATATGGTGTTGATGTAGCTGCCTCACACACACACACACACACACACACACACACACCATTGTCTCTGAAATGATATGGCACAACTTGATGTAAGAAAAACAAAGAGTGTATGGCATTTGACCTTATTTATCAGTGGAGCTGTCCCTTGTTAAACACTGATTATATGTATACGTACCACTCACCATTTTCCTAAGGAGACTAAACATGTTTTCACAAATGCTAAACTATATGGATGTAACAGCCGAAGATCCTCTTGTGGCTTTAACTACATGTAATAACTGCATACGTACAGAGTGACTGACACCTGCCCCGCCTATCTTTCTGTGGCAGGGACACTATCAGGACAGATTAAAGTGGAACATCCAAAGTAGATCTTGGCCTCAAAGAGCAGAATAAATAAATTAATAAATAAAAAAATAGGTTACACTTTCTCTCTAGTTTGGATGGTTTTGAAGCCTGGGAGGAATTTTGTCTGCCCAACATTTGAGGTCAAAGCCTGTGTGCTAATGCTAAATAAATAGTTCCCAAAAAAAGAAAAATGTGTCACAGAAGGCAAGAATCACAGGGGATTTCCACTCCTGGCCAGCTATATGTATAAGTGGAACAGAATGAAATACTTTCTTCCATGGTAGTGTGCTATTTTTCTTAGCTATGGTGAATAAATCTCTGTTTGCCTGACTCATAAAATCAGTCCAGTCTCTTATCAAATTAACTGGAGCTCAGTGGTCAGACTGACAGTACAGTGCTCTGTGTCAATAGATCCTGGTTTTAACTAGTTAACCATTTGCAGTAGTTTTGTCACAATGCCTCTCGCGTTAATAATGAAACGCAGCAGAGAAAGACCAGCTATCAGTCACAAACCAATTCCCTTAACGGAAATGGGTCTTCCGGTGGTGAATCAAATTTTCCTCCAATATTCAGGAATAACCTAGTTCTTCCAATGTAAACATCTAAACATGGTCATGTGCATTTGTTAAATATGCATGTGAATGAACACAAATTGTATAGTTACATATTTTAAAATAAATTTTCAAACCATTAAATATAATACATGCTGGGGTGATTGATGGCAGCCCACAGTAAAAACTAAATAGTTGATTCTTGTTGCTTGAAATACATACAATATGATTTTAAAACCCTGAAAATTATTTAAACCATTAGTATTTTAAAATAATGTTGTGGTAGAGTGGGTTTTTTGTGTCCTTTGGTACAAAAGCGTTTATATTTGCAACTTTCATATTAAAACTGGAAAAGTGCTGTAGCGGTGACAGATGTGATTATTAATCAGCTCTGTGTCTTACTACAGAACCAAAGGTGTGGAAAGCGCGCTGAACTGCTTTCGTGTGACTACACTGCAGACACAGGTTTCGTTTCAGTTTCTGCACTAATCAGTACGGCACGTGAAGCTGCTTTGCAGAACAAAAAGACAGCGACGGTGTCGTCACCGTTATGGTCAGCTGCAATTACAATGCGGCCCAAATGTACACATGGGGGCACATTTTAACCTTTGTGACAAGGTGAAGAAAAAGTAGGGGCATTTCATCAAAGCGAACTGTAATGATATCTAAGGTTAGCATTAGCTTTGATCAAAACAATTGTTTTGTTCCGTGTATTGATTTTGAATTCAAATGCAAATCAGACTGGAGTCGGTGTATCAAAAATCAAAAATCCTTCCCCTTTGCTCGCTTCTTCAATTATATTCAAAATGCGGACCTGTTGTCAGTATTATTTAAAACAGGTTTTATTTGTAACGACACTTTTCATTTTGTTAGTTACGTAGCATAAGTTTACAGGTCTATGTGCTGGGCAAATTATTAAATTCTGTAAAATATAATAATTACTTCCTAACCTTAAAGCTATTTTGAAATGTGGCAAATATTTACAGAAATAAATACAATAAATTAGCCCACTGCGCTTATCACTCTGACCTCTACAAGTGCGCCCCTTATCACATAATTAAATTCTCGGCCTCTCAAACAGGATGCATTGTTCATATACCGACAAGAGGAAGTCTTGTGTGAAACAGCTCCATTTTCAGGACCAGAATATTGAGGTCAGAAAGTATTTGCAATAACCTTCCACTCAAATAGTATGTGAGATACATCTTAAAGCCTATTATAGTAATTCGCTAAAAATACATTGCACGAGTATAATAATCCGCTCTGTGCAGCACGCAATTTCAAACTTTCGATCGATAGCTCCGGAGAGAGGAGGGGCTGTGAAATAGACATTTTGCTGCACAAAACGCAGCCGAGCGGAACACACGCAAATATAAACCGTGACATTTTATGCCACGCGCTTCTCAGCCACCCAGCTCTGGTGCTTATTAATTAAGTACCGTTATGGTTTACATAAACTCTTTTTGAAGCTATGGTTTAATGTGTTATTTAACTGAATTTTTTTTTGTTTTGTTTTAATAAATCTGATCACAAACCATGCTGTGCAGAAATTAAAATTTTATTTTAGTTCGCACAGGATTATTTACAAAATACATATTCCAATTAGCGCAAGATGTGGGAACTTAAAGCAATTAAACTGCACATATGCACGGCGCTTGTGCAGCTGATATGTTAAAAACGAGTCGCCCTACTCTGTGTGATACGACGTAACTGAACGGCAACTTTGCGCACGCACAAATACTTTCTCCAAGCGGGCGTCTCTGTCCGGTTTGAAATACAGGGAACGACAGATGCAGTTCAGCGTACAGCGGCGTGCGAGAAGAAAGGCACAAAAGCGAGAGAAAATGGGACGTCATGGAAAGAATGACGTCATGCCTAATTAGTCGCCGGGGGAAGACTTGTTCCAAACTGTGGGCGGAGTCTGCATAATAAAACAGGCTCAAACACGCAGGGCATATGCCGGTTTAAAAACTGTACAATAGCGCCATAAAACAGATAGGACAAAACCCACTCGGCTCTCGCTGTAATAAACACGCACGCATGAATCAGCTCAAGCAAAGCGGCGGCGAGACCGAGTCTTCATCCGGGTACGAATTTAATGACGTGTGCCGTTCGTAGGAGAGTGATATTTTGGTTAAGCAAATAGGGATTCACATCGGTGTCCGAGCCCTTCCTCCGAACGTGAATCACATGTCGCCGACGACGCCGCTCTGTGGGCGGGATTTTAACGCGCATCGGGAGAGGGAGGTCCGCTCTTCGTGGAGACAGAGGGAGAAAGGGAGAGGGGAGTCGGAGCGAAATTCGGCGGACGGTGTGAGTGTTGATGTTCCGCTGTCTTATTAATGTTTTATTTGTTTTTTTGTTTGATTCACCATTTAGCAATATAGCTTGGCGCCAGCAGCAGTGTCGGGCATGCACCTAAGATAGTCCTTCCCCTCCCCGCTTCACGCCGTTTGTACTTTAGCTGGCAATTTGCTGAACCGCAAGTTTATATTTCCTGGGAATAGAAGAGAAACAGCGGGGAAGTGTTTCGCGTCAGTTCTTTTTTTTTTCTCCTCCCCTCCTCTCTGGGCATACGCGTAACGGTACCGTCTTTCGCGGCCGGTTAATTAACCGTTCCCGGCGCGTAACGAGAGCGTAACGTAAATATGCACGGGGCTGCGGGGGGGCGCGCGCAGCGCGAGTTGTGAAGTTGGTGGTCGGTTGGCCGCCGGGAATATTTTGAAATCGCTTCGGCCGCACGCGCTCGGGTTCGGCGAGCTCGCGGACCGCAGATTTAGGGGAAGGGTGGTGGTGGGGG
>JABJVR010000001.1:2307950-2331494 GCA_025773905.1 Chitala chitala
CACTATTCCCAACCCCCAAAAAACGCGTGCAAAATTAAATTTGTATTTTTTTTTTTTCCCCCCCCCCCCCTTTTTTTTTTTTTTTTTTTTTTAGGGTTGAATGGCCACCCTGCAGACATTGAGAAAAGAAAAGCAGAATTTGGACAGAATTTTATACCTCCAAAAAAGCCAAAAACATTTCTTCAGTTAGTGTGGGAAGCATTACAAGATGTGACGCTAATTATTCTCGAAGTGGCAGCGATAGTTTCCTTAGGCCTTTCTTTTTATAAACCTCCAGAGGCAGAGGGACACAGTAAGTATTTTGTTGTTGTTTGCCTATTTTGGTATTTGTGAACATGTCTGCCTTTTGAGAGTTGAGGCAGCATTTAAGTGCTGACTACTCAGTCTTTGCAAAGCTGTATGTGTTATCAGATAGTTGTAAAGTGTATTGTTGCAGCTTTATAAATGACTGTCCCCAGGATTATATTACACAAACCACTACAACAAAAGCAAAAGGTAACTTGCCTGCATACGAGCGTCACGTTTAATGTGCTGCCAGTACTACACTTCTGTCTGTTATGCTGTGTGTAAACTCAAGCCTTTGGGCATCTAGCATATATAGAAGTGCGTGAAATCATCCCCCCACCGTACCGCAGACTGCGGCAAAGCAGCCGGAGGCATTGAGGATGAGAATGAAGCAGAGGCCGGCTGGATTGAGGGCGCGGCCATCCTCCTGTCCGTCATCTGCGTGGTGCTGGTCACGGCCTTTAACGACTGGAGCAAAGAAAAGCAGTTCCGGGGTCTACAAAGCCGCATCGAACAAGAGCAGAAGTTCACCGTTGTGAGGGGGGGCCAGGTCATCCAGATCCCAGTGGCTGATATTGTCGTTGGGGACATTGCACAAATAAAATATGGTAAATTGACCCCGAGTGTTTTCATTGTTCTGTTTCAGGTAGTTAACAGTAACTTCCTGGTTGTTTTGCGGAACGTTATTGCAGCTGTGTTGGAGGAAATCGGCCTAAAAGAGGTTGTTCTGACTGTCTCCGACAGGTGACCTCCTGCCTGCAGATGGTGTGCTGATCCAAGGGAATGATCTCAAAATTGACGAGAGCTCTTTAACAGGGGAGTCTGACCATGTCAAGAAGACACTGGACAAGGACCCCATGCTCTTGTCAGGTATTCCCTTTGACCGTTCTGATGCCGTTATGTGCAGTTGAAGAGACTGTGTAGAGTACTGTGTGTATTTGTGGGAGGCCTGTAATAGTAGTTATAGCTTTGTGTTTGTGTTGGGGCCTTACTGAGTAGTCAGTAGGGTATGTTCATGCATGTCAGGTTGCATATTCATCTGCAGCTGTGCTTTCACACCTCTTCAGTCATTTGTACTGATTTTTTTTTCAATTTTCTGTGTAAAGCGCTTTGAGGCATGCTGTTGCGAAAGGCGCTATATAAAATTGAATTGAATTTGGGTGGGGGTGCTGGGCTCTGTGGTCTTGTGATTTGACCTCACATTTATGATTGGTTTAACATTTTTTTTTTTTTGATATGGATTACGGTGTTACTGTTCTGGAGGCTTCATCTGCTCTTGCTGACCTTTGTACTTCCCCTGTAAGTCTGAAATGGTGACCTTGTTTCCTTTCGGCCATATTTGGGGTGCGTTACAGAATTTATTGAATTGTGGATTTCAGCTCTTGAGTAAAAATCGCAAGTTATAAGTGAGAGGTTGTGCACAGCTGTCTTTCCCTGGCAACCTCAGACGATGGTCTTTGTTGTGAATGTAGTTCTGTGATGATCCCTTTAAGGGTGCCCTAGGTTTGCTTGTGTAGTTCAGTGAACTACACTCAGCTAGTGAGGTGCAAAAGAACTGAAACGGACTAGTAATTGACACGTTTCAATTTTGAGTTTGAGAATAAGGTATAATTTCAGAGATTCGAGAGGAGGAGAATTCACAGATGCAAAACCTGAAATGGATCGTTCAGTGTTCTTGTGCTCAGACCTTATCTAATTTTATTGTCCAGGCACTCATGTCATGGAGGGCTCTGGCAAGATGGTGGTCACTGCTGTAGGGGTCAACTCTCAAACTGGAATCATCTTCACGTTGCTCGGTGCGGGAGAGGAGGATGATGATGAAGATGAAGAAAAGGAACAAAAGAGGAAGGAGAAGGAAAAGAAGAAGGAAAAGAAAAGTACGTTGTCTCCGCTCACGCAGGTCTGGTGTCGATTTGAAAACTTGAGTGGCTGGCTACTTTTTTTTTTTAATTTTAATTTTTTTTGTTTTTTCTCCCCTTTAAGAAATTGTTTTTTATTTCAGCATGATCTTTAATGGCTTTTGTTTGTGTCTCTAGATGCCATAGGAGACGTCGCGCTTGTGGTGCAGGGTCACAACAGTAGAAGTGTAGTGAGCAATGCACAGCTGTGTAGTAGGGCACAGAACAGTTCTGTGCAGGTGGGTTGACTTAAACTAAGCGAGAGTTCCGTTCACACAGCTGGTTTTGGAAGTTGGCATTTATACCAAGAAGGTTCCTTTGAAGGCCCAGAAAAACTGGAATGGCAGTTGTCAAGGAAACAGATTGTGCATCCTTGTATTTGCATTGGAAAATATCATTTTGCCTGCATGGCCCCCCTGCAGAGCTGAGGAGAGTGGGGGTAGTCCAGTGAACATGGAGAAGGAAATAAAGCATCTGGCGTCATTAAGATATTCATGTTTGGGGCTCTATCGACCTTGCATGCATGTTGTGTCTCCTGTCAATCAGGAGAAGAGACTGGGACTATTCAGTGGGCTGTGGACCTCTTTAGTAGGTCTTAAAATGTTTTCATCAAGGGCTACAGAAATTTATAAATTTAAAGCCATGTGTTTGAGTCTCAGTCCTCACGATGCTTTCGAGCTGTAGGAATGGAATTGCTTATAAGAACGCAAAATTCTTTTTATTGTAATGGTTTGACTTAAAGTGGACTGGAATGTGAGTGAAAGTGGATGGTCTGCTGGTGTGTTGGTGGAGTGCTCTTACACAGAAGGGAGCTTTTAAAGTGTAATCCAAATGTTCCATTACAAAGCCATGTGAGGCACACTGCTGATCATGAGTGCCCTTCATGGCTGCTTGACTGCTTACGGAGGAAGAGGTGGTTCTGTTCTCACCCTGGGGAGACCCGTGTTGAGTTGGGATGAGCCAGCATGAAGGGATTTCGAACCGATTGGACACCCATCAGTTTGTGTTCTTGTATCAATGCCAGCAGTTGCAGAAAGTTGTGCTCAGCACTTGTGTAAGTTTACACCGTTGGTGATGAATTACTGACTGCGGCCAATCTGTCTCGCCCTGCAGACAAAAAGCAGGATGGTTCAGTTGAAAACCGCAAAAAAGGTAAGTACAATATTTTAACTATGATTTTTAATGTGTGCGTGACATTTCCTGAAACGGCCCCTACGCGCACGTGTGTGTGCGCGCGCGCGTAGCTGTGCTTGGCGAATGACGTGCTGTTGGCCTGATGTGCGAACCCTCGCTGGAGCTCCAGGTTGTTCCCCGGCACGCGTCCTGGTTACCCTCGCCTCCTGGAGTGGCAGGTGCTCCCGAATCCAGTTATCGTGATTAGTGACGAGGAGATTAAAGCTTTCCAACTATCGGGGGGGTGAGGGACAGCTGCTTTTTTATAAATTTTTTTTTTTTATATATATATATATATATATATATATATATATAAATCCCCCCCCCCCTTTTTTTTGTTGTTCAGTGTTGTACTTGAGCATGGATATTAATGAATTGTGCGATGCATGTGGTATACCTACCCCCACCCCACCATCATCTGTATATATTATAGCCAAACTCACTTTTGGGGTGGGGGGCACGGTGCCCCCACAGCGTGCGCCATCTCCTCCACGCAGCAAGATCAGAGCTCTCCTACCAAGAGTGAGCTGTAATCCCTCATGCTGGGATTATGGGATGTATGAGTGCGTTACCAACCCCCACGCTCTCAAGATTGCGGCATGAGCGGAGTCATCAAAAATATGACGGCTCATTCAGGGCTTTGAAAAGGAATCCACGCACGTTACAGGCGTGTATGTGCGTACCAGGCCAAGGGAACGGCGAGTGAAATGTTCAGACCAGAAGAATGACCGTGTGAAGGTCCATAGTCTGTGTCTGTCAGAGGTGCTTTGTCACCTCAGAGATGTACGCAGATTAACACGTTTGGTCTCGGAATCAGTATGACAGACCCGCATCGTTTGAGTGAATGGCTGTTCTCACAAACGGTGTTTGGAATTAAATACAAGTTTAGTGGTTGAGTATCAACATGAGGCTATTATGCAGCCACTAAACATTAACCTTGTTCAAGAAATAAGCCTGTTCATTGCATTTTTATCTTTTCATTGTTTAGATTTGCAGGAAGGCATCTTCATTAGATGTGTTTATGTACTGATTGACTGAAGGATTAATTTTTTTTAATGAGCTGTATGTTTTCCTAAGGAGTAGGTGACACAGGCATGTTGCATTTAGATCTATTACCTTGCAGTTTTGAATCGTTCAGTTGTGCTCCGCGACTCACGCGTTACACTGCAAGATAGGCAGCGTATACAAACTTGTTACACGTGTGTAATGCAGACTTGGCACTGGCTTTCCTCTTTCTCAGCTAAAGCTCAGGATGGAGCTGCCGTGGAGATGCAGCCCCTCAACAGCGAGGAAGCTATCGAGGCAGAAGAGAAGAGGAAGGCCAACCTGCCAAAGAAGGAGAAATCTGTTCTTCAGGGCAAACTGACTAAGCTGGCGGTCCAGATTGGGAAAGCCGGTACGATCTGGAGATTGGACTTGTGTAAAACAGTTGGTAGTCTGGGTGTACATAAATGGCACTGGTGTATGGAGCTGTGATTGTGTGTGTGACTTTGCTTTTGGTGTTCTGTGGCAGGCCTAGTCATGTCAGCCATCACGGTCATTATCCTGGTGGTCCTCTTTGTGGTCGACACTTTCTGGATTCAGGGCCTGCCTTGGAACAAGAACTGCACGCCCGTCTACATCCAGTTCTTTGTCAAGTTCTTCATCATCGGCGTCACCGTGCTTGTCGTGGCCGTGCCTGAAGGTCTTCCTCTCGCTGTCACCATTTCTCTGGCATACTCCGTCAAAGTAGGTGCCAACGCTTACCCTGCCCAGGTTGTCTTGTGTTTAAGCGTGCATAGGTTCTTTAGGTGCCTTAAACGGCAGAAAAACACGTGAAGGTTTCTGCTGTCTGCGCATTGAGTTCATTTACTGGCCCGAGTGTTTCGCTGGCTGTTCTCTGCTGTCATAACATTGTAATACATCTAGTACATATCCCAGTGTCCCACTGGAAGTTTATCACTTTCCTCTAGCATCTATTGGTCTAATTTAACTAGCTTGCATTAAAGGGGACTTCCTGGTTATACTTGTTAGACGCCAGGATTGGACGCAAGCCGTTGTCGGGGCATTGCTTGAGTTGCTCCTTTGGTGTTAAATTATAATTTTTTTTTTTTTCCTTTTTTCCCTTCCAGAAAATGATGAAGGATAACAATCTTGTGAGACATTTGGACGCCTGTGAAACTATGGGCAACGCTACAGCCATCTGCTCTGACAAAACAGGCACGCTGACCATGAACAGGATGACTGTTGTTCAGGTGTATGTGGCGGAGAAGCATTACAGGAAGGTTCCGGAAGCCGAGCTTGTGCCGGGGAACATCATGGAGCTGCTTGTTTTGGGCATAGCAGTCAATTGTGCATACACCACAAAAATCATGGTGAGCTCCGTGTGCAGCGGTCATGGTTTTATAACCATGGAGAGTGCGGATGCACATCGCAGATTGTGACACGTATGTTTTATGTAGAACGTAAGACAGTTTACAATGTCCATTCAGAAAGATGAAAAGAGGTTAATTGAGGAAATGTGACCATCAGCTACTTTTAGTCATTATGTCAGTTTGCCTACATTTGAGGAAAATGCATGGTTGCTTCATACCTGCTTTGTGTCTTCCTGTGTAGTCTCCTGAGAAGGAAGGTGGCTTGCCTCGCCAGGTGGGCAACAAAACTGAATGTGCCTTGCTGGGATTTGTTTTGGACCTAAAAAGGGATTACCAAGCAGTCCGTAATGAAATCCCAGAGGAGAAGCTCTACAAAGTCTATACTTTCAACTCTGTCAGAAAATCCATGAGCACCGTCTTGAAGAATGCTGACGGAAGTTTCCGGATGTTCAGTAAAGGAGCTTCTGAGATTCTCCTCAAGAAGTATGCAGACCTGTCCCGTTACCTGAAGTGCACTGAAATGTTGTGGAATATGGAAAAGTTTTCACTGAGCCCTAGACTTTCATGTTAATGTGTTTGTATAATTTACTTTTTTCTTATTTAAAATGGTTAATGCCATCCATTCTCCTTTTTTGTAACAGGTGCTGTAAAATCCTTACAGCGAACGGGGAGCCAAAGGTGTTCCGACCCCGAGATCGCGATGATATGGTGAAGAAGGTGATCGAGCCTATGGCCTCTGAGGGCCTGAGGACTATCTGCCTGGCCTACAGGGACTTCCCAGGATCTGAAGGCGAGCCTGACTGGGACAACGAGGCCGATATCTTGACCAGCCTCACCTGTGTGTGCGTGGTAGGCATTGAGGATCCCGTGAGGATTGAGGTGAGAACTTTCAGTGTTGTGGAGCCTTCGAGACCTTTCACGGGAACGCGTGAATGGAACGTGATGCAGCTTTTGTGGAAATGATTGACTAGTGTCAAAGCGGTGGCTGTTGCCTGAGCCAAACCGGAAGCTTTGTCCGTCAATGCAGGTCCCGGATGCCATTAAGAAGTGCCAGCGCGCAGGCATCACGGTGCGCATGGTCACTGGGGACAACATCAACACAGCCCGAGCCATAGCCACTAAGTGTGGCATCCTCCAGCCAGGGGACGACTTCCTGTGCCTGGAGGGCAAGGAGTTCAACCGGCGAATAAGGAACGAGAAAGGCGAGGTGGGTGCCTGCCCTTACGCCTACCAGAGAGGTTGCGCCGCGGATGTCCAATGGGGATTAAATTGTGCTTCTCTTTGCAGATTGAGCAAGAACGCATTGATAAGATATGGCCTAAACTACGAGTATTGGCAAGATCCTCTCCTACCGATAAGCACACGCTAGTTAAAGGTGCTCAAATTATTTACATCTGTGTAGCTTCTAACCCAACTGTGGCCTGTTTGTAACGAGTGGTTAAAACGCAGAGAAGCTGCTGTAAATTTTGGGTTTTGTCCCTTGACAGTTGTTGATAATCATGAGATAAATTGTCTAAATTTCTCACATGTGTGAAATGTAGGGACATTTAATGTCTCGTGAATGTAAAATGTAGACACGAGTGGTAATAATTCATCCCAGTAAAACTCTTTGGTCTGACATGAGATTCATTGTAAAAATGCACAGCTTTGCATAGCTTTCCTTACTATACATATTGAACTGGATGAATAGCAAGTTATTGTAACTACTGGCTATTTGGTGGGAGGGGGAAGAGGTGGCCAATAGGAGGTCTTGTTGACTTGTCTTTTGCTTTGCAGGTATTATAGACAGCACAGTAGCTGAACAAAGACAAGTGGTTGCCGTGACGGGGGATGGTACCAATGACGGCCCTGCCTTGAAGAAAGCTGATGTTGGCTTTGCAATGGTATGTTACCATTTTTGGGCTGTTAAATCGGCGCTTATCATTGGATGTCTCGAGTAATCTAAAACTGGCGTTTTTATCTGGTTTTTGTGATTGTGAACTGAAGGTGACGCAAATGTATAAATGAGCCAAGCATACCAGAAGCTTGGCATTGGGAATAGTCAAATTAATGACATGGTGGTACAACTAGTTGATCTGTCCTTGGTTATAACCAGCCATAGACTGGTTAAACAATGCTACATGTTAATGGAAGAACATACTCCGTTTGGCCTGTAAGTTTCATGGTGCTGTTTTATTGAAATGGGTATCGGCTCTCGGTCACGTTGTGATGCCGTGTTGTAGGGCATCGCTGGTACTGATGTAGCCAAAGAGGCCTCTGACATCATCTTGACGGACGACAACTTCTCCAGCATCGTCAAGGCAGTCATGTGGGGGAGGAACGTGTACGACAGCATCTCCAAGTTCCTGCAGTTCCAGCTGACGGTGAACGTGGTGGCCGTCATCGTGGCCTTCACCGGGGCCTGCATCACACAAGTACGTTTAAGAAGAAACTCCCGCGTACTAACGCGCACTTTCGAGAGTCCGCGGTAACCGCAGAATGGATGCCTGTTAGTTGGTGAGAATAGACTAGCTGTGAATGAGGCCTGCTTCTGTGTCTGGAGACGCTCCGCTGCGTCTGGCACTAGTCCGTGTCTGGAGCCAATCCAATGTGCTGCTCTTGTCTTCCTGCAGGACTCTCCATTGAAGGCGGTGCAGATGCTGTGGGTGAACCTTATCATGGACACTTTTGCCTCCTTGGCGCTGGCCACGGAGCCGCCAACGGAATCGCTGCTGCTCAGGAAGCCATATGGCCGTAACAAACCCCTCATCTCCCGCACCATGATGAAGAACATCCTAGGCCATGCCGTCTATCAGCTCACCACGATCTTCACCCTGCTGTTTGCTGGTGAGCGTTAGGCTTGTCGTATAGGTGGCATATTGCGGTCGGTGTGCTGCTTTGTCGGTAAACTTTTCTACGGTAAACGTTTGCCTGGCAGTGCTGCGTTAGCGATGTAGCCCGTATGGATTTTGACTGCCTGCAATCTCATTCTCAACAGGCGAAAAGATCTTTGACATTGACAGTGGACGAAACGCCCCCCTCAACGCGCCCCCGTCCGAGCACTACACCATCGTCTTCAACACGTTCGTCATGATGCAACTCTTCAACGAGATCAATGCCCGCAAGATCCACGGGGAGCGCAACGTCTTTGATGGAATCTTCAACAACCTTATCTTCTGCTCCATCGTGCTTGGGACGTTTATAATCCAGGTAGGAAGCGCCTAAAGGGTTGTTGTCTCTTTGAACGTATGAGGTGTAGTGTGAGCCCCTGGTTCCCTGATGCTGGTTTTGGTGCTTCTCTGTCAGATTGTCATTGTTCAGTTCGGTGGGAGACCCTTCAGCTGTGTCGGCCTGACGATCGACCAGTGGCTGTGGTGCGTGTTCCTGGGAATGGGCTGCCTGCTCTGGGGTCAGGTAAGCCCTTATAGAATCGCTGAACACCTGATGCATTTTCTCCAGTCTTTTGCTTCAGATGATATAGGTCTGCCCCCTTGTGGCTGTTATTGGAACTAAATCATATTTGGAGTGGAAGTGCATAATGAGTAACATGATGTGAAGTTTACTTTGCTAGCTGCCAAGCCCTGTTAACATGTGACCTTGTTTCTCATGTGGTGGCCTGATCTTTGAACTGTTTATCTAACGTGACCGCATGGATCTTCGGGCAAAAACATTTTCAAGCCCAGGGTTTTTTTTTTTTTATTACTTTGCTTCTTTTGTTATGCATATTTGCAAAAATTCAGCTTTCAACAGATGTGTAAACTTCTAAGTAACCCCTCTTATTTAACCCCTCTCCCTGGGGGAGCAATGGGCAGCCACATGTGGCGCCTGGGGAGCTAGCGCAGTGTCTTGATCAAGAACACACCTGGTGGCTGGGCTGGGATTTGAACTGGGAGATTTCTGCATCCAAGTCTGATGCTCTACCCATTGAGCCACCAGGCCAAAAAATACTTGTGTGCACTGTACTTATCCACAGGGACAGTCAGTTTTTTTTCCCCTGCCTTGACATGTTGCTTTCTTCTCAACAGGTCATCTCCTCCATCCCCACAAGCCGTTTGAAGTTCCTGAAGACAGCCGGCCATGGCACCCAGAAGGAGGAGATTCCAGATGAGGAGCTGGAGGACATGGATGACCTGGATGAGATCGACCACGCCGAGAGAGAGCTGCGTCGTGGTCAGATCCTCTGGTTCCGAGGCCTCAACCGGATCCAGACTCAGGTAAGGTCTTGCGAGCTCACCTGGGCCAACCGCACTCCAAGCTTGTGGTCCTGCCGTTCCTGTATGAGAATGATTAGCTCTTTTTGTCTGAAGTCCTGTAGGAAGGTTAGGCTCAAGTCAAGGCTCCTTCCCTGGTTATACTCAAGAACAAGGTGATGAGGCCTATGAGAAGATGTACTTTTGTCTGATGTGACGTTCGTTACTTAAATTTTCTAATTTTTTTTTGCCCCTCACAATGCCAGCTTCTTGGTGCGTTACTGTGCCACAGTCAGTTGTAGCTTACTATCCTTATAATGGAGCCTTATGTTAAAGCTGGCTGGGCTAACAAGTGGGTCCGGGGGCCAGCGGGCATTTTGGGTCGGTGCCTTGTTTCGCGCTCTCTCTCTCGCACGCGCGCTCTCTCTCTCTCGCTCTCGCTCTCGCTCTCGCTCTCTCTCTCGCTCGCTCGCTCTCCCTCTCTCTCGCTCTCCCTTGGCCGCCCCCTCAGGGCTGTCACTTGCTTCTCTGCTTTCTGAGTCTGCTGTCACACTCTCTGGTTCCTTACAGATGGATGTAGTCAGTGCTTTCCAGAGTGGAACTTCCTTTCAGGGGGCTCTAAGGCGCCAGCCCTCCAGCGCCAGCCAACAGCACGATGTAACACATGTTTCTAGCCCTACACATGTAGCGTGTTCCTCTACCGCTGCCGCCAACACCGCTGCTACCACTGTGGGGTGTGAGTGCGTGTTTCTTAGTGCATGAGATTAACATTTTCCTCTTCAACATGCCTAACGTTTCTCATTCTTTCCTGTTTTCCCTTCCTTAAAAGAATTGCGTTGTCCACATTGCTTCTGAACATAACCCGTGTCCGTATATACATGTATACGTGTGTTTTTAACAAGGTCCTGAAGGCATTTTGTATATAGGTTTGTTTCTTCATTGTCTCGTGCTTCTGCCTGTCTTACCCAAAGACATTGGTTGGAGGAGGAAAAGAAAGCCATATGTTAGTGCCTGGCTGGCCTGTGGCTGCTTGGCCCACTTCATTGCTTCTCTGTAGGCTTGTTGTAGATAGTTGTGTTCTTGTAAATTTGAGTACATGCCCATGCTCACGGTAAGTCAGATCTGCCCTTACTTACCATCACGCTGACTTGCTCAGGCAGTGTGTTTCTGAATGCTCAAGGAAGGTGCTCACGTTGGCTGTAGCAGTTGGTCTCGGTTGGGAAGGTGAGCTCCAGGAGACCAGCTGCACTGCCTTCAGCATGGTACGCGAATCCCGCCCACCCCTGCCATGCATACGGATCTTGAGGTCTTGCTTTGTGTCAACGCAGACTAGCCCGAGGGAACAGAGGGAGCCTGCGTTTGTTCCCCTCTCGTGATGCCTCTTCTTTTCCGTCCGTTTTCTTCATGTTTAAAGGCACTCAGATTTTTTTTGCAGGATTAAAATGTCAGCTATGACTTTTTGCACAGCTTTTGGACAACTTCTGTCTGGCTTGCTCCTTGACTGATCTGTTTCAACCCTCAAAGGGATATATATGACTTGTACAATTTTAACATTTTGTTTAATAATTCAGATGTGGCCCCTTTTAAAAGGGACTGCACAGGTTACAGAAGTTGCTCTTGGAAGATTTTCTGGAAGATTATTTACTCATTTAAAGACACTTGCCAGTTTTTGCCATGCCCCCCAGTCTAAGATGGATGTGTCCTCTGCATGAAGTTCTTGGTCACATGACTTTTCCTTAAGTTTGGACTTCCGCAGTGGTGACTTCGTACATTTGCCATAATGTGGTCTAAATCACAGCATGCTTTGTGAGTTGCACCAGAGAAAGATGACAGGATGTGATGCTGCTCTGGGCATATCCCTTCTACAATAACCAGAGCAGACAGTGACATGGGCTGTACTCAAAGGTGTGGTGCTGCTAAGTAGGACAGAGCTGTGCTCTGCATGGGCGTAGTCTGTGGTGATCCGTGGGTTTCCGATGTCGTGCTAAATCTGCGATCTGCTTGGCTTCTCGCGTTGTATTTTCTCCCCTCTTACCAATAGTGAAATTGGTGACTAACACCTCCCCCAGCATGATGAACGAATAACCTCATGTGTCCAATTCTGTCTCATGGGTTTAAACTGTTTTGTATGCATAGTTTTTATTTATTTATTTTTGTTTCTTTGCATTTTGAATAATTGGACAGAGGCTAAAATATTTTTTGGGACAAAATGGGCCTATAAAAAGTTGCATAGCCGATAGCAGCGTACGTTGCGTGTTGGTCTTGTTTAGCTATGAACCTGAAGCTTGGACTGAGTCTTTTCTAATTTGTAGGCAGAATTAAAAAGTCACTTTTTCTTATGCTATTCCTTCACATCTGTCCAGTGTAAACTGCACGTTTTTTAACGGAAATTCATCAGCCTTGAGATGGTTTTGTTATTCAAACTGACTGCAGTTGACTAAAACGAGCCTGTATGTCCATTTGGTTTCACCTATATTTAAAATGCAAACATGACTGCTGCCACCAACCCTTTACGTGAACTAATTGTCTATTTATTTTTTGTGCCATGGCACGTCCTGTAGATCCGAGTGGTGAATGCCTTCCGCAGCTCCCTATCCCCCTATGAAGGGCTGGAGAAACCTGAGTCCCGGAGCTCCATCCATAATTTCATGACCCACCCGGAGTTCCGGATAGAAGACTCTGAGCCCCACATCCCACTAATTGACGACACGGACGCTGAGGACGACGCTCCGACCAAGCGCAACTCTACCCCTCCTCCCCCACCTTCACCCAACAAGAACAATAACGCTGTGGACAGCAGCAACGTCCACCTTTTCCTCGAGGGCGACAAGTGTGCACCCCCGTCAGCCCCAGGGAGCCCCCTGCACAGCCTGGAGACCTCCCTCTGATTCAGAACCACATACAACCCCATTACCTTTCACCTGAAGTTGGTTTTATTTTGAAATCAATGTAGCACAGGTTGCTTCAGAGGATACCAGCAGAGGGCGCTGTGGCGGCTGTTACATGGGAGTATCCTCTATGAGCCTACCTTGTACAGGACTGAAACAAGAGCAAACATAAGAATGTAGGGTTTTCCTGTATTTCCTCCCCACCCGTCCCCCATTAAAAATCTTCAGTTATGGCACCTTTCCCTATTAGATCAGTATTTCTGGCATAGGGGTAAAGGTTTTTTATAAACTTGGATTGAAAGTGACCTGATTTAAACTTTTAATGGTGGCAGGAAGGTGTGTCAACCCAGCTGAAGATAAGATGTATTAAATGGGGGAAAAAAACCGCAAAGCGATCTTTAGTTCCTCTAGAAGGATGTTGTATATTTTTCTGACCCTTATGCGAACACGCTTTCGTTTCTGCTCTATCAGCTGTTAATATTTTGAATTATTTATGTTTTTCAAAGAAGCAGGTCTGTTTACAAGGTTTGTAGATATTTTTGTCCTGTTTGTAAGTGAAAGAACTTACTGATTTCTGAAGCATATATGAAGGCAAGAAGGAGGAATTTCAGATACTGCTGTTTTTTTTTTTCCTCTCTCTCTCTTCCAGGAAAAAAGGGTGTTTCTATTGAAATGGAACAATTTTGCCTGCAAAGTTTTTGTTAAATATTTGTAGATGTATAGATCCTGATAGTCAAGTAGATGACACTAAGGCTTGTCTTACAGTGAGAAGAGGTGTGGTCTGGGAAAACTAAATTGGACAAAGGCCTCTATTTACATTTCTATAAATATTTACTACTTAATTGCTTGTTTTAGACTGGTTTCTCTCGAAACACGTTCATAATTCTAGCATATACAACAGGTGGAGTGATTAAGGGATTTCTATTAATCCAGAACTGTTTAACAGTGATGTTGGCACCGACAGTCCACTGCCTCAATCCTCACTGCAAAGGGTTAAAGCACTGGCCGAGTGTGGGTGTCAGCTGACCATTTTTCTTGCAGTCGAAGCGATTCTTTCAAAGCATTCTTTGGAAGGTGAGCAAATGTAAAAACAGCTCCGTTATCCAAGTGATCTAGCTTTCATTCTGCAAGGCTTGTTTCTGCCAATGTACAATACTGAATTTTGTTTACTCAGGCATACATTAAGATTGAATTGAACAACATACATTTAAAGTCCCAACTAACGTATTTTAATATCAGATTTTTCAAGTCTTTAGGTAGTATAAAAATGTCCAAGTGGATTTTTTTCCATTAAATGTTTAATTTTTTTAAGCAAAGGTGAACACTTCTGACGTTTGGGTTATTTAAAATACCAAAAAGAAAAGTATATGTGTTCTGTCTTAAGTCCTTAAGACTCCCATTAGTCAAATGTTGCTGCATTTTCTTCTACACCTGATATACTGGAAACACTATGATTGACATTTTTTAAATAGGTGGGTGAAAATTATCTACACTGGTATCAACACACAGGGTACTTTATTTCCTAACACCTACTTTGGGAAAACTTTGATACAGGCAAACGTGTATAAAGAAGAAAAAAAAAAAAAAAAAGTACCTTTGTATTTTTTATGAAACTGCACATGTTAACACGCAGCCTACAGAACCGGCGCTTTGGGGGGGTTTCAACTAATAACGCGCGTCAAGGTTTGGGCAGTTGAGTACGGGTCCGGGTGGTTCTGTTGGGAATCTGTCTTTCTCAGGGTGGCAGATAGTATGAAACTGAAGTGGGCTTTTGTTTTGAGCCTACTGTCGAAATGCTAACTTTTTTATGTTGTGAGATAGTTAGTTAACCATGTGGGTTTTTGTTATGACAGCAGGTTTCAGGTGCCGTCATTTCCGCACGCGCCGCCCTTCCGCTTTAGAACCGCTCGAGAGCGGCTTCAAAGGGCACGAGCGCGCGGGAGGCAATTGTCCTTTAGTTAAATCTGTCACTTTTTTTGTTTTGAATTTAAGAACTGTTTTCCTTATACAAATAAAACGCAGCTTGATTGCAAAAATATATATTTCAGAGAAATTGAATCCATAAGAAGTTCGTTCTGTAGCTTCTTCCTGTAATGGGAATGAATGTTTATCCATCTGTTTTATGGATTGTTTTTTTTTTTTTTTTTTTTAAATCTTAACATTTGGAAATAAAGTACTTCATGTCTGTTTATCTTGAGCAATGTAAATGGTTATTGTGATTCGATTTACATTTGAATTTTGTCGAGTAATGTGTATGGTTTTTAAAAATAAAAAACGAATATTTAGCCTATCGGTAGTACTACGTTTTGAAGTTTTGCTTTTAATAGTTAGCACTTAATATGCAATTATTTGCTATTCTCACATGGGAACATTGAGATCAAGACAGCTGGGTTCCAGTTGTAGTTTATAAACTTTATTCCTATGTCTTATAACTATACATTAACTGAGTTCTCAATAGGGTAATGACGACCGAAATCCTATTAAACACCGCTTCTATAAACTGTAAATCCTGATGGCGAGTTGAATTTTGTCCGGTTCTATGCCATCTAGCGGTGTTTTTTCTTTCTCTAATTCCACACATTTCCCCCTTTTCCCGGCGCTTCTTACATTTGCCTTTGTCGCCTACTGGGTTCTTTTTTATCTTGGAGTAAAAGCAGTTGAATTGTGAATTTTTCTGTGTAAAAATTGTCTCACTCCAGTTAGTGATTTGCTGGTAAGTGCAGTAGACAATGGGGCCAGTCAGCTGTACACGTGCTGTAACCTAATGAACGAAAACTAGACTAACTATAGGTGAACACTATGTTTTGTCGTTTGTAACTACTACACTTGTATTTCGTATGAAGATATTTCTTCATGCCAAGTTTATTTGCTACAGTAAATGATTAATGTTACGTCTGCTGTCACAAGCACTGTGGTTTTCCTGTTTGCATGGCACACCCAGCTTCCCATTTCAGCAGATATCTAATGATGGCAAGTGCAATTTCATGTATCGGATGATACGGTTTGTGTGCATTACGTAAAAAGATCAACGTGATTTAAGTTGTCCTGCACCCCCAACGCCCCGATATGCACGTATAACAACGTGTACAACTATGCACGATACTTAAGGTACTAGTCCATTTAATGTTGTCTTTACATATTAATGAACTCCTTTAATAATTTACTACAGCTTCGCAGGCAAGGTGAGTGGAATGCGTTTTGTTTAAATATTGTTTTTCTCAGTTTGCCACAGACCCCAGTTAAATCGCAGAGACGCCTACAATGCACATGCCCCTATTCCAGTTTACAGGACGTATTATTAGTCCTCCGTGGCGACAGGGGGCCAATTCTATTTAGCTTCCACCTTTGAATGTGGCGTCCTTGGAAACGTGTCGTCAAGTAATCCCGTCCACGTGACCATTACCGTCCACTCGCCGAAGTCGCAGACGCACGAGACCGCACGGCGGTGCGCGCGCGAGCTCTTCGGGACGACTTGGCGCCACTCAGCGGTATGCATCTGCGCGCAGATGAATTTATAGTGCAACGGCGAAATACCGGGACAACAAAATTGGGCAGCATGAATTCGTGTTAGCTTTAATCGGGACATACGGGCTGCATTGTGGTAAAATTAACAGTTGTCGCGTGAGCCGCCGACTCGGACTGAAACACGTTGTGCTGTCACAGCGCGAGCGCGCTCGGTTTGGCTCTCCGTTAATGTGGTCGGGAGATTCGTTGTGCGAATTGCCTGGCAAAACTGAACGTAAAACGTGTCACGTATAACTGACAGCAGTGTTTTAATTAATTAATTAATTATTATTATTAGCTTTGTGGCTAATCGGGTATGTGACTAGTGACCTGGATAACCTGTGAGCAGACCTGAGCCATGGTCACTGACCTGTCCGAAAGTGGTCGTGTGTTTGCGGAAGCCATGCGTAGTTAAACAAGAGCAGAGGTAAATGCACGTTAACGCCGATTTCACGTCATTAATTTTTGTATTCTATTGTTTATGTAATCACCAAATAAATATACCCTTTCTCCCGGGGAAAATATAGAGTAACCTTTTCACCCAGACAAATTTGATCTCTTAGGTTTTTAGAGACTTGAAACCAGACGTTTAAAGCTAGTTTTAAGTAGTGTTGGTCCTGATTAGCCTGCTGTCAGGCGTGCAGTATGTACAGTGATGACCAGTTGTTAATGCAGATTACTTCTGGGTTTCATACATTTAAATCAGAGCATCGCAGGAGTGTGAGACACCCCATGGTGGCTACGAGTTTTGTTGAAATGTGCAGCCGAGCTTTTAACTTTCAAGCAAACCGAAAATGCATAACGTAGTTTACAGCTGCGTATTTCTGCAATAGGTCATGTTTCTGAAGCTGTTTGGATTACGTTTGCAGAACGGCAGAATTAATTGAATGCAGCATTTTGCTATTTCAAATGATCAATGCATCCTTTGGTGCAGCAGGTCGTTTCACGCTGCAAGGCACGCCTTATGGATGAGGGGCCAGTAAATGCTTTAAGGGTCGCCTCGGTTCATTCGTCTTCCGTTAATAGCTCTCATTTGGCAGATTTTGGTCACGCTGAGAATTTGTAACGAGTGTTTATCAAAAGACGCTTCGCAGCATGCGCACAGAGGGATTATAGTACCGAGTGTGTTGCTCGCTGGTTTAAAGGAGCCTTTGAAAGCCCGTTGCTGTGCTCGTTTTGATTCGTCCTCCGTCTGCGCACATTCCGGTGAGGCGGTTGTCTGGGTAACAGCCAGGTCCCCTTGTTCCAGGACTCCCGATGAGGTGCAGGTGAGCAGTGCAGGCCAGCGCTGGGTATAAGGCGCGTGCCGGCTTTACTTTCTCAGAGTGAGGGGTGCTGTACCTCCCCAGGAAGGATGAAGGAGTGGTGGCTGCAGGTGGGTCTGCTCTGTGTCCCCCTCATCGCTGTCTACCTGCACATCCCCCCTCCCCAGCTCTCCAACCCCCTGCAGAGCTGGCGTGGTACCGGCTCCTCCTTTATCTTCAAGGGACACAGCATCTTCTACAGAGGTAAACCTGTGAGGGGGATTATGGGGCAGTGGTGCAGTTATAGGTGAACTTCTATGGCTTAACACCTGTTCGAGCCCCTGGATATTTACAGTAATGGTTTGGATGAATTACCTTGACATGAGACTGAAAGTTCACAGCCATAGGTCTGTTTTACGGTTGAATGTGGCATTTGATTTCCCAATATACAGTATTGGTGGGTAACGTGTTAGACTGTTATGCAATGGAGTTTAGATAAGAGACTGAGTGATAGCTGTGTATAAATGTTTAACAGCTGGTGATCTCTGTTCCCTCTGGACTTGGAGCCACTAGAAGGCTTTATTTTTCTTCCTGTGTTTGTGTGCATTTTGGGGGTTCTTTGCAGCTTAGTGTTTTCTGAATTACCGTTACTTTTGCAGACTCCTTTGGCGCAGTGGGAAGTTCTGATGTGGTCGTCCTCTTGCATGGATTTCCGACTTCCAGCTACGACTGGCACAAGGCGAGTTCATACCCACATCACAAAAGCTTCGCTCTTCCCTGCGACCACTCGCGTCCACCAGTTTGTTTGTGTGAGCGTGCGGTCCTTTGTTCTTCAAGTGCATCGTTATGCCACATGATGTTGTTGACATGTTTGAAGATGTCGTTTAGACTGTGGGTTCAGCGGAGCACTTTGGCAGCAGATGACCAAAATACCTTCAGTCATGTGACGTTGTTGTTGCGTGTACAGTATTTCATTTTGTTTCTCCTTGTGTGTTGTGGTCATTTGTCCCATAGATCTGGGAGCCCTTGAGTCACCGGTTCCACCGAGTCATTGCCCTGGACTTTCTGGGATTTGGCTTCAGTGACAAACCAGTGAGTGTTCCCCACAAAAATGTTTTTCTGCCTTGTTCGGAACCAAAATATATGCAACAGATGGGGCTTGGTAGGACAGCAGTGGAGTCACTCTTAAAATATTCAGATTAAATGGAAACAGGGAGACTTGAACGTGGAGAAACAGACCTAACAGCTCCAGAAAGCCCAAAACTGGATAAAAATCTGAGCTCTGGGCATTCCAGGTTAAATGAGAGTATGCTAACATTATACAACACAAAGTAAGAATGTTAGATTATTTCATTGTAAATGTTAGAATGAGGTCCAAGTATGTGGAGTTCAGGTCTAGTTGTGGGTCTCTGTAGGCTGTCAGGACCCCTGAGGGTAAAGGCTGATATCCAGGGTGCTCAGTCAGGTCTGCAGATCTAGAGCAGCTCAGATCCAGCTCTGGTGGTGTCCATTCTGGAGAGAAGGATGGTAAAGGTGTGACAGTACAAGTGAGTAGGACTTCACTGGCAAACACAAGGAAACAAGTCCATGTACATTAGTGCCAGCAGTGGTAATTACAGTGAGCTGTGGTAAAAGGTGCAGGAAAGCTAGACTGAAGGAACCTGTACTTCAGCTGGAACTTAAAAAATTTCCAACTCTGCACAACAGCGACCACATCAGTACTCCATCTTCGAGCAGGCCAGCATCGTGGAAGCATTGGTGTCCCACCTGGGGTTGGCCAATCAGAGAATCAACCTCCTGTCCCATGACTATGGTGATACTGTAGCCCTGGAGCTGCTGTACAGGTCAGTGGAAAGGCTAGTGACCCAGTGGGAGTGAGAGGGGACCGTGTAACGTCCATTTAGTGCTTCCTCTCGCCTTGTACCTTTTCTTTTAGGAACAACCACAACAAAACTGGACATCTGACAATCAACAGTCTCTGTCTGTCCAACGGAGGTGTGGTAAAACAGTGTCACAGACTGCCTGTACTCTGCTCTCCAGCAGTTGCTGTAGTAAACAAGACCTTTACATACATGGTTTGTTCCCCAGGTTGGGCTCTTCTGCTATACACCATGTAAAATGTGATGAGGATTAAAATTAGCAAGTAATGCCTCAGGTATATGATTTTACTGTGTGCATTTATGTAAAAAGCAATTTATCTGTTCAGTAGTCCTCAAGCAGTGTTTTTTGTGTGTTGTCCATGAACAGGGATTTTTCCAGAGACTCACCATCCAAGGTTCCTACAGAAGGTGAGCCCTGAGATGCTCTTTCTGTTGGCACCCCGTTGTCCGTAAGCAGTTTTAAACGGTGACACATGTTCCATACATACAGCTCAGATACTGTGTTCTGCGCTATCATGCCTCACCGTTATGACCAGCTGAGAGCTGGTTCCTGCAGAAAGCATGTAAATGGCACATTCTGCACGGTATGGGACGATGGGACGTACTGGTGAAGGGTTTGCTCCGAGAGCTGACTGATCACTTTCCAAACCACCCTGCCTTCTCTGCACCTTTCCCTGCTCCTTTTGTAGGTGCTGAAGGACTCTGGATTCCTCTCCCCAGTGCTGACAAGGCTCACCAACTTCCTGGTCTTCTCCAGAGGGTGAGTGTCACACCTTCCCTGCATATCACTGAAAACACTGCTATTTCTGGAAGGAGGGGGTGTCATATCTGGTGAAAGACTCTGTGTCTAGATTTATGGGTGAGCAAAGTTCTTCTTGACTTGTCTAAGTCTTGAGAAACGAATTCAGAGAAGTATTCTGGAGATAATGACTCAGCAGTCATAAATGCACGTGCACTTATGTTGGTGGAAAACTGCAATGGCCTATTAATTTTGCGTGTGTCTGATTGGTTGGCAGTATTGGGGACATGTTCGGCCCCTACACGCAGCCCACAGAGGCTGAAGTATGGGACATGTGGACGGGGATCCGATTCAACGATGGGAATCTGGTCATGGACAGGTGTGTCATCTCAGTCGTTCAACCATTAATGCCAGGTGTTCACATTGAAGTGGTCACAGCCCACACATATAATACAAACGCCTTCTGCATTTCATTTTTATTTCACCTGATGGTTAGTGCTGACTGGCTTAAATCTTGTTCCTCCTCCAGCATTCTGCAATACATCAACCAAAGGCTGAAGCATCGGGAGAGGTGGGTGGGTGCCCTCACCTCCACCCTCATTCCACGTGAGTGCAGCCGGCATGTACACCCGAGCCCTTTACGGTGGGCGCATAGCGTCGAGCCACATTTCTCTAAGGTGGTGCCAGGTAGTCACAGGAACGGGGGGGCGCAGATGTGACTCGGCACTACTTGTGTGAGACGCGTGCCACATTTGCCACTACTACGGCAAATCGGCTAAACAAGACGAGGCTGGTCTGAGGGAGTTCATTGTTTGACTGAGATGACCTATTCCAGGAATAAGATTAGTTTATTTAGCCTTGGCAGGGGCTTTCTGCGGCTAATCCTTAGTGTAGCTTCATTACCTCATCCACCTCTGTATGTAACCGCAGAACAGGAACAACGAACACCTGCGTCACTTCTCAGCAGCTTCAGCTGGAGCTCACACTTATTTATTTTTCAGTCGTTGAGATGAAACGGAGTGAGTATTTACTATCCCTGTCTGGAAGCTTTTAAGTATTTAATGATTTAGTACAAATTGTGGTGTTCAGACCGCTGTTGGAACCTGTTCAGGCTGGACGCTGAAGGCCTTCATACTTTTTCAGTGCACATGATCTACGGACCTCTGGACCCAGTCAACCCGCACCCTCAGTTCATCAACCTCTACCGGTCAGTCAGCTCATAAACACACCATTTTTGTGTTGCCTTTGAAATTAGCAAAGTCATTTTTTCTTTCTCTTCTTAGTCAGTTGTACTTTGTCTACTTAAAATATTTGATTCCTTAGAATAGGATTATAAACTAATTTCCCAACAAGCCCTCAACTATCTGCTCAATTTTACTCCAAACCAATTCAATTCATTTTTATATAGCGCCTTTTACGACAATGTGCGTCAAAGTGCTTTATAGAAGAAATTGCAGATGTTACAGACCGTTTCCATGGTTTAATTAGCAAAGACAGTATTTTGGGCTCACCTGGTCCTCTGATGTGAGTTGTACAGGCGAGGTACATGGGTAACGATTTAAACGCGTCAGCTGTGTCGATGAGCTACAGTCCGGCTCTTTTGCCCTGTCCAGGAATCTGGTGAGAAGGTCCACCGTGTCGGTTCTAGACGAGCACATCAGCCACTACCCCCAGCTCGAGGACCCCGTCGGTTTCCTCAACGCTTATCTCAACTTCTTTAACTCCTTCTGAGGAGCTTTGTGCGTGCCGACCAGCCCCTGGTTGCTAGTGGTGCCCGTGTGGGCCTGTGAAGCGACTGGACCATCGCCCCAGTACCAACATCCAGCCTCGAGCCTGCCAAACAGGTTCATTAAAAATGTTTTTTATTTTATAAACTCACGTCAGTATATTGCTATATGCAAACCATTTGTCCGTGAGGCCACTTGCTTTTGAATGAACTGTGATGTTATGAATCAAACGTACTTCATCTCGACTAGTGTGGAAAGGCAAACGCATCCCTGATATTTTTGGTCTTTGTTTTTCCATGGGACTTTTAAAAGTCTAATTGCACTATGTGTAGAGATGAGCAGCTCAAACATGCATGTTACGTGTGCGGTACGGTAACCCGTTTGTGATGTCACAGCACTTGTTGAGAGAGTGACATGAACTTTGCATGAACCGTGCACCGAGAGCTCTGGGGGGAAAAAAAGGTTTTTAGGTTCTTTCTTTTTTTACTTTTAATTAAATCTTTCATAAAAAAAAAAAAAATGGGTAACGTCAAACTACATCTTTTTTCCTTCACAATTTTACTGGCAAATTTTCATACATAACTTTTACTTTGAAGTGTGAACAAAATAATACTGAAAGAATGTATTTTGTGCTAATTAAACTAGTTTTTCAGAAATGTGTTTTTTTTTTTATGAAATACCATAAGTCTTGTATAGTTTTATTAAATCCTCTCCCCATTGGTTGGATCCAGACATTTATTGCAGAAAACCTCGTTAACTCTTCAGCACATGCCATTTTAAATATAATACAATTAAAGCAGAAAAGGACAGAGGTGGCTGACACATCATACTCGTAACAAAATTCCAACAGACCTATACCTGCACCGCTGTCCCCTGCTGGCCAAAACAAGAAGTGCAACAGTTACCAGTTTGAAAGACACAGAAGAGGGGCCATCGATATGCCAGGCGTCCCGCTGGCTACATAAGCGGTATCTGATAGGCAGTATTGGACTCTTGCCTGAAAGGTGAGCTGTACTGAAGCTTGGTGCAGTCAGTGCTCCCCTGTAGAGTTAATTAAAGCCCTCTGCATGCTGAGGTCTGGCAGTCATCCTCTTCAGGTTTTAAATATTGTCAGTATTTAAAAATAATGGTTAACGAGAGCAATCCTAAAGCCTGCGGCTTCGCTAGCTGACACCCCCCCCCCCACGTAGGAAATATAATGCAAAGATTCCCTTGGCAGTGCTGTAGTGTCAGTTGTAAGAGTATCTGTAGTGTTATCAGACTTCAGTAGAACTGTATGCCTGTTATGCTGTGGGAACACCAAGTGCTACTAACATGTTTACTGGGACCTACCGTGTGTGTATCAATAGTAGATGTACCTTCTCGCTACCAACCACCTGCTTAAGTGTTGCAGGAACAGGGATTGCAAAAAGAACCTGAACCTGTTGCCCTGTTCCACCTAAGCTTTGCAGAACCCAGAAGCGGACGGACTGTGTTACGGTTCTCTATGGATCCTGTTCACTGAAACACGGGAGTGCCTAGGAACTTTGGGCTCGCCTCGGTCTACCTCAGCTACAGCTCACACCAAAAGCTGTTTTAAGCTACTTATCTGAATTTAGCAGTGGCAGCTTTACAGTGTAAATACAGCAGATGTGTGTGTGTGTGTGTGTGGGGGGGGGGGGGGTTGTTAAATATCGGAAGAGC
>JABJVR010000001.1:2348519-2372756 GCA_025773905.1 Chitala chitala
AAAAGAATAACGCGTCTTTCTAGTTCACTTAACACATGATACTACGTAATCTATTTTGTAATCTTGCACAGAATAAAGGGTAGAGACAATTATAAACCGCAAATCTTTTACAATTATGCAAGTAGCCTATCTTTTCACACCCTAATCTCCATTCTGTCAAAGGATCAGATATTTAAATCCGTCGGTAATTTTACCCCATGATTGTATTCTCCAATCCCCGACGTGCGAGCATGAATACATTACACAAACAGAGAGATAAATTTGTCTTAAAAGTTCAATACATGCCTCTCCTTCATTCAAACTGTGTGCGGTGCTCGCTGCTGGTGAAAGTTTACAATTAGCCCAATCAGCGCTCAGATCGCTGCAGGCGAGTCAGGAAGGTTGGTGCAACTAGGCAGCTGGTCCTCTCGCTCTGGCAAAAAGCCGTGGACGCAGATCGCAACCTAGCGACTTGGTGTCAGAGCCTGTAAACTCAAAAGCACCCTCTCTCTATGCTCAGAGGCGCAGAGCGTCTCACGCGCGGAGCGTGCACTAGCGGACAGCACTGCGGAATCCTCGCGCAACCATCACATTTCCTAGGCTGAACGGAGAGAGAGCCGCGACTGGGATGGGAGGCGTTGCGGGGCCGCCGGCTCTGAGTCTGAGAATCCTCGGCGCTGCATAGATGCTGATGAAGGACGCTGATCGGAAGCGTTAGATGGAGATCTGCTGCTATATGACTCTATGCACTGGATTCGTCAACGTTTTTTTTTAAGAAAAACTTGCCACTGACGGGGAATTTTAAAGACGCGAGGCAAAAAAAGAGCGAAGCACCCAAAAAAGGCTTGCTGGATTGGTTTTAAAACGCGCAAACCTTACATGTGTTTAGATTTTAATTTTGGAGTATTTTAGCAGCGGGATTGGTCCGAGCAAGCCCATCCGCAGCGCGCCAGTGCGACTGCGGCTGTGAAGTGGGGAAACGAGCGATTACAGGTAAGTACAGTCAGAATGGGTTCTTTCAGCGTACATGCCGATGGTGATCTGAATTCAGCGTTAGGGTTAAAATTGCATCCTTTTTTGCGACTGCGAACGCTCCGCTGTCGTACACCAGGTAAAGCGCGTTACCTGCGGTTTACCATATACCCCACTCAAATAAGCGGGCAATGCACTGCACCACCATCGCTTTTTACGGTGGGGACTTTATTTTTCAAAGCGCCTCTGATCATTTCCCCACTGTCGCTGCCTGTGTTCAACCTAGTAATTTTTTTTTTGTACAAAGCAGCCCCCTTTACACCCGGGGCGTTTTTTATGGAGCGCAGTGCTTACGATCATTCACGGCGTATTAAAACTTAACTCGTCAAATGCGTGCTTGCGTTATGCATGGCTCGGATGAGTTTCACGCCAATCGCTAGCGGGAGAGATGTGATCCAGCCAAATTTCAAATAACCCAGACCATGCACAGTTCGGCCAGCCTTTGCAGTATTCGCGATGTTACTCAACTCGGGCTGAGATCTCTATTTGACGTGACTGTGAATTATAATCGCGCTCCCAATAACAGGCTGTCAAAATAACCAGGATGCCCCATTGGCGTTGCAAATGGATGTGTTATTTTATTTTCTGTTTTCAAGACAAGTGAGTCACAGCGAGGCTGCTGTCAGTTGTTTTATATTTTAAAATCGATAGTAATAATACATGGGTAATACGCACGTCCTAAAAAATTGATTATTCGCAATATAACATACTTGTAGGGGTAACGTGCAATTTCCTGTAACTATGAATTCGTTAATTTGTAGGACTGGATTAATAACAGAAAGGGGTAAAATTGAGATTTTATTTTTTTTGCGTTTCCTTTCCGCAATCTAACTGTTATGAATTTGCCGATTTATTTACGATGCGCACTTGTAAAACTGTTAGATATGCACAGTTTTTATTTGAGCACAATCCGAGGCGTGCTTGCTTTTGGAAAATATTTAGGCTGATTTTTAGAAAGCGTTGCAACGATGACACACCTGCGATGTGTGAGCAATTAGTTCATACACCGTTTAAAATCAGAATGGCAAATGTTTGCGCTGTTTTTTCAATGAACCGATGTGCTGGCAGCGTCTTTAAATAGACTAGTTGAAATTACTTATTTGATGCAACACACCATGATGCAGTGGACGTACTTTGTATTCACGTATTTATGCCCGTTTGTTATACGATCTAAGAAACCTCCAGCAGCACAATAATTACGTTTTGAATCGGACATTATGGTCGGCAGCTTGCATAATGACCATTGTAGTAATCAGTGCTATTGTGCCTAGTTTTAATAAGGGCTGTCAGACACCCTCTCTGACAGTTTGCGGCTTTCCCATCATGAAGTGCGCACGTTCTTCCGAAGAAATGCACCGCGAGGTCCTGTTTGGGTGTTACTGAGAGATCTTGGTTCTGTCTTCTTTATTGCGGTTTATAATAGTGACACGATACGAGGCTTATACACTAATCCGTCAGATCCCTGATGGGAGCCGTTTGGACCGGGATCCACCTCTTCTTAAAGCGTGCGGTCTCTCTATTCACTACGAAATGCGGCGCTCCGGCGGGTCGCGCAGCAGTATGCGGCACAGTGCCCCTCTATCACACGTTTTAAAGACGCATCACACGGCCCTTCAAGGTGCTTCAGAAGTTTCCTAAAGAAATCGCAGGGTGTTTTGCTCACGTGTCCTGCCTGAAGTTTACCAGAGTCCCATTCAGGGAATAAAAATGCAACGGGTTCAATCATACTCTCATTGGAGAGCTACCCAAGTGTTGTATTAAATCCAAGATCGTGTAATTATGATAATAGTACTTAAATACCAAGGTGCATAAAACCGGGTGTAGGTGACCCATTCACAATGTTATAGGATCATAGACACTTAAATTACAAATTAAATTATGACAGCCCAACACAAAAATTTTATCCAGCACAATAATCTGATGGGTCGATCTTAATACGTGTAAATTTGTCGATTACAGCGCGTGCGTGTGTGTGTGATGCCGGAATACGGAGCCCGCATACTTTGTTTTGAAATCCAAATGATAAATGAACTGTAATTTGTGTGGCTTCGTTTCGTCGAATAATATTACTGTAAAGTGAACACTTTAAAAAATTGATTTCGTGTTTGGTTGGTCTTTTTGTCGCCGCAGGAATGTCAGCGCACACCCTCTGTCGCGTGCGGACGAATGTCGTAGGGCGAGGGTGGCGGTGGGGCGGTAGAAGGACTGAAATATGGTGCATCTGCAGAGACAAAGTGAAGGGGGTGGGGATGGGGGTTTAGTGAATCAGGGGCTTTCACAAGGCCTGGTAAAGTCCCCAGTTTGTTTTCCCAGTGACACATGGGGCTGGCATTCATTGATCACCCCCTCCCTCTCACCACTTTCCATTCATGCTTGACCTTGGCTCTGGACTGGCATGCGCTGAATCATTGCGCCTGAGCTTAAGCAGACGTCACTGAAATGCGACGGGCCTGCGTTCACGTTCGTGTGTGTCCACCCCCTCCCAGTGCTGGATCTTCCTGGGTGCGGCTTGTGCGCCGGTAGATGATGGCCTTGTGCCTTTTTCATGTTTACATCGATTGGCGCCTTGCCTAGTGAACGTGGCCCGTTGGGTGTACCCTGCGACATTTCGTTTCGGCGCATGGAAACTGTAGCAGCAGCAACAGGCTTGCCGTTGTTCCAAAGAGTGATCAAGGCATGGGACCATTAGTACTGTTAACACCATTTGTACCACCTGCCCCACTGTGCCATCTAGACCTAGCATGCCATGTTTCTGGTGGTTCGCTCCCTTGACAAGGCGATGTAGGGCCATGGTTAGCTGGCGATGCTAGCTGGCGACATCGTCATGATGATTGAACATCCTCTTCACTCCTGATGCTTGCACAGTCACTCCAGCGTTACTGAGATGGGAGGGAACAGGGTAGAGCGAGCGTGGTGTGTGTGTCTCTGGGCTCATAGGAGGCTGCTGTACACTGGGAGAGATTCCACCATTACGTAATGAAAGGGGGGCCCAGCCTTTGATGTGTTTCTTGTACCCCCTTCCCCTCTCTCCTGGTGCCACAGGGCTGACAGGTTGGTGCCCAACTGACAGGCCAAGCAAAGGTGCTGAAAAGGCCCTTGGTCAGACTGGACCATCTCAAACAGGCAGGCAGGGGGCAGCTCCACAAATCAGTCCACATAATAGCAATTGTCATAATAAACCACGATCTGCACTTGTTTCTCAGTGTGTGGGTGCGCGGACTTGTGCGTGTGTGTGTCTCGTTGAACGCCAACAGCAGTTTTTCAGCACGTCCATGTGTGTGAGTTGTTTTGGTATGCCAAAGTGATGTGTGTGTCAGTGAAGTGTGTGTGCGTGCACACATGTTGGTCTTGATGCATGCGTTCTGCTCCGTGCATGTCTCTGGTGAGACCACGCATGAATCTCGTCGGAGAAAGAAGCTTTTGTTTCTTTCCTATGAGAAGCTGAGCTCCTTGTCACCGTGGCGGCAGGGATGTTCCAGGCACGTGACTGATGCCAGGAAACACAAGGCTGTCCTCATCAACTCCTCTCTACCCATCCTTCTCTCTCTCTCTCTCTCTCTCTCTCTCTCTCTCTCTCTCTCTCTCTCTCTCTCTCTCTGCCTGCATCTCCCTTTCACCAGCTGTGTCTGTCAGTGGTAAATCCATAAAGACGGCCCACTGAAATATGACACCAGTATCAACAGATCAGTGCCACTTATACACTAAATTTAGGTGCCTAAATAGTGCATCTGTTTATCTGCTAAAGCAAGCAGCCATTTGTGTTATTGTGATGTAGCAGCGCTGTTCTGTCCGGTACCACTTCTGTGTTGTTTACGATTTCGCAGGAACACTGTGAGAACATGGCGGAAAGTAGACCAACTGTACTCCAAGACTAATGCGCGTGACAGTCTGCTGCCCACAGACACACAAACTCACCTGTGCGCACACACACATACACACACGCACACATGGATACATCCACATGCACGCATGTAGGGATGCCCACGAACAGATGAGGTTCACAAGCACAGGCAAACACTCACATGTGCAGACACACAGCCACACCCTCTCACGACCCCCCCCCCCCCAGGTTGCTTACCCAGTCAGCATGTCTGTCAGCGTGTTTTCGGGAGCCGAAATGGCGACACCTGTCCTGCTTCTCCACCGAGGTTCCCTGAGTTCAATCACTAATGGTGAGAAGCTCCTTCATCAGAACATGCTTGGCTGCAGGTGTTTTACGGTTTACAGGAGAGGCAAATTCTGCACTGCGTTGCTGCCCCAGTCTGCGCTGTGCTTGTTGTACCTGACGCTTTGTTGCCGTGGAAAGCTTTCACTGTGTTTTTGTATTCCTTTGACCTCTTTTGCTACGAGAGTGTGTAACGTGTTTGTTACTTTCAGGAAATGTTTGCATCCGAGGGTTTTCTCTCACTCACCTGGGAACCCAAGCATTACCTGGGGGGTTCACCTTGTTTTTAATCACTTATCAGGGCAGACAGGCTGCTACAAAAATACCCTGGGACAAGAACTATATAACCACCTTTTAAATTGTGTAAACTTTTTTTTGTTTCTGTCTTTCATCTTGGGCTTGCCTCGACTAGAATTTTTGACTCTTTTTATGTTTTCATTTGAAGTTCAAAATGCATCGGAATGAAATAAGTTGAAAAAGTCAGTTTCGGTCAATAACCCATGTCGCCTTTAAACTTCTGCATTACTTTGACAGTGAATGGTGATGCTAATGTGGAACCCCTCCTCCCTCTCGAACCCCCCAGGTTGCTATATGTTTGCCCTCTTCACAACACCCCCACTATGTGTTCCCATACCAAGACGGCTTTTTTTTTTTATTGCCCTCCACCCCATCAGTGGCCTGGGCTTCCTGGAAACATGCTGGGATGTGCCCCAGACCTCTGCACAGCGTTACCTGTGCATTGCTTTGCGGTCTGCTTCTGCCGTGTGACACACGCGGTTATTTGGATTGTGAGACGTGGGTGTGTGGCTTATCGGGCTGAGAATGCAGGAGTGTGACCCGGCCACTGCTCATGCAGCCGCTGCTCACGCAGCCACTGCTCACTCAGCCGCTGCTCACGCAGCTGCTGCTCACAGCATGCAGTCAGCAAATCTCATGCACCTCAGTGGAGTGCTCAGAGGAAGTCGTCGCCAGGCGACGGGGATGCCGTTTTCGTAGTGTGTTCTCGAGCTCAGCTGTGGGACTGCAGTATTCCTCCAAAGCCCAAAGTGGCAGCGCTGCATTCAGTGGTAATGGCTGTGTTTCTAGGCAAGCCTTTGGCCATTGCCGTCGGAATGCAATAAGCAGCCTTGTGGCGTGACCCTGTCCTCTCCAAGAGCCAAATTCCAGCATGGTACATGGCACGAAACCCCGTTCTGGAGGTTTCCTGCGTGCCAAAACGGGGAGGTTGTCCCCATGCGTGGCCTTGGCAGAGCGAGTGTCCCGGCGTGCCGTCGTGTGGAACGTGTTGAACCCGCAGCCAGATCGTTCGTGGTTTGCAGATCAGTCAGGAGAGGGGAGCCAAAAGAGATGTAAGCATGTGGAAAATCCGTTTGAACAGGCCGGCCGTCCGCTGTACAGGCGAGGCGGAAAACAGGGCTTTTGCTGCTGCCGCCGCCTCTCCAAGTCCTTGCACGGGGCTGTTCCCGTGTTTACGATGCAAGCTCGCGTAAACCAAAAAGGAAAAGGGAAATAAAAGCATGTGGAAAGCCCTAGTCATAACAGATGCTGTCAGCCCCCTGCAAATCAATGGGCGAGAAAGTGCAATACTGGCAGCAGCTCAGATAACACATAGTCAAAATGCATCGCAGGACTACTGCTTTAGCAGAACTGCGAAAGATGCTTGGAAGTTCCTTTTGCCCACCTGCATTTGTTCATATCTGCGTTTGTGTCTGTGGAAACCTACTGTTTTGTGTGTCTATCTACAAGCGTGATTGTGTGCATGCTGTTTTCTCTATTTGCGTGTGCTTTTCTTTGCATGCTTGACTGTATTTTAGAGCGTGTCGTGTATGTGGTGTGTGTCGTGTGTGTGTGTCTGTGTGTGTTTGTGTGTGCATCCTGTGAAATATTACCATCTTAGCTCTGGGCTGGAGTCAAAAGGCAAGAGCAGCTCTGGCAGACTGTTTTAACAAAGTTAAATGAGTGTAATTAGCTGCTGAAACGGCACACAGCCTCACAGGCACTATGGGTGAGTCGTAACGCTTGGTTTCTGGGAAGAATCCCCGCCTTGATGAATAGTAATGAGAAGAGATTTCACAGCTGTTTGTATGTGCAGATGAGCAAAGGAGGCCTCAGAATCTGGGTCCCTTCCTTTCAAAATTAGATTGTTGAGTTCACCTTAGTTTGCCTCTTGATATTTCAAATTTTGCTTGACACAGAGTCCACTGATCACACAATAACAGAACAGCTCGACCTCAGTCCCTATTTTCCTCTGTGATATCAATGACCTGGCGTGGATGCCAATGCGCTGACAGAGCTGTCAATTACCAGTCTAGCATCCAATGAGAAGTCTGATCCCTCCCCCCCGTGACATCACCTCACATTGCTGTTTTTCGCCAATGTGCTGCCAGTTTCACATCACCTTCCCATGCTGCCCCAGCGCTGTTCTACACCTGGCCTTCACTCTTCCTCGTAGCACTTTACCTAGTGCCGAGACAGATGAGTGTTTGAAAATGCAACTCCTTACTGGACTTCACTGCACTCCTGCTTGGCGAACACCAGTCATTATCGACACAGTGACTCGCAATTTGCTGCTAATGACGCTTTAAAATCAATGGTAATGCTGTAAAGTTGATTAGTGTTGATTACAAGTAAGGGCTCAGATATGGGCTGGAGATACATATTGTTCTAGATGGCAGAAGGCATTATAAGTGTACAACATATTATTCCGTAGGTAGTGCTGAAGGATTTCTCCCAGCTGACATTTTCATTCAGCTATATCTGCACAAGAACTGTTTGCGTTTTTCAGGCTTTCAAATTAAAAGATTTAGTCAATGGGGACTCACAGAAAACCTCTAATTTTTCTGTCCAGCTCAACTGCAAAGCTGTCCAGATAACAGGATCTCATGTTTCTGCTGTGTTGCGTTAGAAAAAATCGAGGCATTATCCATGAATTAATTTAAGGCCATGTTTGTCTGCCTGAATTTCTATTACTAAAAAAAGGAAAGCACAGATATATCAGCGAGCTCTTATCCTGTCAATGTCGTGGCTGATACTGCATATTTTATGCAGAAACTAAGATCATTCTGAGCCTGCTCATCTGTTCAAAACAACAAACATAAAAAAAGCCGTTTAATGGCTTGTGATAATCGGCATCAAAACTCGTGATTATCAGGCTTTAATGCCCAGGAGGTTAATCTGATGGGTCAGGTCACCTTAACACTGCACCCGGATACCAGTGGGGCAAACACGCCAGCCGAATGTGGCGTGTAGAGCAAAGCAGATTGATCGCTGGTACGACCTGGTGTGGTGTGGCCTGATGATGGGTGGGCTCTCGACACCCCGGGAGGGTTTCAGTTCTAGACACTGTTGTCACTCCAGTGTTATGAAATGAGAAGCGAGAATCAAGTGTACCTGCCTGTGTCACGTACTTATTACGCTGCCACTGATGGCATTGGAAGTGGCGTGCAGGCCTCTCTGTATTGAAACTACGAATGATTCTGCTACAGGTAATAACATGACAATCCGTGTTTCATCCCTCAAGAACTCAATATTTCTCTCATTTTACCTGGAGGCTGTTTCATGCTAATGAAATATCTGTTTGATCTCTAGTCAGAACAACTTTAACCTTTGCAGCTAAACCTGTTCAGGTGTTTCATGCAGCCTAAATATTGTACTTAATCACCTGAGGTCAAAAGTGCAGCGTAACGACATAGCCGTCTTCAGGACTTCTTCGTTATTGCCGGAGCTCTACCATCTTGCCTGGATAAATTGGCGTATGTCAGCGTCTGAAATGTAGCGTAAAATTCAGCTGGGGAGTGGATGTTGACACCTACATCTTGTGTCAGTGGCTGGAGGACCGTTCCCATGTGACGTTTCTGCCAAGTCCCGGGCTTGTGTGTGTGTACCATAATCAGCACTCGGGTAACACTTGCTTTTTCTGTTCAGACGAGAAAAGACCAGACGTTCACCTGTTCACATGACCTCGCTGATGTCGCATGGGTGACAGTTTAGTTCTAGCTCAGGTGAGGTAGAATGATGTCTGTCATTTTCTGTCCTCCTGCACGTTCTTTCCTTTCTGAGTGATTCAAGTAAATCCTAATTTGTGTCGATGTGTAATTTGTTGGTATGGTAACTGATCAGGATATCCGTTTCATTTTGCAAGCGATGCGGCTGACCTGGAAGTCACTGTGTTTAAGTGAGCAGAGGTGAGCAGACTGAATGCAGTTCTGTGGACTGGCAAGGCAGACGTGTGTGAGGCAAGATGAGTGGTCAGAGTGTGTGCACCACCCCGGCCCCCCCATCCAAGAACCTGAGGCATGGAGAGAAACTAAACGTGGCTAGACTTCACATGTAGCTTCTAAAGGCAAAGCTTATTTGTTTTCTGTGGCTGTGCTCGTTCCTGTGGCCTTGTGAGAGGAGGGAGATGGGGGCGGGGCGGGGCGGGGGGAGAAAAGATGTATGAAGCAAAAACGATATGAGCTTTTAATGTATTCTTGGACATTAAAGGAACAAGCTTGCAGAGCACTCTATACCATAAAAAAATGTGACTGCAAAATAAATATTCAGATGAAATGAAAATGTGGTCCTGACTCCAATGGGAGGCATTTCTAGTTTTGCTGTTTTTTATGGACTTGATACAGGGACCCCCTTCTTGTAAATGCAGACTATAACGATGTAGCGCACAGCTCTGGGCAGAACTAGTCAGTTGGGCTGATAGTAACAGCAGGGAAAAAATGTTCAAGTTACGTTTCCTGAATGCGTTAAAGTACCCTGCAGTTAAAAGCGGATGAGCTAAGTCTGACCCGAACTTTGCCCGCTCTAATGTCGTTGCTTCGTTAAGTAATTAGTTATACATGTTTGTTGTCTCGGTGTCCGCCGTGCCCAAAGGAAAGTGCGTCGGCGGCCGCGGAGTTGCGTCTCCGCTCATAGGAAGCGGCGTCGCCGGATCAGATGGTGAGATGAAGTGGCCGGACAAGATGCAGACACACAGGCGTAGCGGACATATCCGCTTCCCTCTCCGGTTTCAGCAGGTAATCGTCCCTTGTTGTTTTTCCGAGTCGGATTTGTCTAATTAAGAAGCTAATTGAGGATTCATCATGGCTGTGGGTGCGAGAGCGGCTCTCCCGACAGTGAGGTCTGAAGATGTTGGCAGAGGATGCAGACCCCAGTCTTAAAATAGCAAACGGAAGCTGTGTGCTAACATAGTTAGTATCGTTTGTACACGTGATGCAGTGTGTGGAGGTCAGTGTGTGTGTGTGTGTGTGTGTGTGTGTGTGTGTGTGTGTGTGTGTCAGACAGAGCGCACATGTGTTTATGTTCGTGGGTCTGTGAGTGAAAGCTTAAGCGTGTGTGTTCATGTCTTTGAGAGCTGTGGTATGCGTGTGATTATTGCTGCCTGGTGCCTCAGAATGTTGCGGGAGCAGGCCCCTGCTGAAGAGGATGATGAAGAAGCGTGGCAGGTCGTAGCAAGCCTTTTTTTCCAGAACCACAGTGTTTAAGAAGCACAGCTCAAAGACGCGGGCGTCTGACGCGGACGCTGTCGTCTTTGTGGTGTGCTGTCCCTGCAGGCCCAGGCGTTGGCTGTCTCCATGCTTACTGAACACACCTTATTAGCCACGCCCATGACTCCTCGCTTAGTGTCTAGAGGTTGTGTTTGGGCAGGGCTGACATTGGTGAAGGCTGGCAGTGATTCATCTTGGGAAAGGATGCCGGCTAGGCGCTGCGTGGAGCTATTGCCTCATTAGCTCTCAGATTCAAAGTTAAAATAAAGTTTTGGGATTCAAGAGCATCAGATGCTTAGCGACACATGGGAACAAGGTCACGTTTGATTGGTTCTGTCTTCAGCTCAAAGCTTATTGGCACTCACACACACCCTGGAGTGGTTCCCAGGGTGTTTTCCTGCGATTGGTGCTGGTTCCAGGCCTGGCATCTCATGCAGTTGGAGCTTGCCACCCCCCTCCCCCCCACACTGCGATAGGGGTCAGCTTCAGTCGACTATAATCCCGAAAGAAGACGGTGCCAGCTCAGAACAGCAGGTTGCCAAGTGGTCCTACCACCAGTGTTGCCACTTTCTGTTTTTCCACATTCATTGAATAGTTTAAAATGGTTCCTTATTTCCAACATACTAAAAACTCCTTAAATGGTAACAGTAAGATGCCTTTTGTAAATGTCGTTCGCTACAGCTCTGCAATTCAGCACAATATTTACTTTCTTGATTTATGAATTTAGTGTTGCTACCGGATCATTTTTTAGTACCTCAGATAAGTATGTTAATTACAGGGATAAAAAATGGTAAAAGGAAGTGATGGTGATGATGATGATGGTGGTGATGGTGATGATATTATTGCTGCCACCACTACCTCTACTGCTAGTACAGCTGTAAATGACAATACAGAAAAATTATAATGAGACATCCTAATAAAAAACATTAACAGATGTGCTGCTTTAGAAAATATCGATACCCAATTTTTTGCGTAAGAGTCCTCAGACATATTAACAGAGGAGAACATAGATTAAAAACAATGTGTTGGATATCTACAGATGCAGGTGTAAGTGGGCCATAAAGGTTAGTTACAGCCAAACAGAACTAGGCAGTTCAGGTAGTCCAGTGCAGGTTTGACAGCACTGAAACAGTGGCTGAGGATTCCCCCGCGAAGTGGTCTCCGTATCGAGACAATGATGAGTTTGCGTTCGACTGCTTTGTATGTCATCGATGGAACGGACTACTGGGTCTACCGCCTTGCTGTAGGTTCGCTACTTTTTAACATTTACATGTTATTGATTAGCTTGTCTAGTCTGCAGCTCCTCGTGAACTCCAGGCCCACTCTGCCTTTTATTCTTATTACTGTGTTGGAGTATTTTTTGATGTTCTGCCAAATGCTGTGTGAGTTTCCATCTTTGTAATCTATTTTAAACACCCTTTTAACTGAGTTAAGTAAAGAAACTTGACTTCTGGGTCAATATATCATGTTTCTATTCAAAAACGGCTTCTATTACTTATAATTTTATGCTTAAGTTTAGCCTGAGTGTGTTCAGGTGTTTAAGGCATGGAGATTACTTTATTAGATCTAGGCTTTAGACCTCAGCCCCTCACTCTTGCTCTTTGGCAGATCAGTATAGTTTAACAGCTTCAAAAGCAAATTGACATGTCATGCACCTGGCTAACTCTCGCCCCCACCCTCGCATAAATGTTTATTTCAAAGGCTCAGCAGGTCAGATGTTTTTAGAAGCAGACAAACCTCCAGTTCACCTGAGCTTGGCCACTTGACGGTCTTGGAACAGCTCTTTCACCTGGTTGGGCTGTTGAGACCTGGGAATCCTCACAGATTGTGCTTCTCCATTCCTCATTTATTTCTTTCCATTTCTTTTCTGTAGCAGCTGGATTAAACCACAGCCTGCAAGTACCCCCCCTGCCCCCCCACCAGATAATGCCTCCAGTCTGGACGTTCTTGTTTTCAAAATTTTAATTCAGCTTGTTTTTCTTCAAGGACAATGATGGCGGTATCACACTGTTTTCATTTGTTCTGGCTGCAATAACCTACATGGAGAAATTACTGATGCTTGAGAGTGAGCCATGTAGTGTGTGTGTGTGTGTGTGTGTGTGTGTGTGTGTGTGTGTGTGTGTGTGTTTGTGTTTGTGTGTGCGCGCGTGTGTGTGTGTTTACTTCTGTCCATGGTTTGAGTACAGATGTAAGTGGTACACTGCCATACTCGATTCTGCTCTTTGCTCTGATTGGTCACATTTTTGTTCCTGGGGGAGCTGGGGTTTCAGAATTAGGAGGGTGTTAGGGTGATTTGGTGTGTACTATGGGAGGAGATGCTGGATTGCATGACGCAACGAACACCTCGCCCCCAACTTGCAGCCAACGAGCTAGGATAAGGGAAGCAGGAAAAGTGACGGGAAGCTGGGAAAACCTGCCGTCGTCATCCCGACTGTTCCCAGGGAAGCGTCTGCGTGATCCTGCCTGCAGCATTCCCAGGCAGGTGCTAGTGCAGTTTGACATCAGCGTTACTGTGTTTGATTTAGCACAGCCGCGTGACGCGTGGAATGACATGCTCTTCATGTGCGCCTGATTTTAATTAACAGCAAATGACAATCTGCAGGCAAAGACAAACAGGAGTTTAACGAGGTTCCCTGGTGGGTCGGATAATTAAATGTCACTGGCTGATTTTTGGGATGGAGCGGTGCGTTCTGGAAAATCCAGCGTGTGTATGCGTATGTTTGTATGCATGTGCATTTTGGGTCCCATTGAGTGTCTTTTCCTCCCATATGTGAGCATCTATACGTTTTTATATATTTTTTTGACCTGACTACAGTAAATAAACACAGATGTACATGCCAACAGACATATGATACATATTCATTCAACTAAGCACATAAATGGCACATGTATAACTCTGTGGGAATCTAGTTCGCACGCTAGTATTGAGTTTTCAGCACCCTATGCGGACTGTGAAGCCGGTGCTGCAAGCTGATTGGACAAGCCAGTCTCCTCCCATGCGGTGCACAGCCAGGCCGGAGTAATGTTACAGCACTGTGCTTCTCTGCTGTCTGTCAGCCTGCCTGAATGAGGGTGTGCACATCCAAGCTCTTCCACAGGCACTGAGTACGTGTTTACGTTTTGCACCGGAGCCAGAAGTTACCTCTGGATTCTGTAGTGTTTTTGGAGCCGGATGGATCAAGTGTCCCCCTTTGTACCATTTTGATATCTGTTTGCTAATTTTGTGTGTGTGTGTGCGTGTGTGTGTTTGTATGCACATGTGCACATCTGAGAGATAATTTGGGCCTACAGGTCACAAGAGAGACAGAAACACAACCCCAGAATGGATCCGGTTGTTTGGTTACCAATCAGCCAGAGAGTTTGTGTTTTGCTGCCGTGCCAGTAGGGGCACTTTCTGGGTGATAAAGTCATAGACGTGCGATTTTTGCATACTTGGTGGTATTAGAACAAGCAGACCATAAGCTGTATTGTAGGGGAAGCACGAGCTGCCTGGTTGATACCTCCTGGGGTGTGCAATACCCCATGAGGAGTACTATTAATATACCCGCGGCATCCTCTCATCTGCAGTCGCACGCTGTGTTCACCTGTGATACAATGTGATAAAAATGCTTTTTTTCATGCTCGCTTCCTTGCGGCTCCTGCATTGCTATGGTTAACCACGTGGAGCCTTCGCAATGCGTGTCTTTCGCCACCTTATGTTTTGTTCCCCCACTTCTCTTTTCTTTCAGAAAATGCCCTCCTGTGTAAGAGGACACTGATCACCGGTTGGCTGAACGCTTTGGGTTGAGTCTTTCTTCCATCGGGAAGGAGGGGAACAGACCGTCTCCCGGAATCGCGCAGATAAAAAAAAAAAAACCATGGCTCCCTTGTTGTGGAGGTGGGCCTGCGTGACATTTTGTTGCCTTGCTCGAGCCCTGGCTGTGCCGTCTGTGTCGTCAAGGCAGCAGCAGCCGCCGACAGCCGCCACGGATGAGGGCTATGTGTCCTTCCACTCGGAGAACTCGGAGTGGACCTTCAACCACCTAGCGGTGGACTCCCGCAATGGGAATGTGTACCTTGGGGCGGTGAACCGGATCTACAAGCTGTCACCAACTCTGGAGCTGCAGGTGTCCCACCAGACGGGGCCGGACGAGGACAACCGGAAGTGCTACCCACCGCGCATTGTGCAGCCGTGCAGCGAGCCGCTGGCCCCTACCAACAACGTCAATAAGATGCTGCTAATGGACTACCGAGAAAACCGGCTGCTGGCTTGCGGCAGCCTCTACCAGGGCATTTGCAAGCTGCTGCGGCTGGATGACCTCTTCAAGCTGGGCGAGCCCTCGCACAGGAAAGAGCACTACCTGTCCGGCGCCAACGAGAGCGGATCCGTCTTTGGGGTCATCGTGTCCTATGGCGACTCATCCCCGGACAAGCTTTTTGTGGCTACAGCCGTTGATGGCAAGCCTGAGTACTTCCCCACCATCTCTAGCCGGAAGCTGGCGCGGAACTCGGAGGCAGACAGCATGTTTGCTTACGTCTTTCATGACGAGTTTGTGGCCTCTATGATTAAGATCCCATCGGACACCTTCACGGTCGTGCCAGACTTTGACATTTACTACGTGTACGGCTTTGCCAGTGGGAACTTTGTGTACTTCCTGACGCTTCAGCCTGAGATGGGGGGCCCCGCAGCGGGCTCCTCGGCAGCCCGTGAGCAAGTGTACACCTCCAAACTTGTCCGACTTTGCAAGGATGACACAGCCTTCAACTCGTATGTGGAGGTACCTCTAGGTTGTGTGAAGGGTGGCGTGGAGTACCGGCTGCTCCAGGCTGCCTACTTGTCCAAAGCAGGTGCCATACTCGCCCGCTCGCTGGGCGTGGCCCCTGGGGATGACATCCTCTATGCCGTCTTCTCAAAGGGCCAGAAACGGCGGCCCCGAGAGCAGTCGCAGGAGTCGGCTCTGTGCGTGTTTGCGCTGCGGGACATCAATGAGCGCATCAAGGAGCGTTTGCAGTCGTGCTACAAAGGGGAGGGCACGCTGGACCTGGCCTGGCTGAAGGTGAAGGACATCCCCTGCAGCAGTGCGGTGAGTGCCACGCCCCTCATTTGTTAAGACACACCCCTTTGTGCTAAGACACGCCTCCTGTTTTGTTAAGACACAAACCTTTGTGTTAAGCCACGCCCCTCAATTGGTATGCCACACCCCTTTGTGTTAAGATACGCCTTCTCATGTGTTAAGACATGCCTCGTGATGTTCTAAGGTTGATCCTTACATCTTGGAGAGAGTGTGCTTGTCAGGGTGAATTAAGAATAATGTTTATGGAGCACAGCAGGTCTCTTTATCACAAGTATCTGACCTGAATGAAAGAACGACATAATGATAGGATGTTTTTTTAAATATTGATGGTTTACTTCAGAGCGTTTAATCACATCTAATGTTTTTATGCTGTGAATGTATAATTGGGTACATCTTGGTCATGTAGCTGGATTATATCACAAATTCTGTGCACTGAGATGAATAATAATTAGGGGAATTAATTTGGTTTACAACTGTTACAAATCAAAATATTCTATTTACCTCCCTAGGTTCATTATAAACTAGAGGTAAATCAAATGTAAACCATGAAAGCACCGTTTCAGAATCGAATAACACATTTTGATGAGTTTCTTTATTATCACTGATGAGAAGCCAGCAAAGCTTAGAAAAGCCAAGATATCGTCCTCCTTGGAGTTAATGTAATGACACTGGATTTGATACTAGTCACGCCTAAATTAACAGGCGTTTTTTTGAACGTGCCTCTCTGACGCATTTTAATGAATAAATGGTCAGCCTAAGAATGCTGTTTCTTTCTGTCGGTTTGCCGTACGTGCCAAACCTCAACGTGGATACGCGCACACGCACCCGTCTCCCCAGGATACTCACTGACTTTTCCTCGGTCGAATATTTTACGTATCGAACGAGATTTTTCTCCGTAAGGTGCTTTAAATGGGGGAGGGAAGTGGAGATGTATCTTCTATCATGGAAAAAACGTGTGGTGGCCCTGTTCTGTCTGATCCGTGCTATAGCCCAGGGAGGTGAGAAGCTCTGGTGACATTTTGGGTCACGCAGTCGGGCTAAGCATGTGCTGTGCAGTGTGACAGGCGTCGGCGTGTACATCATCCTGTAACTATGGCTACTGGAGTGAGTGGCGGGAGAACAGACCCTGGCGTCTGATCTCACAGAGCAAGACAAATTGTTTTTGAAGCTTGGTTTAATGATGTTATTAAAGCAGTGGATTGCATGCGTTCTCCCGGTTTTCTTGGAGATGGGGGGCGGGGCCTTGATCAGGCACACGCATAGCGGCACAAACATATGCAAACACGCGTGTATGAAAACCAGAGTCTCACGCACTCATCACAAGAACAGTCTGAATGGCATGTGATTAATGCCCCGGGCGGGGGACACATTTTGGGAGCACTAAAATAATGCAGAGCGGAGGGGAGTCATGTGACAAGATAAAACGCGCGCCGCAGCAGCGGAAGACCTGCCGGTGAACCCGCGACGTGCGCTAAGAGATGGATGCTTCTGTTCTATCACACGGATCGTTTTACAACAATCGCAAGTCGTTAGTCTCAGATGAATTCCCAGCTTAAATAATGCATGGGGTGATATTGCCAGAATTCGGTTCGTCGCTGTCTCCGCCTCGCCGCGCAAGACGGGGGAGAAGCCTCCGGAAGCCTTCCGACCTCCGGAAATGCGCCACAGGTATGGAGGGACCTGGAGAGGCGCCCCCCATGTGGCACGTACACTCAACGTCTTCCTGAAATGTCCAAAGTTTACGCACTGTGACAGCCCAAGGGGGCAGCGGCGTTGCCTTGGTCGTTTCTGGGAACGTGCCATAAGTATCACGATATTTCCTCTCCTCCAGCAAATTATACATTAGACTTACTGCAACTGCATTTAAGCTGTTAATGTATAATAATGGCTTATATGAAGTACTAGGCAAGCGCATTTTGCAAACATGAGATATGTGCAACCATATTTCTAATTGCTAACGGCGGATCGATATGTAAAATCACCAGTCTGTTGGAAGTCGAGCAAATCGTTTCCTTTTAAAAAGAAATAACTGAACTCCTGGCCTTTATGTCCACATTGTTAAATACAAGTTATAAATGATTTATCTGTTTACTGTTGCGTGGTCTCACCCCAGACAGTGTTGCTGTCCTGTCCTCTGTTTAGCTGTAATGTGTCAGCCAGCTTGGCTTAAAAAAGACCGATGACTATTAATGCCAGGGACCATGGAGAGATTCCACACCAACGCCTCTCTTCTCTTCATGGTCTGTCCTTCATTAATAGAGGAATTTTCATCGAGGCAGAAGGTCTCTGTGACAGGATAAACCAAGCGTTGCAGGTATTCGCACCCCGTACCTGAGGGCCAGGATGTGTGCCACCAATGGGGTTCTGGGCGTACACAGGTCACGGTTTTCCTCCTTATGCCCAGCGTTGACTGCCATACCAGGGCCGGCACTGGCCAGCTGGGTGAACTGTTGCCTGGATACCGTAACGTAATGAGGGAATAAAGAAGGGGAGGGCTGATGCAGAGAGGGAGCGCCCCGATGCAGCGCGGCGATCAGGTTCCACGGGGCAGATATGCTCTGTTACCAGCTCTGCCTTTCCAGCAGACTGGCTTGCATCATTTTTAGGCTGCTCTAAACCTCAGTTAAGATTAGAATGAGCAGACCCCTCGACCACTGACTAACAAGTCGGACAGCAAACACATATGCGAATAAACACCTACACACGCACAAGTGTGCACGTGCACATGCAGTACACGTGTGTGTGTGTGCGTGTGCACCTGTACTTGGTTATGGGCACACATATGCACGTACGCACACACAGAGCAGAGGCGCGTGTGCTCATAATAGGTAGAGCTAAGCAGACCTAAACTCCTTACGTTTTGCTTTTGAGCGGTGACAAATTTTTATCCTTGTGGAGAAAAAATGAAAAATGAGTCTTGCATGCTCATCAGTACACATTCACTCGCTCTCTCTTTCATGCACACACACACTTATCCTGTATATGCTCAGAGACACAGAGGCACCTGTGTTCAGGTGAGTGTGTCCCAGTCCTAACAGGTAGTGCTTTGTGGACACCAGGGATTCTCCACAAACAGCACAGAAGTAAATGCGGAGACAAAGTCAACTGAAACTAAATGGAAAATATCCATGTGTAAATGGAAATAGGTGTGTTGGATTAGAGCTTTAAACAAAATGTGTGGTCAAACAGTTTTTCTCTGTGAAGTTTGTATTTCTTTAATCCCAGGTAGTTTAGGTTTGCTACACACATTCACATACAGAGCCATGAGTGCAAAGGAGTTTGCATTTTCAGGCTTTCTATTACAATCCATACATACTAATTTCAGATGACGAGGTGGCTATTGCTATTCGCATATGATCACAAGATTGCGTGCCTGCGTGCGTGTGTGTGTGTGTGTGTGTGTGTGTGTGTGTGTGTGTGTGTGTGTGTGTGTGTGCGTGTGTGCGCGCGTGCACACGCACTGATCTGGCATCCTGCCTTTGCCCCAACATTGACTCTAGCCTGTACTGACAGGACCTAAAGGATCAGCAATTACAAAAAAACGGATGGGCCTATGGACATTGTGCGTCATCATAATTGCTACAATTATTACTTGCAATATGATAGTATTACACCGTATTTTCTGATCATGAGCCGCTAAACCACAGTGTGTTAATTGCCTTTTTAAGGTAGAGCCTGACTACAGATTGTTTTTTGTTTTGTAGTATACAACAGACTGTGTCCAAAAGCTGGTGGTTAGGAAGAGATTTCCCTGCTCTGAGTGAGATGAATGGCTCATTTATCTTGGTAGTCTGCTGTCAGCCTGGGAGGCCCTCGGCCAGTGATTGAACGTGTTGTGACCTTCGACTCCCGAAATTGCTGTATGTGATAATTGTACTGTTGCCAGAAACGTGCATTAAATGCAAGCCCCCCCATGTGAATGGCAGTATTTACATCAACATGCGATGACATACTCTGCATTTTTTTATCTAAACAAAAGGGCATCCCATAATCATCTTTACAAACAAAAAAGTGAAGCCATCTACTCTCCTTCTGCCTCTCTTGTTGCTGTTTTACAATATTTATATCCGTCAGTAATTAGATTTTAGAAATTTTCTCTGCCGACTCCCGACTTAACAGGAAAGCTGTTCCGAAGTTGTCCTCAGGTTAACGTGTTATGATACGTTAAAACCTTTCATGTTCTTTTTTTTTTTTTTTCCTTTTTTCTGACTGCCTTTGAACCCCTGCCTATATCTCAGCAGATGTGATTTGAGTGTCAGTGGCTGGTGTTTAATCACAAATGCCAGATTAGCCTCTCCCAGCAGCCTCTGGGCTGTTGTCCATTTGAATGCCCTCCGCGGAGTTTGTATTTCATTCTAATTAAACTTCAACACAAACAAACACAGCAAAGGTCATAATCTATCATACAGACGTTCCGGGATTTCTGAACGTAGCTCAGGTGTACGGCCTTTAAAAAAAACCGTCCATGCTTTTGAACGCCTCTGCTGTTTGCTGAAACATCTAAGCACCTTTAAATTGTATTTACCATGGCAAGTTTTCACCGGTGGCTGTGTCGCTGTTTAGTAGCGGTGTTGCAAATGCATACGAATTTAGAAAAAGTTAGAAGTACTAGCTGACGTCGTGTCAGCGAGACAAGGTTCACACACAGCTGAGCTCCTTCTGTTCAGGACACATCCAACAAGGCCGCGTTTCGCACACACAGATACGCACATGCTTGGAAAAATCCCGCACGCCACGGGACAAGTTCCTCCTGACTTCCCAGGGTTCTCTATGCCACACTGCCAAGCCCTGCTGATCAGAAACGAGCGAAGAAACGTCTTGGCGAGATGACATCATTGTCAGACACAGGCCCCATTTATAGACCTCTGTCTGTTTCCTTTATTTGTTCTTGAATATAAATCAGTTTAAATTCCTTCGAGGATGAGTCCCCAGGGCTCGTCATAACAAGAGCGAAATCCGTCTGGGGTCAGTCCTTCCTCAGTGGCTTCTTGTTTTTTTTTTTTGCCTGCCGCTTGCACAAAGATGCCTTCAGCTTTCACTGCGCTGGCACGCCATTTTTTTTAAGTTCTAAGGGAGTCGCAACCGAGAAGCCCGACTGGGCCCAACTTCAGAGCACACCAGCGTTCTCAGAGATTGGTCCCCGCGGAGCTCCCGGGTTTCATCAGACGAATCCTCCGCGGTACCAAACCGGCGTTCCCCATCATAAGAATCGAGCTTGATTGCTGTGCTAATCCACGTTGACTTAAATCCCCCATCACGCTCTGTGCTTCGCGGGACTGAAGCTGTCTTTTCCGCTGGCAGCACAGATCAGGCTCCCACACTTAGAGAAATTAATTTTCCTCCTGGAAGAGCCGTCTCACGCGGCTAAAGGGTTTAAAGCACGACCTTTTCATTGTTGATTTGCCGAGGCGTTGTTTAATGCCACGCCCGTCTCTCACGAAGCTGGCGCCGCTCTCTGTAGTTGGAGTGCATCGAGGTGAGGGCTGAGGGATGAACGGGAGATATGGGGTCTTCCAGGACCCACCTGTAATGACTGTGGGGTGTGTGCTTGAGATGAAGGTCAGACCCAGCTGTAAGGTGGTGTGGTGGTTAGCACCATCTCACCTCCAGGCCTGGGGTTCGAGTCCTTCCATGGATCTTTGTGCGTGGAGTTTGCATGTTCTCCCTGTGCTTGGTGGGCATTCTCCAGGTTCTCTGGTTTCTTCCCATGGTCCAGAGACATGCTGGTTAGATTGATTGGTGTCTCCAAATTGCCTGTGGTGTGTGCTTGTGTGTGTGCCCTGTGGTGGGTTGGCACCCTGCCCTGGGTGTCCCCTGCCCTGCGTCCGGTTCCTCCTGGGATGGGCTCCAGGCTTCCAGCATCCCTGAATTGGACAAGCGGTATAGAGAATGGACAGATGGATGACCTAGCTGTGTTTTGGGTTTTGCTTAGGGCCTTTCTGTCTCTGTGCTGTTTGTGTGTAGTTAGATGGCTTCCTCAGGCCAATGCTGATGGCCTTCTGGTGTTCTCCTGCAGCTCATGTCTGGAAGCTGAATCATGTCAACTCATAACATGTCAGTAGTGTCTCATGCTGTATGCTTGTTACGTTTCTGTTATCTTGCAAATCTGAGCAAATGAAGAAATGCATTTATATGGTGATATTATTCACACTGCACACATCTCATGATGTGCAGTGTTTATGCTAATCAGTAGTTAATGCTCTAATTGCGCTAATTGCTAATAGCATACGAGTCCGACTAAGTGGGCAGGAGATGGAAAGGTCATAAGAAGCTGGAATTTAAAACTGGGATGCAGGAACCTAAATTTAGTTTGAAGAAATTCGGTTCGCCGCGTCGCGTCAGCGGGCAGCTCAGCCCGAACTTAAAGATCTTGCGTGACACGTCGCTGCGCCACGCTGATGCCGTTACACGCCACGCTGCCTTCACCGGGCAGAGCTGCATTTGAGCTGTGCTGACAGGAAGTGGAGGGGCGAAACGAAAAAAAAAAAATAACACGCTACTTGTGATTTAGGGGGTGAATGACTGGGAACCTTTAAAGACTGAAGTAAACAGACATCCAGCTGCCAGGGGAGGAACACAGGCCGCTGCCCGCTCCGTTGAGGGCCTGCGTGATCCCGCGATTCCGCGCTCTGTCATCCGTGTGAGTTGTGATGGGGTGGGCCTGCATGGATCACCACCCCGGGCAGATCAGAGGGTTCTGTGGATCACGAGTAGAGCAGGATTCGCCGCTCTCGGCTTCTGCGCTCCGTGGCATGGAAGGGTTGAGCCGAAGAGTGTTCGTGCCGTTTGTTCGACTCTGTTCTCTGCCCGCTCCGCTGTGTTTGTTTTGTAACTGAGTGATGATATAATTGCTTTAAACACAGACTTTGGCCCTGTGGGTATTTGTACTGTGTTGTAGCCAACAATGACTTGTATCAGTCATGAAACAGCAGGGTGAAAATAAAAATATAATTGTGTTTAAGTATTGTTTTGTCTTCAAAATACCTGTTCTAAGGTTATTGCGGCGGATGATTGAAATAGCCTTAAATTACGCACATTCTGTAACAACGGAGGAAGTATGAGTTGATAAATATGTGAACATTTGCATAGATATGTAATGTGTGGATATCGCACCTGTGTGGCTTTCACAATTTCGAATTGGCAAAATAAAGCTAAATCATACTAAATATATCTTGTCATAAAAAAAAACTGACAAATCAGATTCATTTTGTATCACAATTGTGCTCATTTTAGGAAACAAATCAAATCCTAGGGTAGGCTACAGGGAGTTAGTCAGAATAAACAGATGCTCGTTATGTAATTACATTGCAATTGCATAAATACATTACCTGCTGAGAGTTGCCCCCCTCTTTGCCCTTGTTTCCTGTTCTCTTCACTGCCACTTCTGTGTAAAGCTTTGCTGTTCACAAACCCCTTCAGGCTCATATCTGAATCCTCTCCCCTCAACCCCAAAAACATGGCTTTTTCAGTGTTGACCTGTGGCTTTGTGAGACTTGTATCTCACGCTCTCCCCTCCATGGGACCGAGGGCTGTTCCTAGAGGGACCCCTGTGTCTGCCTGGAACAAAGCTTTGTTGTCACTTCATATGCTTTACACAGATCAATTAAAACTTTTTTGTAATGTTATAAATGATTTTTATAGTTATGCAGAATGCAGATGCACAAAAAACATTATGAAAGGTCTATTGGTTGACAGAGGACAAAAAGAGGTGGCAAGCCATTTTTCTCCAGGTTCATAGCCGCTATGTCCCCTCCTGTTCTAATTGTGCTTTTTCTCATATCAGAACTGCCTTCTTTGGGTACTTAAAAGTCTCAGGTTTCGTACTGAGCCGATCTACAGCACCAGAATGACCCAGTGGTCGGCAGCTGAAGGTGGCCCACTTATTGTCTTCTCTCCTATCGCTGTGCCCTCCCTCCGTATCCTGCAAGAGAGAAGAGCTCTCTTTGTGCGGCGCCGCTCGGGTCAGCTGAATGAGGGCATTCTTCCCGTTGTTTGGACCGGGTCCATATGAGACTGAGCCTCATTGAGGGCCGTTTCGAGTCTCTCCTCTCCTCAAGCATCTCCGCACCTCCAGACTCCCAGTGTGAAATTTGCAATAATGTCGGGGCTTGTTTCCACTGTTGAGAGAGTGGGATGAACAAAGGAGATCAAAGGCGGACAGTCGTATTACGGAGGACGACTGTCATAGGCAAACATCAATTTTAAAGTCTAAGAGATTTGTTAAAACAAAGGAAGTGTTCTTCCATGAAATGACATACCCTTGCCAAGCCTTGAAGTCTTCCGCGTCTTCCTCTTTTGCACAAACACAGATGTAGTACTAGACAGCCTGTTTTAACCAGAGGGATAGTGACTCTTGTCGTCTATTTATGACTACGTTCCTATGCAATTTTATTTCTCATGTTCTGTATTCTATCTTTGAACTATTTTATATTTAAGCATTTCATTTGGTTTATTTAGCTGTGGGCCTCTGTGTGTGTGTGTGTGCGTGTGTGTGTGTGTGTGTGTATGTGTGTGTGTATGTGTGTGT
>JABJVR010000001.1:2372856-2392972 GCA_025773905.1 Chitala chitala
TGTGTGTGTATGTGTGTGTGCGCCAGATCCTTTTCTGGCAACGCATACAAAGTGTACCTTACTGTGTCTTGTCTTGCCTGGGGTAGGTGAACTTGAACTAGATAAACAGTTTCGAGAAATCAATACACAATTTATGTATTTATTTATGTAAATAATCATACACATTTTTATTTTGGTTATTGTGGCTGTTATTGTGGTGAATTGAGATATGTCAATAAATCAGGGAAACTGATACGACGGAAGAGAGATGGAGAAGCAGATAAAGAGAGAGAGAAAGACAGACATGGAACCTGATGCCTCATGCAGCAGCAAGGTTCTGTTGCCACGATAATGACTGTCAGTCAACAAAGAGGGGCAGGAAGTCAGTTCTGTTAATATGTGCACAATGTGGACATGAGGCCAGGTAACAACAAGGAGTCCAGGCTTGACCCCCCCCCCCCCACCCCATCTGCTTCATGTCTGTCACATTACAAAGGAGTGGAGCTGCTGAATGGAGGCTGTTCATCGATAAACACGTTGCCCTCTGACCCTTGAATTAATGGGATTAACATTGGTGGGGGGGATTTTTGCGGTAGTCAGCGTTAAATACAAATAAATAAAATTGGAGTGTGGTGCTGTCTGGTTTAATGTTGCCGCCCTCATCCTGAGTGCTGGGCAGAGGGGTTAATGGGGATGTCATGGTCCACCCCCAAACAAGGCCTTAGGCTATAACTGTGAAATCTCCCCAACTGTCACAGTCTGTCACTGGTATCTCCGTTTCGGCAGACCACAAAGACTTCTGAATGAATGGCCAAGCCAGTCTCTCTCTCTCTCTCGCTCTTTTTCTCTCTGTCTCTCTCTGTCTCTCTCTCTCTCTCTCTCTCTCTCTCTGTCTTTCGCTCATCTAATAGAAACTGAGCACTGCAAGTTTTCATGGTGTGGAGTTCTTCCTGTGGTCTCCTTGATTTTTCACACATCAGCCACAATCTGTAATCATAAATTATAGGATGATCACACATAACTGGTTGGATCCCGTGGGACGTGTTATGGGAAATGATTGTCCTTGACTGAAAGACCCCAAAAAAAGGAAAAAAAAAACCTTCACACTGGACCCCGTGGTCTCAAAAGCTCAGTGTTAAAACTGGCCAAGAGTCCAAACTCTTAGAGTGTACACGGCAGGCTGTGTTCAACCACATCTAACACACATGGACCCCAGCTAGGGTGCCTGGGATCACATTAAACCTCCTGCACCTAGACCAGTGTGACCTCGTCAAGGACAATCAGGTTTAACTTGACCTTTCCCTTCCCCGTCATCCTTTAGATGGGCTGGGCTCTCTATACTGCCGGTTCCCATGATCCAAGAGACATGCAAACAAAGGCCACACTTTCAGCAGTTTGCGCTAATAATAGGTAACAGAGAGCTGCTCTAGTCCTCCCCGCCGTCATAGAACAGCGGTTCTGTTCCGGCCCACTCTAATTAGATGGGCCGATACCAGCCTTGTGGCACTGCCGTTTCCAGATTGCACGCTGTCAGTCAGCAGTGGCGGTCTCAGTGGGCCCGGTGCTCCACGGATCAAGCTAGCAAAGTGATATTGCCTCAGACAGCCCTGTGCACAGTGAGAATAATGGCCAATGATTATTATCATTGTTATTTTCAGAACAAATGCTGTGTTTAGCTCACTTTTGAATGACAAGCTTAAATTGTTAGTCATTTCTTTTGCTGCACACAGAACACCTTGCGCCAACGTTCAGACTCCTTTGCAGGTGTGTCGGAAATCTCGGGCCAGACTGAAATTGTAACCATATACCAATTATTTTCCTATTAGATAGGTGAGACTGATTTTAAGTGCCAGTTTCACCTGGATGGTGTTTTGCTGCTGTAGATTTCAAGGAATGGGGTTTTGCTGTCTTTCCTTCAGGGAACATGAGTACAGTGCATTTGTGCTTAGAGCCAAGCAAGTGACATTGCCTTTAAGTGGTTTATGGCATGTATATCTGGAGGCTTTAAATGGCCACATTACCTTTAAGCGATGTAATGATGATGTAGACGGAGCCAAACTACCTGACTCTCCTTTGTTCGTCCACAGCTTTTGACCATTGACGACAACTTCTGCGGGTTGGACATGAACGCACCCCTCGGCGTGTCAGAGATGGTGCATGGCGTTCCGCTGCTCTCAGACAGCACGGACAAGATGACCTCAGTCATTGCCTACGTCTACAAGAACCACTCCCTGGCCTTTGTGGGCACGAAGAGTGGCCGCCTCAAAAAGGTAGGAGCCCTTAGCGTTTCCTCATTGGCTGGTGATGGCGGCAACTCCCTGGGATGGCGCTCAAGACCTGGATACTCACAGCACGTGCTGCAGCGCTGGCCTTGAGCGTTTGCAGGAGATGTTGTTAGTGGGTGGAGCTCTCAGGAGTGCGGCCCCCTTTGTTGTTCGGTCACGCTTCTGTCCACGCTGCTTGGCAAATCAGCCCCGCGTAAAGAGTAAAGGCTCAGCGTCAGTCTCCATGTTTATGTGTGTACTAGGAACCCTCGGGGCTCGAGCAAACGGCACCAGTCATGGATTTTCCCACGCTTGCCGGTGAACCTCTCTGGGTTAGTGGAATCACACGGTGCTTTGATGTCTCGCGTCAACGAGGCTGTCGGATGGCGGTGAAGTGATAAAAAGGATGAGCAGACCTTCCGAGCAAGTACTTGATGAGTCAGCGGGGCCCCTCCTCTGACAGACGCACTTCAAAGGCAGAACAACACGTTATATTGTTTCTGTTAGTTAAGGCAGGAGAACCACCTATGATACCATTTCTTACCGAGTTATTTTGAGGGTTGTGCTATTGCAGGGGTTTGTCATCATTAAAGATGTAGCATCTAGAGGTGATGGGTATTCATATTTTGTGGTGTTCTTCACACATGTAATAATCCCTTATTCCACATGCAGCCAATTATGTGCATTAGTCAGTACGGAAAAGCTAGTGGCAGTGGGACAGATCCTTCCATTCTGTAGGGGAGTGTGCTAACAGCCAGAGTAAGCCCTCCGTCCACAAGAGGGTGCCACTCTGGTTATTGGATGAAACAAGAGCAATGCTTTGTGTCAATTTTTCAGTGAAGTCTAAACTGAAAGCCAGTCAGGCGATGCGTTTGGGAAAAACTTAAAACATGAAAAGCAAAAAAAATAACATCAAATAAAAGAAGAGAGATTGGGTGAGAGGAGGAAACAGCCTCTCTGTGAGGGGGTCTTTGTTGCTTTTGCCTGCTTTCGTGCTTTTATTCCGGGGTCAGGATGGTACGAGGTTTGAAGAGATGTTGGCTGGCGGTTGCAGTGCCCTGCGGTCGTCGAGTGGGAGAGGGGCACGCGTGCAGAACTCAGCGGAGCGTGCGCCGCCTTGCCACACTACAGAGCAAACCCTACGATGCTGCATTCCGCGGCCCTCGGTGTGCAGAACTCGCCTCAGCGAGAGGCAGGTGAAGCAAGAGAGATAGCTGGCACAGCTCCAGGAAAGCCCGCGTGCGTTCCATTTGTTTCATGTGCCCGGCACTTCAAACGAGGCGTCACGGCTGCTGCGATGGATCGTGGCCGGACTAGCGCCGCCCGCAGTGAGGCGGCACTCAGGCCTGGAAGGGTGTAGACGCAGAGCTTTCTGCTGCGATGATGCCCATTTACCAGAATCTCGTGGATCCCATTTATGCGATTACACGACCGCTATACCCGAGGTCGCCAATGATGTCATTGCTGGTAAAACAATGCAGGTCCATAAAGCACTAAACACATAATCATGAATCAATGGCGAGGCAGCCCCTCTCCCCGTCAAAAGATTTACGGAACCGCATTACGTTTACCGCAATATTTACATTCCGCCCACTGGTGTAATGTGAGGAATAAATATTAGCATTAGCGAGAAGACCTGCTTTTTATGAAATCATGAAGAGTGATTTCTGGTTTTAACAGCCCAACGTCCCTGTTTTATGACATCGTGGGAGGTAAATATGGTCGTCAACATTTGTTCACCCCCTGACTTTGCCATGCTTCAGCGTGCCTCTTGTTGCCGCGGCGCTTTCTCCGTTGCCTGGTAGCACCCTATCGTGGCCCAGTATGGTATCATACTGCTCGTGCCCGGTATCGCTGTATCCCAGAGTGAGAGTGGGAAAAATAACTCCGGAGTATCGTCTCGTGAGCTGGCCAGGTCTGACAGGGTCACTGACATAAGGTCAACACTTAGCAGGCCAGTCTTTGTGCCGAAAGCTGATTACTGCTGTTAAATATAATATGCTTTTAAAAGTGGATAAGACTACAGGAGTTTTTTTGTTAGTAAAATTAAAGAGTATAGAAGCATATTTGCCATTAAATGAATGTGTTTTTACTGGTAAATGAGCCAGACAGGGTACTATTTTTACCAATAGTGGTACTAGGAAGTTCTAGTATACCAGTTGTTTAGAGGCAGGAGAGAGAAAGGTATGATATAGAAAACTGATGGGGGGGCCTTGGTGTTTCAGGCTGGGGTGGTGGGTCACCCTCTCCTGCGGCCATGGAAAAGAAGTGCAACAGTGCCTCTGCCTTCAATGTCATCTTCGGCACGCTGCCTTGTCTGCGTTGAAAGGAAGATAGAAGAAAGGGCATTAATCACGCTTAGCGACGCAATGTCAGGCCAAGGGTACATTTCTTTCCTTCAGGGGGCTTCCGCCTCTCCCTGGCAGAGCGTAATACTGAGCAGTAAGCTCTTTTATAGTCCGACATCGCGGCGTCACGCGGAGGTGCAAATACATCGCGGTGCCATGCGCGGATGGGAAAGACCGGGCGACGGACGGCTAACCTTGAAAGGAGAAAGACCTCAGGAATGTTTGGCTCCCTGTGCGCGTGCGAGTGTGTGCGTGCGTGCGTGTGCGTATGTGGGTGTGATCGTGTGTGTGCCTGCAGGTGGTTGTGTGTCTTTTTGTTGGCATGAGTGGACGTGTTGGGGGGGCTGAGAGGTTGGGGCCTTCCTGTTTATTTGCGGTTCTTAACTGATGAAGGGCTGGGCTTTCTCCTGGCCAGACATGCTGCACTGCCCTCCATGCGTAAGGCTGTGGGAGCGCTGGGGGGTCCAGGCGCTGGTCAAGCATGGGATTAGGTGCTAAGCGCGTGTGTAGATGCAGGTCACGCTGTGTATGCCTCGACACTAGGGGGCAGTATGGATGGGTTGGGGGAAGGGGGCTCAGTTTAGTCTGGACAAGAATGCGGAGTTTGAGTTGCGCAGCTCCAGTGTAGCACATGTACTGTAGGTGTCTCAGGGTTCGTTCGATCGGAACGGAAACGCTGGCGTTTTTGAAAGCACCGAACGATTTCTTTTTAGGCACAGATTCTGTAAGTGTGGCGAGCCTTTGGAGTCTTTGTGGGTTATGGTGAGTCATGTGAGTCGACGCAGCTGCTGCATAAATTGACGGCAGGTCCTGGGGAGAATAACAGGAGATTCTATCTTAAGAGATGAGGTGTGAGAATGTTTTTTTTCCTGTTACCATCACCAACTACTAACAACACAAAACACCGTCTTCCCTACAACTCAACACCTTCAGGAAAATCACAAATAAGATCACCAACACTGTGAACAACACCAGTAAATTTTCCCGGATGTGTTTAGTGACCGTTAGCGGTCTGGTTGTGTGGAATGCTAATAGGGTGAGGGAGTCTGTCAGGTTAAATGCCAATGCCTGTGTTTAGTCTAGACTCTGCTATAGAACATATTGGCTCAAAGGTTGGGCATGGCTGCTACCTCTGATCCTCTCTGCTGGTCTCTCTGTGCTGGGGACGTGACAGAGCCATTGGCTAAAGAGCACTGTGCTCTCCTACGCTAGGTGTTTGCCACTGTTTGTCACCCTGGGTGTAAGCGGAAGGCAGTGAAACTGAGAAGCAGCCGTTGTGGGCAGTAAACCTGTGAAGGTGTGGAGACTTTTCTGTGATGGTACTTACAACCTTCTGGCATCGAGTGGATCGTCCGATTCATAATGAATTTTCAGGGTACTCGTTTGGGTTTCATCACTCACTCACCTGTACATCCACTCATTCGGTGTGTGTTTAACCAGTGGAATGGCAGCAGGCTGTGTGCGGGGAATGCGTTGGACAGTGCACATGCATGCACACCCGAGCACGTCCTGGACGGTTGGTGATCTGGGGCAGGACGTGCCTGTTTTGTGCTCTGACAGAGAGTGCTGTCTGGCCTGCCACCAGGCAGGTGGAAGCGTGGCTCGGGAGGAAGTCTGGGGAGCGGCAATGCTCAGCTCACATTGCCATGACGGTCAACCGTATAGACGACCCACGGGCTGCTGCTATGCTTCAGATCTTTATGCGATTCCTGCCTTGCAGCGCCTGTTGCTTGCTTCTGTGTTTCCCCCCTCCCCCGTATATAATCGTTGCCTGTGGTCTTACGCCTGAGCATTTAAACTCCACGTTTGCGAGCGTGGCATTTTTCTGAGAGGCAGATCAATATGACAGGGCTTGTGCGCACTGACACATGAGACTGGTATATATTGGAAAAGACTGCTTTTGTATACGTTGTTTGTTTTCATCTGTTTATATTGTTTGTCCCTTTAGGATATAGAGAATATTTTAATGTTTTCCTATAACAATTTCTTGTTTGTCAGAGGCAAACGCAGGACTTTATAGCGCTTGTTCTGCACATAGATAGACGTTTGGTCCACTGGGTGTCAGTTGTTGGTTCAGTGATTGTCATGTGAGACGTAACATCCTGGAATGCCCACAGTCCCATCAAAGTAATTCTTTTTCTTTGATCCTTGTGTTCACATGTTCACGCCCCTTCTGTTACATCACCTCTGTTATATCACATCTGTTACGTCATCTCCGTTACACCCTACACGCCTCATCTTGCTTGTGTGAGCACTCATCTTCAGACCGTTAATAAAGCTGCAAATCAATGCTGACTCCAATTCCAGCACGTCAATGCGGTGAATTCACCGGCGTTTACTAACTAACGTCTGCGTGGGTCTGAAACCCTGACTGATTAAGAGACAACAGGCAGCATAAAATCTGCTAGCTTCTGCTGGAAAGCATCATGGGATGCATTGGAAGGCGGGGCTTTTCAGATGAAGAATAACTGCTTGACTCTACACTAATTACTCTGTGTAGTAGACTGTGAACGTTCTCTCAAACATTTAATTAAAACCAAAGTTGATCTACTTTAATTAAATAGTACTGCAAAAGGTTATTCAAATCATATCAGCGAGTGAAAAAGTTGCATTGTTTTAATTAGTCTTCAAACTGTTCTTGGTGCATATGAAGATGACAGAATTTGTCAAGATGTGTGTGCATGCGTGTGTGTGTGTGTGTGTGTGTGTGTGTGCGTGCGTGTGTACGTGTGTGTGAGTGCACATGCTGTACTGTCCACCTCAGTGACTCACACAGGCTAGTTAATAAAAACAAACAACCGCTGTGTGCTGCAGTTCATCAGGCGACCACCCAGTGCAGGACTGAATGCGTAGGCTGACCAATCACAAAAAGCCCACATGCACTGCTATGTGCTTGGGCCCACCAATCAGAAAACAGTGCGATGCCTTGCTTGTATAGTGCCTATCAACCAGGAACAACACCATGTGTTTGCTGCACAACCCAGATATATCTGTGTGAGAGCCGCCTTCCTGCCAAAAGGTATGGTAAATAACTACCCAAATCTACAGTTTGTCTTCCTTATTTCTCTGTACACACATGAACATGCACGGACACAAATGCAGTCATTCACATTGTTTTATTGTTGCCTGGAGACCGAACGTGCGTACCTGACGCTGTTCATCGTCACCAACGGTGAATGAATTGGGCAGGACCAGCTTCAACCAGCTCTATTTTCATCCTGTCTTATTGCGCTGCCAGTCCCTCTTTATATCCTTGGATGATTCTTATTCTGCTGTAGTCCATCCTGCCGGTGTACAGGATTTTCACCGTCCATTCAAAATGGTAATCGCAACCAACCCCCCCCCCCCCCTTGAGCTGCAGCACGACTCTTCGCCTCCCTGCTGGTTTGTTGAGCCGTGGCATGCTGCTGTTGAGGTAGCGTGGAGGTCACCCTCCAGCCACTGCTAAGCCCATTAGCCCATCTCCACATCCGCCGAGGCTTGTCCCTGGCTTGAGGGCCGTGCGGCGGGTTCTGAGGATCCCGTTACACTGACGGCCAGACAGCACCGCTGCCCACAGCCGCCGACGTTATCAATGCCTGCGGTGACAGCCAACGAAGAATCGCTCGCCATCCTCAACGGCTCGGATCCCAGCGGGATTGTGGGTAGAGAGGCCTCCGGTCCTGTAGATGAGCAGCTTAGTTCAGTAATGCTCAGACATACACAGATGAGCACATGTGCTTTTTCAGTATATGGCACGGGTTGCGTGACTCAGTCCTTTTACCGTCTGGTATTGCTCACACAACTGGATTACTCTAACTCACCTTTTCAGGTTATAGTACTGATCTCAAGTACCGCAGTGAAAGACCTATACCTGTGCCGCACACCTGGGACCAGGCTGCCTCCTCAGTTATTTGTGCCCACCTTCCTCCCAAGATTCTAATTTGCCAGCCAGCTTATTCACCCCTATGCATTTTTACCCCCTTTGCGTTCGTTATCTCTCTCACTCTGTTCCTGTAATTATCCTGAAAATGAACGCACCTGAGTCAAGTAAAACAACCTGACTGAACGGAGGCTAATTTCCTGTGTTTGGTCCTTCGAGAGTCAGTAGAAAACTGTGTATCACCTCATGTCTTCCATTTCCTATTGAAGTCAAAAGGTGTTTCCTGATATTGGCGCCAGGGGTCACGCCCCAGCAAACAGCCGGCTCACGGCGTGACCCTGATCCAGGCCTCCCCTCACACTTCACTGACGGGCGTCGTTATCAACAAGGCTTTTTTAAAAGAACATGCAGCTCCCTTCCTTCGAAGGCGATGTGAAGAAATGCGTCCAAACGTGTGATAAAAGACGCTGTCAAATTCATTCTGCCACTTTTAGTTGATGGAAAACGCCTGTTGCCTCCTGTTTATTTTAATGACTGAAAAAGGTCCTGGAGAACATGCTAAATTGTAGCCTTTTAAGAAAAACGAAGAGCAAATGTGTGTGTCTGCTCTGCCCCCCTCCCCTCCCCGCATGCCTTTAACAAAGTGCCATGTCCTTGCAGATAGCTGTCTCGTGAGGCATCGCAGTAATCGCTGCAGAAATATCTGGGTTATCATTGCGTCGCGCTTCTAGTATCCTTGAGACAGAGCAGTCGACACTCTCATTTTCCAAGAATCGCTCTGCCAAAAATGGACGCTCTCCACTGCATCCGAGTGGATTCTGCCTCAGAGCCCTGCTTCTGCTGAAGGGAACCACAGAACATTCTTTGCAATCGAGGGGGGCCCCCGTTTCTGTTTGGGGAGTGCGACAGCAGGACTTTTTGACAGCCGAGATTGAAATGTGCTCATGCTGCCATGAGTTTCACACCTGAGAGATCCTCACGCAGGCCCTTCCTCCCAGGAGAGCGGAGTCATCCTCATCTGTTGGCAGAATGGCTTTGTGACAGCTGCCGAGGTAGTGCGCGCTTTGTCATGAGCCCACAGTCGCGGGCGTCGGTTAGAGCAATCTTGGGAGGAGGGCAAACGTGTCGTTATCCCCACCCAGCATCATCACGTGGGCAGCATGCTAGGAACTCCTCACTCCTGAGCACAGCGCTCAGGTTCCTCTACATGTTTTTTCCTCAACCTTCCATCATTAACATGAGAGTTAATTTTCTGCCATGTTGACTGTTACCATTCTGGAATGCCGGATAGTCAGTTTGTCAAATGCTTTTGTTTTATTTCTTTATATTTGTTTTGTAATACATCACTGTTACTGTGCAATATTCCTCCCATAATAATACTCCCCTCCTAAATCAGCTAACACAGTCATGGAGCTCAGACGTACTGCGTCTGTTTTTATGCCCTGAGACTTGTCAGTCCACATTTCCCTTCCCCAAGATCTCAGTCTGACGGTCATGTGATTGTTTCCAGCTTAACTCCTTATTAGTCTCTGGTACATTGGTGGCCTGGTGGCTCAATGGGTAGAACATCAGGCTGGGATGCAGAAGGTTCCCGGTTCAAATCCCAACCCAGCCACCAGGTGTGTCCTTGAGCAAGACTAGCTCAATCTAACGTGTATGTGAAATGTAAGTCGCTTTGGATAAAAGCGTCTGCTGAATGAATGAATGTAAATGTACATAGCTATAGTTCTGGAGGTTTACTTCATTTACTTCTGAGCGCTTTTAACTAAAAACGAAAAATTTTACTAGATTCTCAGATCCGAAGTTCTGGTCATGCTCCTCAATGACTCGACCCTATATTGCATACACGCCGTTCAGAGCGCGGTGAGCGGAATTCGTTGGCCCGATGGCTCGCCCAACAAAGGCGTCCACTACTCAAATCATTAGCGTAACAGAATAGCACGGATGACGCGAATAATTTCATGTGAAATTTCTTTCCGGTTTGTTCCTTGTGTTTTGATGTCTCTGTCTCATGTTTGCCAACGGTTTGCCAACAGCGCTTTTATTTATGTTGAAACCCAATAAGAAACTTAAACGCTGCGGTTTATGAAACTCTACCCAGCAAAAGATCCATTCGTGTGCTGTCCTGGGGCCCTGATCAATGCTGCAGATCTATTTCGACGAGGTTTTACTGTTTCCTGGGGCTTGGTTGGAAAGGTCGGTTGTGTCGGCTGACTGTAGACCACATGAAGAATGTATAGCTGGTCCAAGTTCATTAGTTATTTTAGTTAGCTTTTAGGGTGGACTTTTTGAGTTATTCACTAGTCATATATAAGTCCCAATTTAGAGCCGCCGAGTTTCTATGCCATGTACATGTCAAGTGCGTTCTGTTTGGTGTAGCTCAGAATAAAGTTATTCTACAAAACAACTAAATGAGAGTATAATACCTTATGTGAGGGTGTACATAGACTTTTACACGCCTTTTCCCCAGACACGTAGATTCACTCACACCGTTAACTGTCACGTCCAATCAGTGAGTGCTGAAAGTGAAAAACAGAAAGGCACAAATACAGAAATTGCGTCGTTTTACGAAGCGTTGTTTCTGCTTGCTAGCCTTTGTGTCACACACAGCTGGCTGTAGTAGATCGATTTTTAAAGAGCTTTTACAGGTGACTGTGTTGCCCTCACAGCCATTAAAAGAATTACATCCGGACACCTGCTCAAAGTGCACTGGGGATGTCCTTAGGCTCTAAATGGCTCCCTCTGATTGGATGGTGAGAGAGACCGCACCCCCGTTTAAAAAATTAACATGCAAAGTAGCTAAGAAGGGAGAAGGGACTGAGAATGCGTGAATGAATGTGTTTTGGACTAGACTGTAGGGTTTCGGGTCGGCTACTGGAGAGGTGTCTGCTTTGGTTTGTGGGGCGGCTGTTGTGACATTCTCTGATCCTGGATACAGGAGAATAAGCAGAAAACAACACAACCCCCCACCACAAAGCCCCCCAACCCCCACCCAAGCTTCAGATCAGCCTCTGTGATTCTTTGGCTTTAGAGATTTGTTAGATCTCAGCTGGGGACGCCTCCTCCCCACCTCAGTGGTGCGGATTTATTTGCTGCCCCCCCAGACTTCACTTTAGTCTGCCCTTTCACCTTCATCGAGAACCTTCACAGGACGCTTGTTTGGAAGAGGAAAATTTGCAGAACATGGGGTTGCCGCTACGGGTGTGACGCAGCAGTACCACAGGTCACAGTCTGAGTGGGGGTGGGGGGGTCTTTACATGGTGCACACGCCCATGTTACATGTCCCCCGCCTTTCCTTCTCTTCCTCATCCCCACCAAGATCTGCTGTCGCTGCCGGCGACTCGTGCCTTTAATTGGAGTGTAATCCAAAATGTGTAATTTGTGCGGAATTAATGCAGAGGGGGAAACCGTGGGACGACACTACGTTCCTAGAGGAGGAGAGGACGGAGAGAGGGCCTGCTATCATGAGCTCAGAGATTTGTTTGCGGCGGAGCTTCTCGAACAGAGCTCATTACGCGCTCTGTTCCCGGTTCAATTACACTGCCATGCAAGCACCCTTGCTTTGGCGAGACTTCGCCATCAGTTATGATCCATATCCCGTAAATGCGCTTCCTGCAGAAATTTCCTCCCCAAAGTCCCACTGTGCCGTGAGTGCAGCTTAGAAGTTGAACACTTTTACTTCTGGCCTGTGAACATGGATATTGTGACCACAAAACACGGTAATGCGAGTTTTAGTGTTTATACCACAGTAAATCCCATATAACATTCTGGCACAAATATGAGAATATTAAAGTACATTTTTCACATGAAATTTCATCTGCTTGGTTTTTTTTTCTTTTTGCCTCGTTAGATTTTTTGAAGCTGTGGCAATAAATGTTTGTTATTGACATAAATTTGGGATGCTGGATGTTTGGGGTGATAAGCGACATGCTTTTCCCACACTCCTGCATGCAGCTGAACTGTGGCTCCGTCACCTGTGTGACACCTGATGGTGTTTCTCTCTTGACGACACCACGGACACGTCTGTGTCACATGTTCCTTTCACAGAGAATGCCACGCATTCGTTTGCTGAATGCATCGTTTGCATATGTGTAGTATAGCTGTCCCTTTTCACTAAACAGCATGGACAGCTGTTGATTGTATTCCCTGCTGTTAATTTCATTTAAACAGTATAGATGGAGATCTAGGCCTGCCATTCTTTTTATATATGTTTACTATTAGCATTTCCATATATGTATATAATTTTTTAATATACACAGCTATATTCATGACTAATCCAGGTGCTCTCGTTAATAACATTTGCGAGCAGATTTTTAGGATAAGAAATTTGGTGAAGGTTTTCTTCCGTCCCCCTGTGCAGCTGTGTCTCTTAAGCAGAACAGGTGTAATCATTAGGCTTGTAATCTTTAAAGTGAGGTAGGGTGACAGTTTTTGAAAGTAAATGCGACCAAAACGAAACCAAAACGAAATGGTCGTTTTTAAAACAAAAATTATAATAATAATCACCACTGAGGACACAAGTGATTGGACCTGTTTCAGGGAATGTAAGTCACATTGATGTGTGTTTGTTGGTGCAACTCTAAATTATTCATGTCAAATTCCTTACTTCCTAGCCATAAAAACAGAGTCTTAGTGAAAGACTGCTCTATTGCCCCCCTCCCCTTGTAACCTTGTTCCACAAACTATTCTTAGCGCCTTTGTTACACAGAGGGACAAAGGAACAGGATGAAAACTCTCATTGAAGATAACTTCAAGTAACTTTTGACACCTCTGAGTGACCACTTGTCCAACGTTGTGTCACGGGTCCTGACTGGCTGGCTTGGTGTTGAAAGAACTTGGCTTGGCTAAGTTGTGGCTGACAGCAGAGTATTGAGTGGTGATTTAAGAGCAGATGATCCTCTGCAGAACCTGTCAATCTGTTTTCGGCTGTATTAATGCACGGCCTCAGTCTTTGGAGATGCCTTTATGTTTGTTTGTTTGTTTGTGTGTGCACGTGAGCCACAACGAAAGAGATACTCACACAGACACACACACACACTCACAGAATTGTCCTCAAATCAAGTGATTAAGCTTGGCTTTATACAAGGGCCCTCAAAGGCAGCCACGACCGAGACGTGATTGGCTGTTAATGTCTGCTTTGCAAACAGTGGCTGTGTTTACGTCTCCATTATCTTGATGGATGTGCTCCACTGCACAGTAAGCGCAGCCAACCTCAATGCCAAATGGCTGTACGTGTAATTTTTAAAAATTTTACTTATTTACTTGTTTTTGTCCCTTGCTTTTCACACGCAGCAGAAGCCCCAGGTTTTAGGTGGCATGCTGCAAGATGTGCCTGAATGGAGGGGTGAGGAAAGGAGGAGGAACGCTGACCAAGGTGGGACATTTGTGGTCGAGTCAGGATAATGGAACATTTGAGTGTGGAACAACTGGAGAAATAGGGAGGTTGAGGAGGACAGAGAAAGTGATGTGTTGACTGAACACAGGGTAGATAAACAATCTGCTCACACTGATAGAAGGAGTCTTTCTGCGGTGGTGGGCTATTCATCACCTCCAAGGGGGGGCACTTTTCTTGTCATGGCAGCTTAATAGATCTCAGATAGGTGGTGCACTAATATCAGATACCACTGCCCGGATAACATGACAACCGGAGCGGCCAATCAGATTAGACTTGTTTACTCTTTGATGCATCATCGGGTGAAAACTGTTGCATCAGAGTTACGTTTAGCTGAAGTAAATTTCCTGGAAGATGATTTGATGCGTATCTGGCCACGTTGGCAAGATTTGTTGGCCCCTTTGGGAGAACCTTGGTGGTAGATACGGGCAGAGTCACATGGGACAGAGGACGACCACACGTATGGAGTTTATTAGCAAATGTGAAAATATTTGAAATGATCAAAGTTAGAAAAGATTGCAAGTGAAATTAAAATGTATCTAATATTCCAAAGGCCCTGTTGCAATGAGGATGAAGGGTTGTCTTTTGAACAGGTGTTTGTTTATGCCACATAAATGGAACAGCTTTATGAGGTAAAAAGGAGGAGGCCCCTTCTTTCACACTAGAACCCTCTTAATACATTTCAAAAAAAGGACCCAAAAGAGAGGAAATTGGCAAGGACAGACATTGCAACCGACCAGAAGGAAACAATAAGAGCCGCTTATCATGTCCTACTTATTTTCACGAGCACGAGGACCTTCTTTCCCACTTTCTCAGCCCCAAGTTTTTTGCCATTCTGCTGACACCACATATTTCATTTACATGTGATTTAGTGTGGGTGTCAGAAGTGGGATGAGTTGTTAAAGGTGTACTGTGCTGCAGCTGCTGTGCTTCTCTGCACTGCATCCCGTAATGGAAAAGTTCCTTTGGCATAATACTTGGCTCTTGTTTGTACGTTCCGTTTCCTGTTTGCCGGAAAATAGAAAACACGGCATGTTCGTGTTTACTTTAGGTCTTGCGTCATAGTAGACTAACAGCTTCACAGACATGCTCTGTGTCCTTGTCCTTTGTATGCCATCTCTCTGCCTTCACTCTTTTCACTCCCCCTCGTAGCCTGGATTCTCTTTCTTGTTCTGGGAAGATGAAAGTCACCCCAGGACTCCTTTTAGTCCGGGTAAGTCAGTGGAATGAAAGGGCTGGATGGATCCCCCCGGTGGGACCAAGTGCTGGATTTAAGAACCTTGGCTCAGGTCTGGGGGCTGCAGTGGAGTGTTAGGCAGGGTTTGGTTACCAGGATCACAGGGTGCTTTCGGGCTCCATGAATTAAGGAGCCGATTCAGCCAGCTGTTCTGGCGAGAGGCCCATCTTTGTAGCAGCAGCTTATAAAAGTGGTCCACATGCTAGTCTGATTAATCCTCTCCAACACGTGCACATATTCAAAAGTTTTCCATTCCAGACACGGAAGGAAGCGTGCACTGTAACACGTGCATATCTGCCCCCACGCAGGCTCGTGCATAAACGTTTAAGGAAAACATTGTTTGCACCGTGCCGACCCGCACACTGGCTGCACCCATTGCTTGGAGCTCGGGTAACCCCTGGATCGGGGACATGTGCCCACCCAGAAGTAAAACGGACTCCCCGAGTCCAGATCAGCGAAGCAAAGCCTGGCCCGTCTGGCCAGGTCCCAGGGCGAGGGTGCAGCCGGCCGTCTGGAAGAGATGTAAAAGAAGTGGTGGGAGGGGGTTACTGACAGGGATCAGCGGTTTCTCATGCAGCGCCCATCCTCAGCCCACTTCATTAACAGGAGCCTTGGGCTGGGATGGCTTGCAGTCCCCCGTCTTCAGCACGTCGTCTCAGCAGCTGTGGGCCGACGCCCCCTGATTCTCCGATTGCGGCGCATTCATTGGCAGATTAGCGTGGAGCGATCATGGTGCCGATAAGCCTTAAAATGGTCTGTGTGGTGAGGTTTTCTTTTTGCATAACAGATAATGTAATTGTACACAGCCTACATTATGTATTTGCTAAACGTCTACCCATTTACCCACCATAATGTATACAAAGGCAGCTTCTGCATTGCCGTAGCAACAAGAGAGAGCTTTTGCAAGGCAGGATGTTTGCAGGCCTTGTGTTAAGATGTCAAAGGAACTATGGGTGAAGAGATGGGATTGAGATGGACTCTTTGAGTCTCTGGGCTTGTTTGATGACTTTGGAAAGGGAGGAACCTACATCTATGGCAGGCAAACATCCCTTAGTTAGTGTTGTAATGCCAAAGAGGGAAGGGTTTAAACCTTACCCAGATTATCTCAGCTGGATGTTGCGTCAGCGCCTCCAGCAGTCCTGCTGCGCCCCCGCGGTGAGAGAAGTGGTCGTAACCATCAACGAGCAAAAAGCCAAGCTGCTCTCTTCTAGAGGACCGGCAGAAAAGTACGGCGTGTCACGGAGGTTTGTTTATTTACTGTTTGTGCCAAGCCTAATCACCTTAGATGGGCACTCTGGGCATCCATGCTGAAAATGATCGATGCAGAGTCAACTGGTTGAGATTTTTTTTTTTAATTTTCATTATTACTTGGAGTAGGTACCTCACATCTGATGAAGAGGTACTGAAGGAGTCCCTCCTGGCTTTATGGGATCTGTCTTGTCGTTCAACACGCATATCTGCAGAGCACATTAGGGTGGGCGATGAGGTGTCCGGACAGTTGGGGCAGCGGGCATGCCGCACAACCTCAGACTCATCTGATTGACTAGATGGTGAAGTGGTTCATTAGCACCGTCTGTGAGTTTTTGACTTTTGCGCGTATGTGTGCGCGCCGCGAGTGTGTTTTTAAGGCCCTGCGGTTTGTGTGTACCTCCTGCGCACTGTTTAATGAGCACGATGCCTGCTCTGGAGAAAAACACCAGGAGACCTCAATTTCCAGGCCCACGAAAACAGAAGACAGTCATTTGTTTTCCCTATTGCTCTGCCCAGCTAATGAGGGGTGCTGCTCAAATATCTGTCTGCTGTGCAAATGAAAGTGAAATTTAGTTCTGCTCGTTTCTGAAACTTTTTTTGCCGCTGATTTAGAGTTGCTACTGCTACCTTTTTTTTCCTGATAAACGTCTCTCCTACGTTTTCTCAACAACCGAAGCCTATTAATTGCAGAATTACCATTACATTTTTTAAGTTTTAGTTTGTAATTTAATTACCCTCTTTCGTAAGGTACTGACAGGCAGAGTCTGGGAAAGTGGATTTTTGATCAGATCGCCACATGTCACATAGCGCCCCCTGTCTGCGGCAATGGTGACATACATATGCTGTTACTGCTCTGGGTGTTCTCGGGCAAAAAGAACAGTTCTTGAAGTGAACTGGAGTGGGGTCAGGGAGGGCTCAGATGTACTGTTCCCAGTTCAGCTGTGGGCATTTTTATCTGTGAGAGGGACTGATGGAGGGCAGTGCATTTGGTATGCATGATGAACGGCATGAGGGTGGAGGGTTATCAAGAAATAACATACTGGTGTAAGGGGAACAGGGTTCACCTCAAAACTGACCCTGGACACTATACGGGGGTGGAGGGTTCTGACTTCTATCAGACATGCTCTTCTTGGAAACGCCCCCACCATGTGGGTGTTTGTGCAGTCAGCAAATTATGTCACCCACTGTTGGGTTTGTGATTGGTTACTCAACAGATTTTAGAGACTGAATGTTCCACAAAAACTTCCCCCTCCCCCAGGTCTGATAACAGCTTTTACCTTGGCTGTCCCTCTGAGCCCTCTTGTGAAGAAAGGGGTCATGCTTGCTCTGATGGTGGGAGGGCAGTGGAGTAAAGGTGGAATTGTAGCTACCACGGCTGTCGTAGGTTTGTTTATGAAGATGGGCTGGAGTTCTCATATAGAACAGATATAAAGTGTGTCTGGTATGAGATCTTAAACCAACGCTGACTCTGCTTGCTGTGTGGATTTAGTGCAGAACAGTGATAGGAAAAGGAGGGGCAGAGCCTTTTAGCTTTAGCAGCAGGGCTGGTAAAGACACGTAAAGACACAGCTGTTGGTGCAGTTCCCAGGAGGGAAAGTTCAGTTGTGCTCTTCAGTGGAGTACTTTGTAGAATTGTTTATGAAGTATAAAACAAAACCTTGTGTTGTTTAAATGCCTAAAAGTCCAACCCATTTTGTATGAAGGCTTACAATAAGCAAGATGTATCACCTCCACTGCTAATAATGTTCCACATGACCATTGCTGATGAAAATGTGTAGAGATGTGGACGAGACATTCTCTACAGTTACGAAATGTGTGCTCAGAAGACACCACTTATCAAAAAGATGCAGCTAAAACACTGTCTTCTCCTGTCCCCTGAGGTCTGAGGCGTGCCACAGTGTCACAAAAATTCACTTTTCCACCGAGATGTGCATTTACAACCAAATTTCTTTAGGATTAGAGACCTTTGAAGTAGAATTGGCAAAATGTTCTTAAAAAATGTCCACTTGGTGGCTGAATCATAAAAAAAATTGAGCACCGAAGGCTGAAGTAAAGTCGTAAGCACAGTTGCGGTCACGCCTTGGCTACCACGGTTTTTACTTAGCGACCATTTCATTTAACAACCTGGTTGTTGAAACGGAACCCAGTCGCTAAAGGGAAAGGATGTACTTCAACCAAGGCCCCAGCGACACTTTTAGTCCGTTCAAATGACTAATCCAGCTCTTTGACCACTGCGCCATCTGCTGCTTATGCAATGCATATACAAAACCGAGAGATTTTTTTTTTCCAAGAGGCTCACACTTCTTGTCATACTTATTTTTGTCACTTGCCACCCCCACTAAAACACACAGTGCGAAACCCAGACGTTCAGAAGTCAGCTTTGTGACATAATCACTAAAGCGCCAGATAGCGTCTGCTTACACTCTGCCTTTATTCTGCACAAGTCATCTACTGAACTAATTGGTGAAGTGTTTTTCTTTTCCATCATTAAATATTCATATCGTGTTTATATTTTATACACAAAAATGTTTAGTTTTGTTATTTTTAATAATTCATTTAACTCTTTTTATTTTCTGAGGACATGGCAGGAGCACAAGTGCATAGGGGCCTTGTTACTGGTTAGCCTGCCTGTTTTTTCCCTAAAGACTCAACCATCGAACAGGACCTCTGGAAACCTGGATACAGACACACCTCTGATTTCTGTAGTGATGTCACTGATCAGCATAACTTACAGTTAATAAAATGTGTTAACATTTTAACATTCCCAAGTGCCCCATTAATTTAACTTTTTGGCTACGAGCTGCAACTCAAACAGTTGATGGTTACGTGGTTCTGTGCAAGTACATATGTACGTATGTGCCCACACACAAAACACATGTGAGTTCACAAACACACACAGACACACACCTGAGGGATGTGGGATTTGGAAAATCATCAGCAGGAGGGTTTGTATGGGAAAGCCCCCCCTCCCAGCCCCCCCAGGGAGTTCATTGCTGTGCCTTGCTTTCTCCCCTTGGTGAGGTGGGAGGTTCCGTGGGGCTGGCTGGAGTAAAGGCGTGCCCGGTCCTGTGTGAATGAGCACTGCAGCGACACGGGCCGTCTCGGGGGGGGCAGGGTAGGTGATGACGCACGCTGCAAGGTTTTTGGCAAGGGGGAGGCTGTGGTAGGTGCAGGTGAGTCAGTGGGACTATGGATAAAGGGTAGGGAAAGAAATGCAGTGTTCCAGCCTGTCACCACAGCAACGCAGCTCCACAGCACCTGGGGAGGAATGGAACAGCACAGCGGTGCTCTAAACTCTTCAGCCCCCCCCCACCTAGGAGGAAAAGGCCTCTGAAACACAAGGCTACATTGTTCCTCTCTCCCTTCCCCTCATTCACACACATTTTTCAATAGACATTTTGCCATCTCATCCTAGCATCTCATAATGTTCATCGTAACTTTGATCTATGTTACTTACTATCATTACTACTACTGTGGCCTCTGGTACTGTTACTGCTACTGTTACTGTTACTACTGTGGCCTCTGTTACTGCTACTGTTACTACTGTGGCCTCTGTTACTGCTACTGTTACTACTGTGGCCTCTGTTACTGTTACTGCTACTGTTACTGTTACTACTGTGGCCTCTGTTACTGCTACTGTTACTACTGTGGCCTCTGGTACTGTTTCTGCTACTGTTACTGTTACTACTGTGGCCTCTGGTACTGTTACTGTTACTACTGTGGCCTCTGTTACTGCTACTGTTACTACTGTGGCCTCTGTTACTGTTACTGCTACTGTTACTG
>JABJVR010000001.1:2399695-2423671 GCA_025773905.1 Chitala chitala
CCCCCCCCCCCCCCCCCGCCCCCCCCCCCCCCCCCCCCCCCCCCCCCCCCCCCCCCCCCCGAGATTACAAGAGAGAACAGAATGATCCATACATTGATCCAGAAAACCTCTGATATGAACATAATGCGGGAGCTTTGGCTGTGTACAAAAGTGTAAGTTGCACTCGTATTCCCATCAGAGTTTGAGCTCGAATCTGAAGTTCATCTCGGGAGACTTATGAAATCTGACAGAAAAAGCAACAAATGAAACTGCTGTGCTCCTCTGCCGTACCCCTTTTGGTATTAAATTGTAAGCATCACATCTCAACTCAGCCATATGGTTAACGTCATCTATAATTGTCTATTACTGCCGGTCTCATTTTTCACGCAGAAGCTTCATTTAACAGATATGTCACTGCAGGCAGACTGGGTTTTCTTGCCTCTGAGCCCAAAGTGACAGTGTACACTGGTCGACTCATACCCTCTCCGTTACCCAGAATGCCCTTTGTGATCCAACAGTGGGAGTCACCTGTGTGGTATACACTGTATAGGCCACAGCTGTCTTTATAGTCCAGAAACAGGACATCATGGAAACCATCGTAAAAAATTACCGAGGCACCCTACCACAGGAAGTTACCCATCAGCCTTGTGGGAACTGTTGTTCCTCCTTCTGTATTGTCTACATTAACTTCTTCTGCCCTCTCTTCCCATCATGCACTGTGTGCTAATTTGCCCTTTTATGCTGCCTAACAAGCAGACTGCAGTCGCTGTTTTCAACTATGTGCCCTTGCATTCAGGTTCCCTCACCTGTCCTGTGTGTCCCAGCATCACCTGTATTCGGCTGGGCTCACACCGTGTCCATTAACTGCTCGGTGTTCTCGTTTTCCTCTAGTGCACCTGTACAAGTGTGATGCCCGGCGAGAGAGCTGCGGTCTGTGCCTGAAGGCCGACCCCCTGTTCGGCTGCGTGTGGTGCAAGGCAGAGAGCCGCTGTACCCTGAAGCAGCACTGTGCCCACCCAGAAAATCAGTGGCTGCACCCAGGTGGACCCAACAGCAAGTGCACGCACCCCAAAATCACACAGGTACAATCGTGCGAGGGCGTCCAGAGACCGTCGGGGTGAGACTGTCATTTGTCATTATGCCACTGGGATATCAACATGAATAGTTTGCATAAAAACCACAGGGACTAGAGCTGCTCTGAGCCCAAAGCTAAGTCGGGACGGCACACACGTACACCGTGCACACAGAACTGGTCCAATGGCCTCGTTGAGTGTCACACACAAGGCTGTCAGAGTTCAGTAATGAATCGAACCCAGAGCCACATCTGGCTAGCCAGGTGTCCAGGCAGAAGTCAGGCTAACCCCAGTATGCCCCTCCAGAAACGTATTTCCCTTTATACCCCCCTTACGAGTTTGTCTATCTGACCCCCTTTAGCTTTCTGGCCATTTTCCACGCTGACTGTTAGTCCTTTAATGGAAATTACGCTGTGCGTCTCTCTCTCCGTTGTTACTTACTGTAATCACATCAGACGTTCTTAAAATGCTGTTTTATCGTTTGCTTAACACGTGCCGGATGCCTGCTATTCAATAACGATAATAAACTGAATAGATAACGGTTTTATAGCTAATTACTTAATCTCTAAAACAACAGAACTAGAAGACTTGTTGTATTTAATGGACTGAAACCGATAGCGATGTTTATCAGAGTCGCGCACCATATATGGTGGCGGTTCTGGTTCTGCAGGGCCCAAGGCGGGACTTTCTATTTCGAAGCCCATTGTCTTACACTTACTGCTTGTCTGGACTCCCTGTTTTTTTTTTTTGAGTCTTCCTGGAGAAACCCTTGAACACTGTACCCCTCACACGCACTCATAAATCCTGTCACTCTGGCCCCAATGCTACTCTTTGAAGAGGATCGGCCCTGGGGTTGTAATGCATTCTAATGCTCTCCATTATGCTGACATCTAAGATGAAGAGTCTTTACTCACAAGCGAAATGGAGACTGATTAAGTGTTTTCCTCCAATAACCATCAATTAGCTTGTCAAGTTTAGAAATCTAATCAGCTCCACGTCGTCTAACGAAAGGAGACGTCGTCACAGCTACGCAGACGTCTGCTTGTCGTTAACCAGAGGGGCGACCCGCGATGCACCGGTGGAGGTCTGTGTGGGGCTGAACGGAAGTCGTTTGTCTGGAGCAGCAGCTCCACCTGACTGAAGTGAGACTGAACAGAACCGAAGGGCACCAGATCTAAGGCAAACTTACTGCAGCCTCTTTGGCCAGAAAATGTGATGTTTATACAGTATATTGAACAAAGAGGAGAGAGTCAGGAGTCAGGATGTTACAGAAGGACACCAGGGAGGGTCTTTGTCCAGTAGGGGTGCCTTTTATTGATGTGGGACAAGTTTGATGAACACTTGTGTCAGGCAGAGGCACAGAAAATGATTAGGGAGCCTTAACCGGGTTAATATTCTGTCTACTACTTCTACTATTATCAATAATAATAATAATAATAACAATTGTTCAGCCAGTAGATGTATTTGAGTTTTTTCCCATTGCCATGCCATGGGTAGTGTCCAGTCCTCTGCATCCCCTGCCTTGTGCCCTTGGCTGGCTGGGATAGGCGCCAGGCCACCTTCAGCCCCGAATAGGACCAGCAGTTGGGTAATGGATGGATGGAAGGGATAATTTCCCAGTCGTACTTACGAGAAATAACATTCAGGCACATGCTGATGTGCCCTGTTCTACTGTCTGTCACATCCTCGAGCCCCACTAACAACCACTCCTGTCCCATGATTTAGCCCAAGTCCCAGGATAGGGAGGCAAAACTAAGGCAATATTGACCTTTAACCTCTCACGGGACTTGGCTGAATGGCCCTGGGTGTGAAGACCTGCTAGAGGAAGGAGAAACTGCATTATTAGGCTTATACAGATGACATAGCTCATAGGAATGCCCCAGGGGGAGGGAAGTGTGTCAGGCCCATAATAGGCCAAATCAGCATTTTGCTCCCCATATGATGGATGGTGTGGTGAGCCAATCAGTGTCTTGTTCCAGGATGAACGATGGGTTTAAGTATCAGTCTAGCAGCAACCTTTTAACGGCCAACCAGTTGGCTGAAATATTTCACCTGATTTGTCTCATTTTGAAGTATAAAAAGGATCCACGTGGTAACGGTAATTGCAGGTTCTAACACGCAGCCGTGAAGGTCTTTGGCCTAGCGGTTGTCAGCGCAGTCTGTGCTCTCCATATAAGTCCCTCATTAGTAAGGAAGAGTTTGGGCTGAGGGGATGTGAGACTAGAGGTGAGAAATTTTAATGACTCGAGGACAATCGCTCTCCCCACCCCCACCTTCCTTTTGCTGGTGTACGCTTGGCAACTGCCGGTGCGACAGTCTCCACAGAGATCAGTTCAATTAGGTTACACGTTGCAAGTGTTGTGCCAACTATTACATTAATTTTATTTCCCCAGCATGCCTGCGTTTTCTGGAAAAACTGGCCACTTGGAACAGTGCCAGTGCAAAAAAAAAAAACAGATTGTGGAAAGGTCACCAAGAACCTCATCACCATGTGTCCAACTCCCAAAAATAGAGATGATGAAGTTTCTTGAGGGGGGGGGGGGAAAAAAAACCTCCATTCTGGCTACCTTTCCCTCTCTTTTTCACCATAGGTGACCCATGGTTAGCTGGTTTGTGCTGCTAGGGGAGTTGATGTTAACTCCCCTCTGACCTTGTGTCCTGGCTCCCCCTTGCCATAGCATTTGTGTTGTACCGCGTCAATCTCAAGTTTCTCTCATCATTATGTGAGGTAGGCAGTAGCGCAAAGGGTCTTGCCTAAGGACCCACACTGGGAGTTGGTAACCTGCCCCGACCGGGATGTGAACCCAGGTCTCCTGCATGAAAGTCAGTTGACTTACCTGCTGAGCTACCCAGCCGCTACATGTGAAAAAACTCTACACACCAGTTAGCCATAACAATATGACCAAATATTGAATAGTTCTTTTGCTGCCAAAATAGCCCTGATCCATTGAGGCATGGACTGCACTAGACCTTTGAATGTTTGCTGTGACCCAAGCTGTCAGTAGCAGATCCTTTAACTCCCGTAAGTCACAAAGTGTGACCTCCATGCATCGGACTTCCCACAGACGCTCAGTTCAAATACTGCAAATGTTATGGCTGATCAGTGCATGTAACATGTGAAACCTATTGAATATCGAAATAAACATTTTTCAGGCACTAACAGAGTAACGGCAGAACGCTTCACTGTGATTGTACTGAGTGTACATTTTGCGTTGCGTTTGGCCTGTGTCTGTGTGTCTTTCTGTTTCCTCATCTGTTCCACGCTGTGATCGTACAGCTGGGTCACTCTTAGTTGCTAATGAGTGCTTAATGAAATGGAGGGTTTCACTGGTGCACGGTTAAAGCCCCGCCCCCTGGAGTGTGCCGATGGGAAGCCCTCTTGGGTACCTGGAACCATACTGTGGGTTTTCTGTCCCTTTAAGCACAGGTCTGAGGCACTCAGCACAATGCACCCTCCCCCAGCCCATTGTGAGCGAGCTGCTTTAAGAAGCACAGTCAGTAGTTATGAAAACATGGAAACCTTGAGAAACATCCGTACCTTGAGAAACGTCTGAATATATCCCAGGCTGACAGATCAGTGGTTGTATCAAAACACCTGAATGAATGGAAAGTCCCACTTTCCCAGATGAGCTCGTGTTGGACTTATCATTGTCCATCTCTTACATGGGGGGGCAACCCCTGTTCTTCATAGTACTGGGATTTTAAACATTAGCCCTTAACTGCTTGATTGATGTAACGAGGGCATGGAGGGCATCACTTTACCAGGTGTCAGCTTGACTGAAAAGAGTTCCAGTCCCGCCTTAACACCATTTAACAGCGACAGGGTTTACAGTTGCTCTCCGTGCTCTGGGAAAACCCTCCAATCAGCCCTCGGGGCGATGAGTGACGCTGAGACATCTCACAGACAGACAGCGGACGCTCTGCAGCCCGTGACAGTGTTGTGAATTCAGACAGCTGATGTGTGTGCGGCTCGCCTCTCATTTGGAGCGCGAGCTCAGAGGATCCTCTCACGGCCTCGCAGTCAGAGCCGAAAAAAAATCTTTCTGAATTCACAAGTGGGATATTTCTCTCTCTTTCTCTTTTCTCTCTCTCTCTCTTTCTCACTCTCTCTCTTCTGTCTCTCGCTCTCTCTCTCTGTCTCTCTCTTTCTCGCTCTCTCTCTCTGGCATCTGTGTCCGTTTCTGTAAATGAGCACTGTTTGTGTCGTACGTTTGGGCTGCTGGGTTCAATTATGCCGTTTGTTCCATTCCTCGAGATTTGTGGCCGTGTTCAGTTAAACAGAGGACGCTTGATACAGTTTCCCTCAAATATACAGATGACAGAGCCTCTTAGCAGTAGAACTTTCTGTACTTTTAACAAACTGTTTCCTAAAATGTCACAGATGTGTCATGTGACATCAATCTTTGCATGGCATAATGTGCTTTATGAGAAAAGGGGGGAAAGTGCCAGTCTTTGATAATTACCTGCTCTGTGTTTACAGATAAATTGCTAAACCTGGAGCAGTGTCACTCTGTTACTCTCTCTTCCTCTTTCTCTCTCTCCGTCTTTCTGTCTGTCTCTCTTCCCCCTCCTCCGATCCCCCCTCCCTCCCTCTCTCTGTCTGTCTGTCTATCTGTCTGCTTCCTGGTTCCAATTTGTTAGTTCTCACAAACCAGATGTTGCAGAAGAGGGCAGGGTCATGCCCTGGATATGCACATGAGCCACTGGGATTGTCAGCCAGAAGCTGAGAGCTGAAGCAGTGATGTGATCTCTGCTTCACAGCTGAACTGTCAGCATTCATCACAGCATGAAGAGCACCCATTATACAATGCTGTTTAAAAAAAAACCTACCTGACATTCAAATTACACAATTTCCCAAGTTGTGTTAAATATGCGTCAACTTGTGAAATGAAAGTTACTTTAAAATCTTTAATTAATTCTAGGAATATATGCCAACTCACAAACTGACATTTTCGCTTAGGAATGCCATTGTAATTAATGGAGGTCACCAGCGGACTCTTAATTGAATAAATTAGAACCACTGCAGTGAAATGTAGTGTTCCTTACATCTGTTTCAAATGTGACAGTTTATCCACATGCACACACACACACACACACACACACACACACACGCGCGCGCGCTCACATGTGCACGCTGTGTTCTTATGATGATGGTGTAATACTGCTGCAATTTTTAATAAACTTCATAGTTGACATTTTTTTTCTACTGTTGTTATTACAATCTATTTATATCTGTCACTACGAACCAAAATAAAAGTGTTTTGACATCATTTGGAGATTCATACAGTAAAGAATTGTTTCCTTTACGTATGCATGTTGTTTTGTTTTGCGTATTTTGGATTGAGCTCACGGTTTCCACGGCAACGTGTCATTTCAGATAACTCCCCTTCGCGGCCCACGGGAAGGCGGAACGCTGGTGACCATCCGGGGGGAGAACCTGGGCTTGGAGTTCCGGGAGATCCAGGGTCACGTGAAGGTGGCGGAGGTGGATTGCAACCCTGTTCCAGACGGCTACGTGCCTGCAGAGCAGTAAGTGCTTCCATAGTGATGCTGAAAACACCTATAACCAGCTGCAAGGCTTGTAACATCAGTATAACCAGGTGCTTAATGTGCAGTGCGGTGCATTGTGGGTAAATCAGGTCACAGCATTGGACCTCAGGTAGGCCAACACATCCTAGCCTGTACAATACAGACTAATTTCATTATTCATTTATCAGCACATTAGTCCTGTAAAAGCAAAACCCAGTGAGTAAGGCCAGGCTTCTTACAGTGTTTATGCGGCAGTGCAGGGATGTATGGGGGAAAGACGTTATGAATATGCATGTTAGCACGCTTGATGTGTGTTTTGCTTGCTCAGCACTGCTATTTAAGTAAGCTTCTGAATACTTTCATCGGATGGAACTTTTGAGGCAAACTCCTGCGAGATAACCAGGTGTGTAACACCTGTCGGGAAATAAAGGAAGGACAGTAATCACTCCTCACCTTTCCGGGCCGTGGCCGATTTCATTCGCAAACCACGCGGCTGGGAGAAGCAGAACGAGTCGCTATAGCGGGGGCGTCGTGTGCTTCCGAGCGTGCCCCTCGCGTGACGGCACTCGGCATGTCGTTGTTCGCAGGATTGTGTGTGAGATGGGGAAGGCGGAGAAGAGCCAGTATGCAGGGAACGTGCAGGTGTGTGTCGGGGACTGCCGGCCAGAGTTCAAGGCCATCTCGTACAAGTACTACTACTTTGTGGTGAGTGTTGCCCCCCCCCCCCCCATATTGCCTGTTGTACACCAGATCGGGGGGCCAGTGACGGGATTGGGTGGGTTTTGACTGAAAACAAATTAAACGAGAAGGACTGAACAATGTTTAATGCAGAGTACCTGGCCAGGTGAATAATTCATTTTGTTTTGTCTGGTCAGTGTGGTTCAAGAGTTATGTTTCTTGAGTCAGCGTTGTGCCGTACCTTACTGCGACAGGTGCCCAAGCTTCTTCACCTGAAGCCCAGCCGAGGCCCCGTCTCCGGGGGAACCATTGTAAACATCACCGGCAGTAACCTGGACGCCGGAAGCAACGTGTCCGTCATGTTCAAGGAGCAGAAGTGCGTCTTCCACAGGTGAGTAGCTGCCGCAGGTGAGGCGTCAGGTGCCACTAGTCCAACGGCCCCGTGCCTCTGGCTGTTCCATCACCGTGAGCCGCCCTCATGCGGACGCTAAGAACCGCCTCTGATCCCCAGTCAATGTTGTCAATAATAATCACATCACAGCAGTGAAAGGCCAAAGTCCGATGTGAAAATACCATTTCCCCGAGGGGCAACAGGTTGTTGTTTTTTTTTTTTTTTTGTAATTACAAATCTCCTTTTTGCCAAGTTTATTGACCTGAACGATGAACTTTAAATAAGGGTCACTTCATTAATGTTCCGATAATCTCTTTCTATCGAAAAAGTAATTTAGACATCCAAACACAGTCAATATATATTTTTTTTACTAAAGCAGTGTAAGATAGAAAGGAAACGAGATAAATTTGTACCTTTGCCTAACTAGGCTGAAGCACTTGAAAGTGAGCGTTGTTTACAGGGTTTTTAAGAGTAATGCGGCATGGTGGTTCAGAATGTCCGTTTGTTATATAATATAGGATGGGCTGGCAGAGAGAGCTATGGATTGTTTGATGAGTTTAAGGCAATATTGAAACACACCATGACCGACACATGGGTGTCTGTCTCGCAGGAGAGGGGGCCAGTGGATTACCTGCAAGACGCAGGCCTCGCTGCACGGTTACGGGAGTGTGAGCGTGTCGGTGGCCGTGGACAAGGCTCACCTGCATCGAGACCTGAGGTTCGAGTATGTGGAGGACCCCACTATCACCAAGCTGGAGCCAGAGTGGAGCATCTTCAGGTAGAGTTAATGGGTTTCAGAAGGGATGGGAATACATCAAAGTGCTAGAAGGAATAGAAAGTGCCAGCCTATAGGACGTCAGTGTTTGATGAGTTACGGGACATTTGAACCAATCATAGAATCACATTCCAGAAAAGAATTAAAAAATGTCAACTTATCAGAAATGGGCATCCTGCATTGCTGGGACTTTTCAGAACTTTTATGTGGAGTATATGTGTTAGTGTTGATATGGGAAAATGATTGAAATAGTTTACTAAACTGTGAAGAAGTGAAAGAGTGATGAATCAATATGTAAGTACAGTGTTCAGAGTGAGCACAAGAACGGAGTAAGCACGTGTACTCACGCCAGGCTTCTTTCTCTTGGACTGCAGCGGGAACACACCAGTTACGGTTATCGGGACCAACCTGGACATCATACAGCATCCCATGATCAGAGCCAAGTACAACGGCCTGGAGACTGTCAACGTGAGTATTGTCTCCCTTTGTGTGGAAACCCAGGCAAGCCAGGATCCAATTCTGGTTCAGAACACCTCCCACAGAGCTCACTCTCACTCTTTCTCACAAAGACCGCACGGGAGCTGGATACACAATATACCTTCCTGGAAAGGGGCTGAAGCACCTCTGTACCCAAAGCTGTGGTTCCTATAGGTAAACTCAGCCCGACATGACCCAGGTGTTCCTCCCGTCTGGCCCCAAAACCGGACCAAGAATGAAACCTGCACCCAGGCTCTATTGCACAGAGGCTGCTATGTTCTCATGATGGCTGCAGACCACTAGTGTGTGAGCCAGAACATTTGGGGCTTCAGGGCACCACTACCCTGCGGTGGTGGGTGTATCAGGTTTCACCCTCGGACAGTGCATCCGGGGGCCCAGTGGAGCGTGTGCTTCTCTACCGTACGGCAAGATGTGAGACCTGAGAGGGACGGAGTGGCTGAGAGAAAAGGCCTCACTGTTATCGGGCAGACCTATCTGTTACAAGTGGCCACCGCGGCCATCTGGTACACCATTGTTGCTCCAGGGACTGAGAGTCCGGCTGGCTTCAAAAACACTTTGAACAAAATCTGCCAGCTGGGACGGGCCAGCACACGGAGACCCGTGTTCCCCGTATAGGTTTCTGGTTTGGCAGCCAACCATTTCAGGAGAGGTAAAGTGGATTCAGTGTCAGGTATGTTGGAAATGTAGACACAGCCACCCACAGGTAGGTCTGGGTGGGGGCATTTTTACTACAGTCCCACTCTTGTCTCTCTTGGGAAACTTTCCTGGGAAACTAAGAGTTAGAGGATGTTTGGATTTGAATCTGTTTGAACGCACAGGTTACTACTGAGATCTGAGAAATGACATCAAGCCCTTGTATGAGCCGTCAGAAGCTCCTCGTGTTCCATCCCTCTATGCTTTCAAAGAGAGCATCTTTAAAACTACACTCTTCACAACACATGCCCTCCTATGGTTCAGGGGAAGCGCAGCGAGGAGAGGCTAAAGATTTACTGGAAGCAAGACAGATTAAACAGGAAGGACCAAGTTAAAGTCAGCTGATCAGGACATCAGTACTTAAGTACGGCTCATTGACAGACTTGCGGAAACTGACACTGATTCAGTGAGGTGGAGCTCGTTATGAATTATATCCACCTGAGTTTAATTTGAACTCCCGCTCATCGGCCTGTTCCAGTCCTGAAAGAGATGCCCAGGTAACTGCGACGTTGAGATCCTGGGATAAATATCACCTTCATACAAGGCTCCTTAATGACAGAGATAGGTTCAGCAAGGCTTAAAAGTGAGGCTTCAGTGAATATTCCACTTCTAATGAGCAGATGTGCGTGATGGGTCTGGGCAAAGGTGCCGACGATGCGAGTAAATCAGGTGATTATACATTTCGCTGAGCCTCTTTATGATCTCAGGCTTAATCGTACGCTCGGACATGACGGTCGGCCGCGTGAGACGGAGTAGGAGATCACAGCTAATTACGCGCCGTGAAATACTGTACGTCCTTAACATCTCCTCTTCCTATTCTGCCAGCAGAGACAGAGTCAAAATGTGACGTGATTCTCTCCTCTGTGGTGTTTAACTTTCACAGCGGTTTTGTTTTTTCCGTATATGATAATGTGTCTTTGTGAAAAGGACATGTGAGGTTAAGACACCTTTGTCAGAACCTCAGTGCTTCGTAGCCTCTGTCTCCTAATAAGTGTCAAATTCTTGGGTGAGAACCAAGCCTCGAAGACTGCCTGTTCTTCACGTGACTTTGATTTTAATGAAGGCTGTTTTTAAAAAAGCGTTTAACGAATGCGAGTTGGCTCCCACGCGGTTCGGTCGTCGTGACCGCCTGGCTTTCGCCCTCAGACCTGCCGGGTTCTGGGACCCACCTCCATGCTGTGCCAGGCCCCCGAACTCCCGGTCAGCCTGAGCCGCCAGCGCGAAGTGCCCGAGCGGCCGGACGAGTTTGGCTTTGTCCTGGATGACGTTCACGCCGTGCTCGCCCTGAACACAAGCAGCTTCCTGTACTACCCCAACCCTGCGTTTGAACCATTGAGTCCATCAGGAGTTCTTGAGCTCAAGCCTGGTTCACCTATTATTCTGAAGGTATCTCACCACACACCTTCATGTCTGTCTCTGTCTCTCTCTGCATGGGCAGACCTGTATCTTCAGTCATATCTGTCTCTATAGGCTTGTCATTCTTGGCATTCAGCCCATGACACATAATTTTAGATATTTTTCTGTGCTTTGTGTTGAATGTAAAAACCTTTGTTTGAAGGGGCGGAACTTCCTTCCTCCCACCACCGGGGGCAACGGCAAGCTGAACTACACGGTTCTGATCGGAGACAAACCCTGCGCTTTAACCGTCTCTGACACCCAGCTGCTCTGCGAGTCACCCAATCAGACGGGCCGACACAAGGTTCTGGTGAGTGAGAAGGGCATTGTGGGTACTAAGCAGGCAGTTCCGCACCAGTGGCCCTGCGCAGTTCGTGTCTGACAAGAAAAACATCAACAACAACAACAAAAACAGCAGCAGGAAAAAGTATCTGAGGTGCTTTAGTCAGCAAGATTAGGGACAGACAGCTCTAATAATAGTCTGTTTATTGTGCTGACGCTGTTTCTGGAGAGAAGGGAGGCAGTTTCTGTTTGTTCTGCTCTGCCACCTGGGCTGTGGAGTAATAAGACTTAGTGAAACTTACAGAGCATTACTGTAGAACACACACAAACACACACACAGAGAAACACACCAGTGTCCCCCACTGATTTAGAGGTGTTGGACCAGCACAGCGCCCTAGTCAGGAGGCGTGATTTTCCCATCATCCTCTGCTCTGTCAGGGCTGTGTGTGTGTGTGTGTGTGTGTGTGTGTGAGAAAGGGCATGTATCACCCATAATCCTACTTGTGTGTAGCAAGGCTGTCCTGTCAGCCCTGTCATACCTGTGTGACCACACCTGTGTGCATGTGTTAAAGAAGTGATTTCATCGTCTTCCTCTCTTTCCTGTGCGTGAACTCCCCCCGCCATCACCACAGGCGCGTGTGGGCGGCATCGAGTTCTCCCCGGGGGTGGTCGACATCTCCTCGGACAGCCCCCTCAGCAGCACGGCCATCATCAGCATCGCCGGGGCGGGCGCCCTGCTCATCTTCTTCATCGTCGTGGTGCTCATCGCCTACAAGCGCAAGTCCCGCGAGAGCGACCTCACGCTCAAGCGCCTGCAGATGCAGATGGACAACCTGGAGTCCCGCGTGGCCCTGGAGTGCAAGGAGGGTGAGAGTGTGACCGCCGCAGTGTCAAGGGAAGGGGTGAGCGCGTGGGGGCTCCATGGTGAGGAAGGAGGAATGGCAAGAAGGTAAAGACTGCTTTGTTCCGTCTCGCCCACAACCAGCGTTCGCGGAGCTCCAGACAGACATCCACGAGCTGACCAGCGACCTGGACGGGGCTGGAATCCCTTTCCTGGACTACAGGACCTACACCATGAGGGTCCTCTTCCCAGGTGTCGAGGACCACCCCGTTCTGAGGGACCTGGAGGTCAGGGCTGTCAAATTATTTGCCTGTACGAAATGTTAGTGTATGCTTTTAGTTTGTTACTTCAAATTCCCATGGGCTATTATAGTGATTAAGATATTTTTATCCCATTATTTCTGTCATTTTATTGTTTTATTCATATTGTGTATAATTTTGTACATTTTTATTACTTACAATGTGTTGTCATTATTATATTATTATTATCATTATTATTTTGACATTTATTGTGGTATTGTCTGTTTGCATTGTGTGTTTAGCTAGAAAAGTCTAATTCATGCTGAAAGATTGTGTCACCGTAAGTTACAGAACCTGAACCTTTACACATCACCCCAGTCACACACACACACACACACGCACGCACGCACGCACACGCACGCACACAGAAATTTCATTGAGTTTTCAATGTTTTTTTCTAAAAATGTATATATTATCTACATTTAAAACTTAAACATTTTCAGATTCCCTGATATATACTCCGCATTTTGGTCTGTGTTACACATAGTGCGGAAAAGTTGTGACTGGTTTTGTCTGACTACGAATAAGCACCAAGGATAACCGACAGCATATGACAGATAACCAATAGCACGTAACCGATAGGACATGATAGGTTTATCTGTTATCGGTTATCTTTCAGCCTTCAGCATCGCAAGCAAAGCACAAATAACAGGCTTTTTCTGAATTGTGAGGAAATGCTACATAATAACGCTCTGTAGGGGCCAAGTGTCCATGGCACGTCGTCTGCGGTCATTCACTGCCAAAACACATACATAAGTCATGGCCACGGAGGCCTGTATGCCCACCCAGACGGCACAGGGCACACGGGAGGGCACGCCCCAGACAGGGTGCCAGCACGCTGAAAGGGAGGCGCTGACCCATGTCAACATGAACCACACACCTCTGGAATGTGAATCAGGTGAAGCAAAGAGCCCAGAGGAGACCTACGCAGCCACAGGGAGAACACGCAAAGCCCGCCAGAGCATTGGGAGAAAACGCAAACTCCACACGGGCATTGGGAGAACACACAAACCCCGCCAGGGCATTGGGAGAACACGCAAACTCCACACAGGCATTGGGAGAACATGCAAACTCTGCACGAGTACGGGGAGAGTACACATACTCTGCTTAGTTAGTGACAACAGCTGCATTTGACCCCTGACCCCTGACCCAGGAACTGCAAAGTACGGCCAGCACTCGCCAAGTAACTGAGCCATGCTTGCAAAAGACGTAAATCTGCTAATAAAATTAACAACAGCAACACGCACGCGAACTGGGGGAATTAGGTTGCGTTCAGTCTAATTTTATTTCAGAAAATGCCAGTCTCTGAGGTGCACACTGAACACGGACTGCAGGTTTGTTCTTCAGCTTCCAGTTAGCAGTTAATTTGCACCTACAGCACCAAGCACGGTAGGGCCTTTGTGAATAATCGCTGGGGTCAAATGAATAAGCACCCTGTGAAATCAAGAGCAGTGCAGCACCCAGGAGGAATGCTGCCCCACACCCCTTTAAGCGTTATTAAAATGGACGCAAACCAAACAAGTCTTTGAACCATTAGCAGACTGACCGATCTCTATCTCCACTCAGCAGGGCTTGCTTCGTAATGGAGATAGCCCTCAGCGGGGCCACAATAGCACCCCCCGAGGACCGGTCCAAGGTTCAATCAGGCAGTCCATTAGCGAGCGGCGGAACACGAGGGGCGGAGCAAAATCCCAAGCCATGCAGATTGTTCGGTTTCGCCGGTGCTTCCGATAAGTAGAGCTACATATTTTTTTTTATGTTACATTGGTGCTAAGCTCGGTGCTGAGTGAGACCTGTTAATGGGCCGGTTACCTTCACACTTGACAAATGGCACTGCAGTGCTGTCATCTGTTAGTTTTCACAACAGTCGTCTGAGACTTTTTCCATTATAATTAGTTGCTTGAGAACTGTAATGAGTTTCCTCTTAATAGCCTAAACATCATGTGACAGAGTCGTTTTTCAGAGCCGAAGACAAATTAAAGTCTCGTTGGAAGTCTGTGACTATGAATTATGTGTGCCTTATTGACGGTGATGAGCAGTGTTGACTGCACACCAGGTTTTTTTTCAAATCGCTCACCATGGTCAATTTGCGCAGAAAAGTTTAGCAGTCCGCATGTGACGAGAGCAACAGAGATAACCGGTATTAATTGTGTGTTAATTGGAATAAATGGGCTTTTCTCTAAAGAGGTGCTGCGGAGTGAAATTTAATGAGAGCTGAATCCGTCCAGCCTCTGATCGGCGATTTGGCCGCTAATTGTTATTGATGCGGTGTGGCAGAGATGATGCTTGTCTCAGACCTGACGGGAAAGTTTTCGGATGTGATTATTTCTTCCTGTAGGGCTGCAGCCGTTTCCCTGAGGGAGGCTGCTGTACCTCCGGTGGTGCCGACAGAGAACTGCAGTCCGGCCCAATGGTGGTCGGTAATAACCCAGGCCGGCATGGAAAACGTATTTATGATTCGGATGCCCTTCCTGATGCAACCCTCCCCGTTTAGCCGGGCTTGGGACTAAAGACAGGACTAGCCTGTTGTAGAGGAAAAAAAAAACAGCCATTTTTAGTCATTCCTCAAATGGTCTTTTCCAATGGATTTGGGATATTTTGCGGCAGGAGGATTGAGGCAGGACACCTGGTTCCCACTGTGGTAAACATGAGGCTCACAGAACTTTGGGCCCGGACTTCCTCAGAGCAAGTGGTGCCGGGTGCCAGATAAGGAACCGAACGCGCAGTGACGTCGTCACGGCCTGGCCTGACACGATGCAGAGGGACAGAAGGCCAGGATATGGAACAGACTCTTCTGCAGAGCAGAGACGCAGAGAAGAGCTGCGTTTAAAACGCACGTGACAGATCAAAGCGAGCGATTCCCAGAAGGCCAAGCATACGATAATAAGGCGACCACAAAAAACTGCCACGGTCTGCAGGGGAGCAGCTCTTCTTCAACAAGTGCCTTGTGTGATTCACACACTTTTCATCTTATGCGATTTAGCTGTGGTGTATTCCTAACTTGGCAGCATAAAATAAAAATAAACACAGAATATATATTTATTATTAATTGTTTGATTAATGCAGACTTTATCAAAGGGAGGAAAACACAGTGTACTCTGATGTTACCTTCTTGTGCCCTTGGGTGTTTATCGAAGCCATGAATGTTCAAAGGTACAACAGAACTTTCTCTCCTAGCATTTGTATGGCTTGTTAATGTTTTGAAAGACAATCCTTAGGACACGGACAGTATCGGCAGAGCATTTATTGGCAGTGAAAACAGCCGATGTATCCTCTGCGCTTCCTGCCGCGACGGTTCTAGAGCGGGCTGCACTAACTGTGAATTTTTCTCACACCTTCACAGGTGCCGGGCTACCGGCAAGAGCAGGTGGAGAAGGGCCTGAAGCTCTTTGGGCAGCTCATCAACAACAAGGTGTTCTTGCTCTCCTTCATCCGCACCCTGGAGTCGCAGCGCGGCTTCTCCATGCGCGACCGCGGCAACGTGGCGTCGCTCATTGCCACGGTGCTGCAGAGCAAGCTGGAGTACGCGACTGACGTACTGAAGCACCTCCTGTCCGATCTCATCCATAAGAACCTGGAAAGCAAGAACCACCCCAAGCTGCTGCTCCGCAGGTGAGGGCGCACCCTGTTACCCCGCGTCTCCCTTCGAGCCTCCGTACGAGCCAGTATGTGAGACAGGTTTTCTGAACTTGTTTACGGAAGGCTTCTGTCGGCTCGTTAGGATGACAAGGCGTCAAAAAACGTACCTTGACCTTGTCATCCGGCGTCCTGTCAGAATCGTGATTAAAACCTAATTATGATTAATTGTTCTAGAGTCTAATTAAAACACCGCAGCAAAAGCTGCGTCAAAGAACGAGATGAGGCCCTCATTGGCATAGCCAATCAGAGCTTCTCATATCGAGAACACATGGGTGGCCGGTTTTCTAACCCTCGCCTCCGTGTTCTCACTGCATGTTAGACTAGGTCGCACCATTCACACGTTTAAACGTGTTTTTTTTGTAATACAGAGTTTCGAGAACACCAAGGGAGGTGTCTGCTCACCTCAGCAGGTGTGATTCAGGTCAGCTTTGGTAATTCCCCCTGGCACCGATGTCCCACACCTCCTGTCAGAACCACCCCCCACCCCCCATCTCAGGTTCCTTCCCTGTCAAGGACTGACATGTTAAATTGTTCCTTCATTACATTGTCTTGTGAAGGCTGAAATTAGCTCGCACTCGACACGTGATGAGCAGCATATTCCAATTGCCGGCCCTGATCTAATGACGGCCGTGACACCGGCAGGATTACCGCGCTGGCAAATGGCTGATTAATACGCCCGGTGCCTCCAGAACCCATTACAGCCAGTAAACAAAGCTAGTTTCCTGGACGCCGGCACTAACTCCCCTGCATGGATGTTGTGTGAAGGGAGTTAATGAAGGTGAAACGAAGATGGGGGAAAGGAAAGGAAGAGGGGTCACTTTGTCAGGAAAAAGATGCGACGCGCCAACAGCATGAGAACAAGCAGGGATGTGTAGCCATGTGAACACGCGTGTGCCTTCCCTCCAGTAGGACTGTGCCAGATGACACATTGCTATAGATGTTTTCTGCCCTTTTGGTGTTCGCCTCCCTATGGAGAGTTACTGTTTGTGGCCTTAATGGAGTTCAGATCAGTTGTGTTCATACCAGTTGTTTGTCGTTTAGAAAGACTCGCACCTGGTTTCTCTGGGACAGAGGGCTGCTCCTTCTGACCTAGATGTTTTTCTTGGCTTTCTTTTACCTGTCAGTCTGTGGATTCTGTTTGTGCTACCTGAAGACACCTGAATGTTTGATAAAGAGGAGCACAGAGCTACACAGATCATAGCTCTAGAACCTCAGTACAGCCAGATCAGATGAACGCCCTTTACTAGTGTCCACAGCCCTCACATTTTGGCTTTTCTCCTCCCCATATCACTGCCTTTTGACATGTGGAGTGACATTCTCCTCACCTGACAGTGAACACGATGCATGCTAAGAGCGTCGCTCACGTCGCAGGGCCTGTCAAAGCCAGCCTGATGAGCTGCAGGGTGACACAGCCTGGCTCTGTCAGCTCAGAGGGAGCCTACCCCCTCTTTGCCTTATTACCAAATCGAATCAGTGCTCACAACGCGAGAGCACCAACTGTTTCCTGGCCCCTCTTCAGACCCGCTTCCTTTTCCCAGCTGCCGGGCGCCGCTGAAGTCCGCAGATCTCCATCTGGCCGGACTCCACCCGATCCACCGAGCCCGGCTAACTGCCTAACCTGTGGCTGCCAGGGCCATCTGTCGCATTCCTACACCCCCCCTCACCCCCCCACCCCACCCCACTCACTCACACACACCATTCTCAGCCCCACCCCCCCCCACTCCACTGGCCACAGAGTGAGACACTTTTGTGTGATCTTCTCACATGCCTGGGTTGGCTTACAAAGCTCCCAGATCAAGACTTTTCAACATTAATTCATAATTTTACTGAGGGAGTGGAGGGGGGGTGCTGATTTCATATTCTTTGCACTGGATTACTTTCGGGATAAGGGTCTCCGATATTTTCATTGAACTTCCATCTCCTCAAGAAGCACGCCACCTGCTGTCAGCCTATCAGATTTCCTCATCTGTCGCTAGGCAAAGCTGGACCAGGGGCCCATTTTCCACACTCCAGGTGACCAATCATCACTGCACAGCGCTGAATAGGAAACTGGAATCACCGTTAACTTCTAGCTGTTCCCTTTAACGCATGACACATTAAGATGGGAATTTTCACAGCTGTGCGTGAGGCTATAAAACAGTCTCAGCTTACGTGATTTTTTTTTTTTTTTGTGTTTGTTTTATGCAGCAGTTTAAGAAACTGAGTCAGATTGCAGGTTTTATGCGTTTAGCCACTAGCACTTGGAGCTGAGGAACAGCCTTAGCTTGTAGCATTTCAAAAAGCAGCAGTACCTGAGGAAGTACAGTCCTCAGTTTGTTTGCCAGTTTGTGAAATGGCTGCTTTGCATATGTGCAGTTCTGGCACATTTTTACATTGTGTTAGGAAAAAATATGTACTTAACAAGCTATAAATGTCTTAATGAAGTCAGTGAAAGTTCTGTTGCTAAATCTAGAAGAATATAAATTGCAGAGAATATAAATGGCCTGTGTGAAGGATGTGCAGAATGAATGCCTTAATACATCATCAGCTACTGTGGATAATCTCAGCCTTTGTTTGCTAGATGTTGTTTTCAGATGAAAAGCTGTTCTGTTTTCTCTCTCACTCTCTCTTTCTCTCTCTCTTTCTCTTGTTCTCCTGCTCTTGTTCTCGTGATGTGCTTCGCCTGATTTGACGCCAGTTGGGGGTCGACTGTGTGTGCCGCTATCAGGCGCAGGAGCGCCATCCGCCCCCCCCCCCCCCTTTTGGGGGGCGCCCTAACGTGGGCCAAAGGCGGGTCTGATTGCGAAAGTGCTCAGAGGGCAGGCTAGGGGAACTGGGCCAAGTCAGCAGCTTTCCTTCAGATCCCGTCTGTCTCCCCTCAAGCCAATTAGCCCCCCCCAACCCCGTACTATCGTCTTTATGTGTTTAATTACTGTATCAAACACTGGGGCCTTCAGCGGGGCCTGGAATCCTGTACCATGGTGACATGAGAGAGAGAGATAGACTTGAAAGGGAAGAGGGATATGACCTTTGCAGGTGACATCTGGGTCATAGCGCAGAGCGTTGTCGAGGGCAGCCATGGAAAAGGGAAGATAATCCCCTCCAGGTGGTGTGCGAATGCTGGTGGGGGGGTTGCCAACACGTTCCTCCAGTGGTGCCTCCCCCCAACCAACCCCAGGGCCTCTGTTGAGAGGCTGCAGGTGGTAGCCGGGTACTGATGGACGGAGGAGGTGGTGGCGAGGGGGGTTGGGAGGGTGCTTTATCCCCCCCCCCAGCTGTCGGGAAGCACCACACATTGGAGTAATCCTGAAATATTGATGCTCTAGACTGTTCCTCATTGTGACTTATTTGGCAGATTAATTATACCTCCCTGGCCCCCTCCCACCCCATCCCACAATTCAATCTCTTGTCCAAAATAAAAAGGAAGAAAGGGTGCGTGTGAATATCAAAGCACGCTTCGGCTTTGTTCCTCCCGTTTCAATAGGGATTGAGCTCCGAGTGTTATTATAGGGTACAGAATGGCTTTGTGCCATATCTGGCGAGACTTGCCCCGTTAGGGTTTCGGCTGTGGTGCATGGGCACACACACGCGGTACTATGTGTACATACACGCCAAAGGTATGAAATCATACAGTCGTAGGTGCACATGTACATGCGCTTAGAGCTACGCGTCACCTGCCGTGACTGCAAGGATGCGTTGAAGCTGCATTACCGTTTTCAGACATATGCAGTTGGAGAATTACGTCGCATTGCATTTTTGTAACTGTTTACAGGCGTCTGATACATTTTCTAAGAGTGTTCAAGGTTGTGTTCTTCAAATGGGTTTTATTATCATTGTCTTTCAGTGGAGCCCAATCTTGTTTTTGATCGATTGCTTTTGTCTGTTTTTTTATTTTTTTTGCATTGCAGAACTGAATCTGTGGCAGAAAAAATGCTAACAAACTGGTTCACCTTTTTGCTGTACAAATTCCTGAAGGTAAGTAAGAGCCCGTTCTTTTTTTTTTTTTTTTTTTGCATACACATCTTTACAGAGTGCGTGTGGTCACGCTAAAAATAAATTCCATTTTCCGCTTCTCAGCTGTTTTGCTAGTATACAACCGAACACTAGCTAGCAGTGTCCCTCAAACCCACATCTGCCCTCACCTCAGGTGGGGAGCAGAGACCTGCCCTGCCCTTCAGAGGGAGCAGAAGGAATCAAAGGCACTCTTATCTGATAGGCTGTAATCAGCTCAGGTCTGTGTTAACCGCTGTTTGATTGGTCAGCAGAAACACTGCAGTGCCACTAAAGAGAGGTCGCTGGGTGCTAACACCAAAGAGGATAGGACCAGGACTGTTGGCCCTTTAGAAGGAGAAGGGCCACGGACAGTTTATCACTTCCATGGCTTTAATCCTGTGCTTGCCCAAAGCGACAAACTGAGATAAAAATGCATGTAAAAGCAACACGTGCGAATCCCTCTGCTGTATCATTGGAGCTAAAGAGTGTAATAAAAACCGGCCTTGTGATGCGAGAGGAGCTTGGTGGCTGAGTCCCATCTGATAACACGTAATGTTCACTGCGACTTTGCCCATGTGAATGTGCCCCTGGAGCATCTGGTGGAACGGCCCGAGTGTTGGTTAAGGAGTGCCTGCTTTTTACCATGTCTTTAGGCCAAACTCGGATGAACAGCACTATTGTTGGTTACAGCAGGAGGAAGGCCTCTCAGCCCAGGTCAGAACTGGCCCACGCCCTCCTCTCCAAGGCCTCAATTTGAAAAACCTAGTGGTCCACTTAAATCATCTCTCTAAGGGCCACCTTGCTCATACTGACTAGCGTTCGCCCAGACAAAGGCGCACCTAGTTAGCGTTGCTGCAGGAACTGCAGCGTAAGCCTTGCGGTTTTAATGCGTCTCTCCGCACTGGGCCGAGGGCACGCGGAGACAGTGACTAATGGCAGCGCCGTCGCTTCGTAAATGATACGTTACGCTCGGCCCTTTTCTGCCGACTGCGCCTCAGCTACCGCAGCGTGAGCTTCGGAAAAGAATTTTAAAGAAAAGCAAAACGCTGCTACTGGAGCTTTGTGAGCGGATGCAGGGAAACAGAGGGCTGTCTGCATTGCAGGTTAGCAAGACTGCGCATCCGCACGATGCAGGAGGGCTTGGGTCGCCTGCATTATGTTGTTATAACGTGCTGTGACAGCCAGCGTGGTTTCCGTTAATGTTTAAACGATATGTCGTCGGTTTGGTTATTGAGTTCACCTTCAATGCTAAGAGTTTTTATTTTCTTCTTCTTGTAAGAAAACCCCAGGCAGGTCATAATCTGATCCCAGGCCAAAAGCACACAGCATTGAGTTATTGGTCCAAGGTGAGGCACTTGAAACTGTATTTCAGACGTACGTACACTGTCACGCAAACGTCAAGAGCTTTTCTTGAGGAGACTGAAGGGAGCTAAATGGAATACATGTTCAGTTTTTGGATTTATAACTTCTGTTGAACTGCTTCAGAATCTTGGATTTAAATTCAGCTATTTTGGCACTCAGTAGCTTTGTTAGTGTTAGTGAATGTCAGACAAACTCCTGTTAATTAAATGCTCACAGTTCACAACATGCAGCGGCTGGTCTTCCGTGCCAGAGCACTGGCGCAAGATCTGCAGTCCTGAGGACCCTCATAGGGAGGTGAAAGGAGAAATTTGGTGGAACTTAGATGTTTCAGAGAGCTGGTGGAGCAGAGAAGGGGAGTGTTGGGTGGAGAGGTGACCTTGCCCCTCTCGGTTCTCCACAGGAGTGTGCGGGAGAGCCGCTGTTCTCCCTCTTCTGCGCCATCAAGCAGCAGATGGAGAAGGGTCCCATCGACGCTGTGACCGGTGAGGCCCGCTACTCCCTCAGTGAAGACAAGCTCATCCGACAGCAGATTGACTACAAGACGTTGGTAAGGGCCTGGGCTAGCAGCCACAGGTTGTCTCTATCACATTTCCACCTCAGAGCTTCTTTTTTAAGTCATTGGCCTCTGGGAGGAGGCTTACGAAATCGGCACGGGCTGTCCCACAGGTGGTGAACTGCCTCCACCCAGACAACGAGAAGAGTCCGGAAATCCAGGTGAAGGTGCTGAACTGCGACACTATCAGCCAGGTAAAGGAGAAGATCCTGGACGCCATCTACAAGAACGTGCCCTGGTCCCACAGACAGAAGGCCTCCGACATGGACCTAGGTAACTGCTGGACGGAGTGCTACAGTAATAACCACTGCAAATGCAGTGTGTGGTCATCATTACAAAAGATGTGAGCCCTCCCAACCAATCATACGATGTCTTGGAATGCAGGAAGTAGCAATTTGACCAATCAGATCCCAAGCCCAGGGTTTGTTTCTTCATTACTAAACAGTCAGGTTACCAACAAACTGACTAAGCAGCTACTTAGCGAAGAAACCATTTTGGCAACCTGTGTAGTTCTTTGTAAATACGGTGTAGATATCAAGTTTTTTTTTTGTTTTCTCACATCGTTTGTTAAATACATTTTCGCTAATTTCCTCCCTTTTTCTCTCCAAAGTCTCACTTGAACAGCAGAGTAGTTCCATGTCGGGGACATAATTGCTAGGGAAGCGCTCTTCTTAGTGATGAGAAACAGTCCGCTGCTCCCGTGCCCTCAGCATAATCCCATCCCATAATAATAAATTAGACACTCTCACAGTATAACCTCCTCACACTGAATTTACTGGCCACGTAGTCCATCAGCCTGCAAGCCATTTTATTTCTGATTGTATATCCACCGCCGCCAAAGGCTTTGTTGCCAGTAAGTGTCATATGCTTTATGGGTTAATATATCAACCTGCAGTTTTTTTTAAACCCGGTGTTTTCAATAACAACACCTTTACGGTTGTGCGTGGGGTTTTGATGGAGTTTCCGTGGGGGGGGGTGTCTTACCGACATGCGAAGGAATTGCTCCTGCCCTTTGAGAGCCGCTGCTGTGTAAAAAGTGTTTTAATGCCCCCACCTCACCTGTCCTGTGATGAGTTTTATTATTATGAAGACTATGAAGAGGCTGCGATGTGGGGGGGGTGGTTTTTTGCAGCCGTAAAAACTCAGTATATGTGGTGGTGAATGAGTAGGGGGGAGCTGCTTTTTGCAAGCAGAAGGATGGTCTCTTGGGTTCACAACCACCCCCCCCCCCAGATAGTTGCAGCCAATAAAGATAATGGTATTGCGCCAAATAGCATCCTCCTTGCTCTTGAGGAACAAATTGAGCAGGAGTGTTCTGTCCCTTTCTATTTTTGTCCTTGCTGACCGGGTAAGGGGGGGTGGGGGGGGTCTAAGCAACTTGGGTGCTGCCTCCCCTCCCAGACGTTTACCTGTCACATCACATACCCCGGAGTGACGTGCGAGCAGGCGCGGTGACGGTTAGGGAGGAGGTGCGGTATCTCAGCTTGTTCCTCACTGTCAACTCCTCCGTGTTCCCTCGTTGTTTCCGTGTTTAAAGCGGGACACAGAGCTGGGTGGGGCAGGGCGACCCTGTTGTTAAGCTTACTGACAACAAAGAAACACAGCTTTCCGCAGGCCTTCAGCCATGGCTGCCTCTGCTTTCTTGTACTAATGGCGGTGGCGAGCAGGGCTCTCCGGCCTCATCGCTAAACTCGAGGCGAATACATTTGCCCATAAAAACACGTAATCATATTTGCTCCCCCACCCCAGCACACCCTATCAGCTGCATATCTGTCCTTGTTAATTTAAAGAATGCCTGTATTGCCACATTCAGCATTTTCTTTTGATGTTTTTTTTCCGTGAAGCGTCCCGCCGCGTTTCTAAAGCTGTGACTTTCCCCTCTGGGACGTGTGAAGAGTCCAGATTGTATTTTCCGTTTCCCTGGTGATCGCAGCAGCAACAGTAGCAGCTAGCGCAGCGGGGAGCCGGGGACGGATCAAATGGGCTGTGACCGAGGAGTGTGCGCCCTTGGCGTGGT
>JABJVR010000001.1:2423771-2438875 GCA_025773905.1 Chitala chitala
GGGGAGGGTGGGGGTGTGGGGGGGGGGGAAGTCTGTCACTTTTAATATTACCCCCCCTCCTGCCCTGTCAAGAGTCTGGGCATATGAAAAGTGACATGACAGTTGGGAAAAAATTTGTCACAAAATCGACGGCAGGAGCGCCGCGCGATGCTGTTTTGCTGCATCTCAGCCGGCGATTCATGCCAGACTCAAAGCCCCGCTGAAGATGGCATCTGACAGGATCCCTGTGTTGGCACACGTGGGCGTGCACGTGCCTCCCCGGCCTGGTTTCCCGGTCCCCAACGCCCCGCCCGTGCACGCCTGTGCTGCCGCGTGCATGCACTCACCTTTCCCCAATGCTGTCTGCCCTCACAGGTACTACTCTGACATCAGCAGGATGCCAGCCATCAGCGACCAGGACATGAACGCCTACCTGGCGGAGCAGTCGCGCATGCACGCCAACGAGTTTAACAGCCTCAGCTCCTTGAGCGAGATCTACTCTTACGTGGGCAAATACAGCGAGGAGGTGCGTAACGTCGGTGCAACGCTGAGCCAATGCTGAAATAGCGCCGGGGAAAACACTCCCCCCCCTGCGCAGCCGAACGCCCCTTTCGTGGCATTACTTAAATTATAATCAACATTTGTAATAAATATCAAGTTAACACGTATTCCTATCAGCACCACAGCTGGGTTTAATCAGGTCAAGTGATTAATCCCGTTTGTGATTGAAAGGCAACTCTGAGAGCTCCCGTGAATGAAAATTAGCTATGAAGAAGCATTATGTAAGAATAATTATGTTATACATAACAAAAGTAGAAAAAATTGTAATTGTCCATTGAATACTGGAAAACGAATAATTACATCAGATATGGAAGATACACGTGATGAACGAGGAAGGAGCTACGTAGCTACGGTAGCTTTACTGTAACGTGTGATTAATGTTTGTCCCTTTACTGCCCCCCAGATTATTGATGCACTGGAACAGGATGACAGTGCCAGGAAGCAGAGATTGGCCTTCAAGCTGGAACAGGTGGTCGCCTTCATGAGCTTGGAGAGCTGAGGACCGCATTTCCCAGAGTGCACTGGGAGAGTTCAGAAAACCAAGCCGTGCCTGAGCGAAGACCTGTCCGTCATTACCCCGCCGTCACAGCTTTCAGAACATTTCCTTTATTTTTGTTATTGATTATTTCTGTCTCGGCTGCAAATGTTTCCACCGTGTTAGCTCTGCTGGGTAGACTACTGAACATAAGGAAGAGGAGTTTATTCCTGCTGCGGTTTTGGGAGGGGTTGGGATAGCTTGCCACATTGGCAAATTTCACCTCGGGAGGGGGGGAGGCACACGAAGGGAGCAAAAATAAATTTTTTACGTTGCCTTGAAACCGTCTCTGAAACAAAGGTTTAGTCTCTGTTTGTTTGCGATATTTTTCAATAGAGTAGAACTGAACCTAATGTGGTATCCAGTCAGTTTTAAATTAATATTTAAAGTAAACTTTCGGGGTGAGATGTGTGCATGAATATATGCATAATATATTACTGCACACTCATGCACACGCTTGCAAAAAGACTAAATACCAAATGAACGAGGCGTCTGTTCAAGGAGAGCTTCTTCGGTGTTCCAGAACGTCTGACCTGGCGACGGCGCGACCGGCCGTGTTCTGGCTGTGTCGGTTACCACATGCCTCCACAGGCAAGAAGACAGGTTTCAGTTTTCCATTCGCTTCAAACCGGAAACGTCGGTGGCGTTCGACCGCTTCGTCGTTGTGTCGTTCCGCAAGTCGGTCCTGCCATGTTCATCTTCATCTTTTTGTATACATGTGGCTTTCTGCACAAAAGAGTTTAATAAAGGGGAGGCGAGGCAGGCCGTGGGGAAAACGGCTACAGAGAAGCACATCTCCACCCTGACGACACACCCCGCACTCATCAAATCTTTACTTGCATACGGACCACGGACACGGGTTTGTCCTTGTATCTGAACCAGTTTTTTGAAAAGCACAGAGCTTCAACCTGCAGTGGTCTGCACAGAGAAAATGTTACGAGACGTACACAGCTTTAAATAGTTACACAAAGGAGACCTGTTAACTGAAGCAGCTTGAACGTAAAAATGTTACTCTGGGCCAGTGCTGCTCATTGCCCAGAAGGCAAAAATTAACGGGAGTATGCAGCTTAACCAGGCTGTAGCATGCTTTAACCCGAATGGTATGGAAATCCCAGCAAGCAGCTATTTTCATTTCCATTGGTTACTGGACAGTCAGACACTGGAAACGAGGCACACTATTGGTCAGCAGAAAACCAAAGGAAAGATAGTGAATCATTTATAAGGAGCCACTTGAGAAAGGAATTTAAATAAAAATTTAAACGCATAGAAAAGTTTTGCAGTCGCAAAAGCAAAATCATTCTGTAACCTTGGTGTGTTTACTGAGCCAATCAGCTCGTTCTGCCTGTCCTGGTTTTCTGTGTCTTACGCCGTTATTGGCTGCTCTCTTGCCTTGTTTCCAAGTCGCACAGCGCTGGATGATCTTGGAGAACGAATAGCGTAGTTACATCGTGGGCAGAGGTGCAGCGTCCGCATCTGCTGCGTAGATCTCCAGGCGCCGAGGGCTGAGAAAAAGATTGCGACGAGCACACGAACGAGCAAAACAAAACAAAACCGCTGGATGTTGTCGTTGTCGCAAAAGAGACGATAGAGCCGCCTTCCGTTCCTTTTGACCTTTGACCTTTCTTTTGCCTTGAAAAACCGTGCCCGACGTGGTGGTGTGAACGTGTGGAGACCGCCCCAGGTCCATCTTGGGTTTTTATTGGCTTTTTAAGCGCATGTACTTCAATTTAAGAAAAAAAAAGGAAAAATAGAGAAAAAGGCTTGCAAACGATGTGGATGTTATTTTCTTTATTTTTGCTTCGAGCAGAGAAGTGGACCGTCGTGTTAAGCTACAATGAACCCTGTTAAGGTGGAACCTTTATCCTGATAACCCGTTCAGCCATCAATGCCATGTTTTGTGAATGTGTTAGAAGCTAATATAAAAGTCGTACCTTAAAAACAAATATATGATATACCCTTGCATGCTGACCTAACTGGATGTTATGAAATGAAACTGCCTTGCAAACAAAAATATATTTATTAATACTAGGAGCAAAAAATTTTTTTGTTAAGAATTGAGCAGAAGAGTGATAGAAAACAGAGAATAAGTATGAACTGCCCTTCTGGATTGCCCTGGACGTAACGTGTTGAGAACTTCCATTCGTTTGCCTGGCTGAAGCATAGCCTCGCGTTTCGGAGGACCGTCTTTCTGTGATGGGACAGTAACTGTCCATGGCGTCTTCTTCAGAGGAGCTGGGCCCCTTGTCCCAAGCCAGGCCCAAAATTGCACCAGGTACAGTTGGGGCCCCCGTGCCTTCTGCTGCAGCAGGAGACGCGGCCCCGTGCCGCGTGCTGTCAGCGTCCCCAAAGACAGCGGTCGCATTTCTTAAGACGAACGGATGCAAAACCATTCGTTCAGCTGACAACCTGCGGAAGCCTGGGATTGTTGCAGGAGGCGCATGTAATCACTTAATTTATTAGTTATACAATCCATAGGTGTTTTATTAATTTTGCATCCTCACCAGTTCCTGTCAGTATATTTCTGTGTCAAATCCCTGTATATGTTAATATTATCCAAAGAAACAACTTCACCTGGCCACTTCATCTTATTCCACATAAAATTTTCTCTGTTATTTTTGTCTGGTTGGCTATTTTATTGTGTTTTCGATCAATAGTGTGAGACATGTTACGTAAACACGTATGCTGAACGATATTTTTTAAATACACATTTGTGTCTGTTGAACAGAATGTTCGCATAACTTGCTGTACTCGACATTATTGCATTGTTAATTTTTAAGTTTGTCGGTTTGTATTTAAACGTGCAGTCATCATATTTAGCTAGTGTGCATTGTTTTAAAGTCCTTCGACTCATACCTTTTTGTTTGTCCCGCAGAAAATATTGTTGTCGAGCACATTTTAAAGAGAGAGGTACAGTGAAGCAACGGACAGCTTTGGACAGCTTTATGGTGGAAGGTACTTTGAAATGGTAAATTTGCCCAGTTTTTTCACCGACTCCCAGCCTATCCTTTTTTCTCCAACGATACTGAATTTAAATGCTTCCGTAGATTTGCTTGTAGTGCTTTAAAAACAGCCTCCGCTAGGGACTTCTCAGAAACCGCTTCCTGAGTCTAGGTGACCTACTATATGCCTTTCCTTTCATCTTCCACTGCAGTGAATGTAGTCCCTAAAAGGCCTGAACCATGTTTTGATACAGACAGGTAAAGCTTCCACCTTAAATATTTTGTAAGAACCAGAATGTCCTTCTAGAACCGGAATGTTCTTCTAGAGCTCAGTGTTACAGCAGGTGTTACAGCTACATGTTAGAAAAGACTTTTACTATTTCAACCTTTAATGAGAAATAAAGATATTCTATTTGGGAGAATCACAAAACCTGGAAAAGGCAAGCTTCTCTAACTTTGTTATAATTAGTTGTATACCTGTGTATGTAAATATATAATGCAATCCTATTTTGCAGTCAAGAACAAAATACTATTTGTAATATAGAATAAACTTTATTATGAAACAGACTTTTTCACTGCTTGTCGCATTAATTTTGTCGAACGAGAACATGTGTACTGGGTCACACAGAGAACAGACAAGTATGAGATCGTTTGTTTGTAATGACATGAAGCCCCGTCTTTCTGTCCAGGTCTTGTGGCCATCAGGTGTCCTCAGTCCTGTACCTAACGACTGTTGATTCTGAGTATGGGGGAGGCCGTGTCTTTCCGTTGCTTTCCTTTGTGCCCGCTTACCATCTGGCCCTTGTCTTCTTTGAGTGACGCCGAAGTGCAAGAAGGACAGATAAGACCGGGAACGTTGCAGTGCCGACACAGGTGCTAAAAGCCTTTCACAGCTGACTTCAAGTTCACATCCACCCCACACCCCCTTCAGCCCTCATCTCCCCATATAACTTTCTCCCAGTGAGTCTTGAAGGTGACTGGTAGGTTAGTTCCATTTGATTGTCTTCCAGTGCCTTTGTTTACGCAGGATAATCCGTCTGGTCTCAGCTTATCTTTCACCTGAGGCGTCTATGAAGGACAGTATTGCAGCCAACAAAGAAAAAGGTGTCCTCATTACACGAAGAATCTTTTGCGGAAAGTGTCTGCGGCGCTGAGTCAGTGTCAGATGCCGAGCAGGTGGCTGTCTCTAGATAGGAGCAAATAAGCCTCTATGAAACACACTCCAGACAGGAGGCCTCAAACTGAACCCCCCTGTCGACCGGCACACGGAGTCGTGATCATAGGGAAAACAAGTCGCACCAGGCGAGGTTTTCTAATTCAGTACCTCTGAAATGTAGCACTGGAAAAAAAAGAATCAAATTGTGGACAAAGCCACTTGCTGTTTTATAACTGGAATTTCCCCAGTGAGAAACCCTGAATCTGAATACCCCTTTAAACAGTCATTAGCTCCAAAATCCAGATAGGCTAAGAGGACTGTGACAGTAATATCAGAGGTCAAAGGGCACGAGGATGGTGCCAGAAGGCAACGTTCACATAGTCAAATGATCATGTAAGGGTGAGGGTTAGTGCGTGCCCATGCAAAGGTCAGAGGTCAGAGAGCAGATAGGCTGTGTTGGGGGGAACAGTCATGCAGTGAAAGGATCATGTAAACCCAAGCGGGTCAGCGGAAATTGTTTCCATGTCTCTGTCCCACAGTAGAACCTGAGGCTGGCGCTTTTATTTAAAGTGTATTAATCTGGGACAGCATGCTTTGACAGGGATGCTGGGTGGAAGGCCAGTGATGTTCACTGGAGTGTTTTGAAACTGCCCTATAAACAGTCAGCAATGGTTCACATTTATTGTGCGGCTCAGTTCACACCTGTGGGAAGTGGGAAAACGTTTCTGCTGGAACATGCTTTACGTTGATCGTGCCACCACAACAGGCTCCCAGATGCACACCTAAACACGTAAAAGATGAAAGGGTCTCAGACAGAACTAAGTTACCCGTACAGATATGGTGACATACATGAAGAGACTAAAATGCCAAGTTTTGTTCCCTTAAAAGCACTAGTCTGTTGGTAGCTCTGGCTGAGTCCTGCTGCACAGCAGATAATGAAGGCTCCCACCTGTCAGCCGGCTGCCAAACCTTCCCATTCCTTAATTTTTCTAGTAGATTAGCCCCCCCCCACCCCCATTAACAGGAGAATGTAAAAGAGGGCTCTCCATTAATCACCCGATGAGCTGACTTATCAGACGATGCGGGTTACTGCCCCCCAGCAGAGCACTCTGATTGGCCCAATCAGTGGGCCACAAGGATCATCACATGGCACAAAAGTGGAGGCCTGATCACAAGCAGGCCGTGCCTCCTGATTGGCCGATAGGAGTGGGGTGGTTGGGGGCAAGGAGAATGTCAGTAAGCAATTTATTTCAGCGCCTTACTGACCACCGCCCTGCCCCATCGAGTTTCACGGAAACATGAGCTCGGGCCAGTTAGAGAAGACCTGAGCCCAAAGCTGAGCGAGTCCTACCCCGTAACGCACCTATGCTAATCGATTTCATCTGCTTCTTCGTGAGGCAAACATCATAATGCAAGTGTGCTTTCCCCAGCAGTTTCTAAATGCGACCAGATGGTGGGAACACCGTTCCACATGAGGCCTACATAATTTGGATGAGATGTCCACCCAGTTCTTGAACCTTGAAACATTCCCCAGGGAGCTACCTTTTATAAAGGTGGGAACATAAAACCTTTCAATCGTTTATTCTCAATCTGGTTAATCATCTTCTCGTCCCCCCCCCGCCAAGTTTTAACATGGCAGTAAAGCCTGCTGTTACGGTTTCCTGGTGTTGACACAGTGCAAACATTAGTGACTGGCAGGGCCTGTTCTGCCCCCCTTTGTGTTCTATCAAGTTTACTTGAGGTCTGGGGAAACCAGCCTTCAATAAGATGCTTCAAAAAATCCTGGCAGGCTGAGGTAGACAAGACTACTGTGACACCCCTGCCTTACAGCACTACAGTTTTCAGATAACAAGCACCAGCAGTAATTCCTGTTCCTTTGCTGTCTTCTTTAATTCTTGCTTCTCTCAAAGCAGTTTCATCTTTGCCAAACTAATGCATAATCGTCCGGCGAATGAGCTACATCTGATTTTTCGCAAATTACGGCTTCTTCATCCTAACGTAATTCGTGAAATTTGCTGTGAATAATGGATTACAGTTTCAAAAACGCAAGACAGGTTACCGTCCTTTAAGCATTAATGGGAAAATACTTGAGAGGAACGTGATTTGAGCAGAAAAAGACAACCTCTATATAGTTAACAAAATATTATGGAGTAGGTTCGCTACACTTTGCTGTGCACACGTTTTTCAATTTTAAAGGCCTGGCAGGTTTACAATGCTTGCCTGTTTTTTTTTTTACGTTTGATGTAAGGCCTAACAGCTCTATTTGCACATCAGTCCTGATTAAACGTGAAGGCAGACCATGAAGCACTGATTGAGCTTGAAGACACCGAACATCGTGCGGCAAATCCAGAAATGGAAAACCAACACTCTGAGCAGGGGAGTGTGAAGGCACGGAGCAGCAGTGGAGACACGCAGGAGACAGGACAGAGTCATGTAAAGAGATGTGTAAAGCCAGAGTAGACATACATAGAGATAAATAGGCATAAAACATCAAGAGCTCTGCTACGGTACACACACACACACACACACACACACACACACACACACACACACACACACACACAAAGTCATTGGGATGGCACTACACAGCACAGGATGACAGCCGGGAGTTACAGATAGCAGTACATCTGTCAGTCTGACGTGGGCATGACCACGTGTCCATTGCCAGCTCTTTGCTCGACGCCAGTTACTTGGGAGAATAAGACCGCGAGCAGAACAGAGCCGCGCCAGTTGGTGACGCATCCCAACCCGCGGGCCTTGTTCTAGGAGCCCGACGTTCTTCAGCTCACCATGCACGGGAGGTTGGTTTGGGCAAAGCTCTGCAATTACACCCAGTGAATCTGTAATGAGCAGGATGCCACAGGTAATTTGCTGCACGAGACTGGCGAGGTTTGTGCACGTTTTTGCCACACAGACGAGGATGTGTGTGCGTGTGCCTGCGTGATCCATCCTGGCACGAAGCCGTACTCCACTCTGAGACCTGCTGCACACGTGTGCGCACCGGTTAAGGTGCGCCGCGCTCGGGGACATCTGATATTTCAGATGCGCTGGTCTCTGAGAAACAGCTATCGCAGGGGCGCATCGCTCCAAGACTCCAGTGATAATGGGACTCTGCCTTTCACAGAGAGCGCTTCAGCTGCCAGTAATCGATTTCCACAGTCTTGTGCCGTCCGCCGGGCGACCTTGGAGGAGTCCTTGAGAAGCGTCTGTCGTCAGTCCCGCCCGCTGAGCGGGAGGTGATCAAAGAGATGTTGCAGCAGACCAGATGGCCTTCTGAATAAACCCGTTACACAAACGGTGTCCACAGCATTTCCGTCACACACACAAACAGGCATGCACGCTCATAGGTATTCCAGTAATGCCTCGTCACTGCTGAGCCTATTCCCCTACATCTCGGCTGTGGTGCACGAGCTGATTTATTTTAGGATCTACCCACTCGGCAGATGCGCCCTGCCTCTAGCTGACATAAATACTGCCGGGCAGGCTGTTATCAGACCTGGTCCTGACAGCAGCCTGACAGCAGCCAGGCGGATTATTCAGCGCCAAAACTAACCGTGCAGCCAATCGGGATGTCCGTGGCATGATGTACGCACGCAGAACGGTAACATTTATCCGACGGACATCGTGGCACATGAAGTCTCGTACGTCAATGTCACCAAACATCTCCACGCTGCCACCAAACAGGACAGGAAAAATAACCCCACACAATCAAGGCATGCAATGTTCTTGTGTGGCACGGCAGACATGCCTGTCCACAAAAATGCAAGTGCCAGAAATATTTTAAACGTGAGGCAGGGCGGCAGGCAGTCTAACAATCTGTGGGTGGGCAATGCTGTTGTACCTTCCAGTAAGGTAATTAATCTGAATTTCTTCTAATATGAAACTATAAAAGTAATTCCGCATTTACACCCCTATTTAACAGGGAGTTGGCATGTGAATCCAAGCCTAATCCTTCATGCTGATGGCAGGCGCGTTGCCGATGGACAGCTTGTTGCCAGGAGCACCTGTAACACATCTCACACACCCAGTCTGCTTGCCAACATTTGCAGCGGAACGTGCATGCACACGCCGCTCAGTTTGTGTTTGAAGGTTAAAGCAATCCTCGCCGGCTTTCTGCTGTCACACACCAAAGGTTTATCCAGCGGATTTCATGCATCTCGCCCCCCGACAGGCAAGGCCCCCCCTGAAGTCCATGCCATGTCCAAGGCTTAAGAGTGTCAAAACAGGGGTGCTCACTACACTCAAAGAAACAGAGATACATTGTTTATAATAGCAAAACGCCAAAAAAAAATTGCGTTCAATAACTTACACTTTTTTAAACAGTAATCTTAAACCTGACTGAAAATACATTCAATCAAATAAGGTACTGCACTTTCAGCACAGGTGAATGAGTTCCTACACCAAGTAAAGTTTATAGTTCTGCTTATTTCTCACCTTGTACATCTGTGCCTCCTTACAATAACGGCACAGCACTGATTAAGACCAGCCTATATAAAGAGCGTAAACCATGGAAAACTGTCTTTTGTATCTCTATTTGTTATATACATCACAAAAGTTAATGATTCTGATATAAAAACTCCGGTCTACACTCCAGTCAGTTTGTTAGTAATGATTGTTAGCTCGTCGGTTTTAATCTCGTTTGAACCCACACACAAATTAAGGTTGAGGAGTGCACGGCTACAAACGCTCCAACGGAATGCGCCAGCTGTGGGGAGGCGGGGCTCCTTTAAGGTCCACGAGCTAAAGCGGCTTGTCGCATGGCCCCCCCATTCACGCCTCTCCTCATCTTTCCGAGACACATAAATCCCCGCGATGGCTGACATTTACGCCCCTGTGAAGCACAAGGGAGTCCATTGGGCCGGCTCAGTGCCATCTTCTGCCAGCGGGGTGCAAGAGAGGAGAGCAGAAAGGAAGCAAGAGGCAGGCAAACGTGTGTGTGTGTGTCACCGTCAACCCTGCTGGTCTCGTCTGCTCTCATCCACAATAAAAATGCAAATCGGACCCAAAAACAATCATTCCCTTAAAGACCATTAAAAATGCATGTAAAAAAAAACGGTTTGCTATATCTGGTTCAGGTGCAGCCGTACAGATTCTGTTCTACCTAAGGATAAGCCCAAATGCTTTAATGTGATTCCCCAAAAAAATCTGACTTAAATAAAGTCAACCTGTAAACAGGGACCTTTACACTAAACAATGTTTTTTTATAGCACTAGCTTTAACATTGTTGGACGGGGATGCAGATGTTCTGTGCATAATTAATCGCACTCCATCGTCGATAGTGCTGAACGGGAGTTTGGGACAGACCTTTGTCTGCACATCTGGAGTCATCATTTAATCCGAATGGCAGGAATTAAATCCAAAAGTTGACAAATCCCAAAGTCAGTAATAATTTATGTATAGCATGTTTGTGTGTGTGTGTGGGCAGGGGGTGGCAGTTCCACAATCCAGCAACAGCTTGAAACAGCTATGGTGTTTAGAAGCATGGAGCGCACATGGCTTTGGTCAAGGGTGAGGTGGGGGGTAAAACTCAATCCACGCAAGAAGGTTAGAAAGCTGACTGACAGATCCCGCGGGCCTTCTGTGGAATGCACTTTTCAAATGTCACCTTAACACCTCTTTAAATGGAGAGAGAAACGCCACTCCAGACTGAGTCCCCGCTGAAAATGGCACCAGCTCAAGAATGAATGAAAATGTCTTGCCGTGGCGTCTAGGTCAGGCAAGACTGATGCGTTGGAGTTCTGGTTTTTATTTATCTATTTTTGTAAATGCATTTTTGCGCATTCTAAGACAAGAAGTAAATGTAAAACACATTTTATTACCAGTTATTAATGATTGTTTACATTCTGTAGAGTCATACACTGCCATTTTTTTCCTGGAGTGAAAATCTCACCAATTTTGATATTTTTCATTGATAATTCAGATGTTCTTGTAAATGTCGAATGCTCGAAGCAGACAAATTCTGCTGAGTGTTACTCTGTTAATTCCAGAATCCATAAAATATGCCAGTAACCTGATGCTGTTTTCACCCACTTCAACTGCACCACATAGCAGGTGACAGCCTTTGCTCCCAAGGTTGAAGACGGGCCACGTCAGAGATGCTGTGGCTCTAAGGACTTGGACGTGAGGGCTAATCATTGCTGCTGGTCAGCAGAAGACATACGTGCAATCAATATCCAGAACGTGGACAAGTAAGTGACAGATTTGTACGTCCCGAAACCTTGGAGGTTCAACAGGCGCTGCGTCACGGTGCTGTGAGACTGTCAGCTTTGATAAAGCCGTAAGAAATGTACCCACAAAGTCAACTTTTTTTTAACCTGTTTATATTTCACAGTATCAAGAAAAACTGACTGTCACTCTGCCAGTTGGTCATAAAAATATTGACTTTCAGGGGCTGGAGGATGATTGAAAAGAAGCCTTGCAGATTTTCACTCTGTAAGTAGAAAAACTCCGGTACCCCACCCCCCCATGTGAGCTATCCAGCTCAATAAAGAACATATTCTGGGAACGGAAGTGTTCAGGCACCTACATTGCAGGCATAGTAGTGTAATGTTAAGGCATTTGATCTTGTATAGCACATACTGTGACACGCAAAGCGAAGTTCAGGCACCAACATTGCATACACCGTGTTTTAGTGTTAAGGCATGAATCTTATTTAACATACACCAATGTGTATCCAGTGACCAGCCTTACGCCACACACAGCAGTGTTTAGTGACAACACAGAACATAGACTGGTGTTCAGACATTAACCTTATTGAGAAACAGATTGATGTTACGACAACATTAATTTCTGTAGAGCTGTACTACTGAACTTCAGATTGTCTGACTCTCATGCAAGCATTTCAAAATGGAAGAATAGAACATTCTAGAAAAAAGAATCAAAGATTTTACAGCTGTGCCATTAATTGGTAAACTGAAAGGTACACCATTTTATACTGATGTATGGCCTTTCTTAGCTTTTACATTGCATCTGTGTGGTACGTAAATATTTTGTCTGACACTAAAACCTGAACTGTGTAGGCTTCAGGAAACTACTCCACTGTTGCCGTTAGCGACCCATTGCCCTCTTCTCCAAACACATCCATCACATTGGTCAAAGCAAGGCAAAGACCTTGTGGTTGACATTGAGTGATACAACGCGATGACTGATCGTGGATCAAACCCATCGATCGCCCGGCAAAATAATGACACACAATAACATTTTGACAGACGATTCTGATTATCCTTGTAACGATTAAAATAAAACTATTTTTGAAGGTGATGATAGAATATGGTGGGACGGTCAACATACGTAACCTCAAACAATAATAAGGTGTTTTAACGAGTATCTACAAATGGTGCAAAATTACCACCCTGAGAACTAAAAAAATAAATTATGTATTTCTCTATACTAAAGCCTAGCAGCATGTTTCATTTCATTTTCATGTTTCAACAATTTCATCTCACCATAACTTACCAGACTGTATTGCTCAAAAGACGCCCTATTTTTTCTAACAAGTCGATGACACAGTTCATCCTAAACAAACCAAATATTTGATACACATTAAAGTGGCTTTAGAGAAGAGAAAGGAGCCAAGCCAAACGTCTGTGTTACCCCACCTACCCCTATCTGTGGTTTCGATCCCAGTTTCAGGTATTTACCCAGGCCTGCAAAGAGTTCAGATGACGTCCAGGAAACGTTACATTGTGAGGAAGAGGAGTAACAAAAAGTTTCAATGTTAATAGTAGAATGCAAATTTTTTAATGTTTGTAAAATCCACGAATGCATAGTTTTATTTATCTTTCACTTCAGCCACTCTTGCTTAAATAGTTCTTATGTTAGACTGCATAGAAATAATGTCATGTGGAATTCACGCAGAAAGGGAGGACAAAACACATGTGGCAAAGATGAGGCAATGCCCGAACCAAATTGTGCTGTTGCCCCCACCCCCATCCTGCAAGATCCCCCATGTTCCACTGCTGTGCAGCATATGCACACAGAGACCTGTCATTTGCATGCATGCGGAAGTGCAGCAGCATGATGCATGATGACTGCAAACAGCAGCGGTGCACCGTGACACAGTACTCCTGCGTGAAATAACAGTTTTCCCAGCTGGCTTTGGGGGTGTCCTTGATTGCACTGCACATCTTCTCAGAGTGGTAAAGTCGAGTCACAAGAGACCGGTCCCAGTCGTAATTAAGTCCGAAACCCATTACCGACAAAGTCCTTAAAGCAGCAGCTATGCTTGCAAATAGAAGAGCCACGCAAAGGGCATTAAAACATGACCTTCAATAAGCAAATTCTTGTCACTTGCAGTCCCTCCTAAGAGAGGTCAGCATTCTTGACACATGTCAATGACTACAGATGCTTTTGTAAGCAAGTGTGTATAGCGGTATCTGCAGTTTATCAGGCAGGGCTTAATAATCACAGTGAAAACAGTGCGCAATTTCCTATTCCTCTGCCGTGCACAGCCCTTCTCCCACTGATCAGCGCCGTTAGCGATTAAACCAGACGACTTCTGGCTGCATTCATTAAATGGTCCCCTGCCAAGTCGGGAAACTATTGCCACGGCAACACCCCGCCGTGGCATCACTGCAGTCGCGACTGTCCAATCAAAAGTCGACAAAGTGCCAGCTCTTTCTGGCTGTGTTCCAAGGAGCATGAAACTTGGTTCTGGAGTTACCATCAAAACAAAACGTTTCTGCCAACTTTGTAAAAAAGAACAGGACAGTTCTGGTTTTACACCCAGGTTGTGAGAAGAAGAGGAAGGTCGTCAAAGGATAAAAGCAGAGAAGACCTGATTTAGAACATAAGAGAACTGACCACAGCTTCACAGCCCAGAGTACCATAAAGGTGATTTGCTGGCATGATTACAATAGTGTCGCAGGACTCCATCCGCAGGAAACAAGCTGTTTATCATCGGTAACGTTTCATTCTAACCCGGACAGCAGAGCCGCAGTTACTGCACCCTTCGCGAAAAGTTCCTAAAAGCACTGCGGTTCATCAGGAATGAGCCAGAGTGTCACTTTTCTTGCAATGACCGAGAAGCTGAAACGCGCAGAACGGCAGCGATGCCTCGACACCAAACTGCGTTGCGTGCATGTCAGCACGTCGACCGCACGGTCCAGCTCTCGTTCGCTGCACTTAAGCACAAGCGTCAACATGCTAACCAACCCAATTGTCCAGTTTTCATTGCTGCAGTACAGGGACTGTCATTAATCTTATCATTAAGCACATGAGGTCTGCTGCCTGCCCGCACCAACCGTTGAAGGCCGTCAGTGCTCAAGGGTGCAGCTAAGATTCATGGGAAAAGAAGTGGCTAACCGGATAAATGTGTGGCATGTGTCAATACTTATCTTGCCACACCCACAGCCGAGGGTTGACATACAGTATGTCACCCCGGCCACCTAAAATCAGCAGGGTTAAAGGTCATGAGCAGCAGCATCGTAGCCACGCCTGGAGGTCGCGGGGTCCTTTAAATACAGTCAGCACTTCTCTCTGTCCCCCATTTATCTTTTCAAACACGATGACGATATCCCAGCTGCTGCTCCCAGTTGTCCTGGTGTAGTCCATCAGAATGCACGTCCCAGGTTCATGCATATTTAACCAGGCTGGATGAAACCCCCCCGCCGCCCCCCCATGAAACACACCCGTTGTGATGCTCATTAGAACTTCCCATTAACCCCTGACAAGAGCAGCCCTAACGACGGCCATCGCTCAGGTTGTCTCCACAAGAGTGTTAGAGACGGCCCTCGGACTGGGGGGGGGGGGGGGATAGAGAACGGTAGAGGGGAACGGGTGCTTAGGAGTGCTCAAAAATGCATCACCCCATCCATCTGCACCCTGCTGGCTGTGAACGATGGCCTCCTTAATGGGAAGTGGAGATGGCCTGTTTGCTGCTGAAGAGCCCTTTGGGGGGGGGGGGGGGTTTAGGCCACCTACTCCCTTCGTGTCG
>JABJVR010000001.1:2438975-2456906 GCA_025773905.1 Chitala chitala
CCCCCCCCCCCCCCCCCCCCCCCCCCCCCCCCCCCCCCCCCCCCCCCCCCCCCCCCCCCCCCCCCCCCACGCTTCAGCTGCAGACACTTTGCCCCAAAACTGAGACCGGCTTACGAGGCAACAGAGGATTCTACACCAAAATCCCGGGCCCTTAGCGGGTCTGAAGAAGGCTCAGCCAATTTACTCCTGTGATTGCCGCCACAGTGGAACTGTGCTCCAAAGCTGCATCAAAGGATAAGCCATCAACCTGTTGTCATGGAGGTGGCAGTGTGGGGGGGGGGGTTGCATATCCCCTGTGATTTTGCTCTTATGATCCAAGCTTTCTGCGCAACCCAGAAAACAGATGAGTCTTTCCCTTTTGCTAGTCAGTGAGACAGGATGCTCCACTCAGACGCTTGGTGAACATACTGACCTTCTGCAGGTTCCACTGCAATCAGCAAACTCATCTGTACAAAGAATTAACCCACCTCACATGATCCAAAATGTCACTGACTAAACAGAGATGCATTCAAATATCCAACGGATGTGAGCTCTATGGAAGGCGTTTCATATATCGGTTGTCTAAGATACAATAATTTCATAGCGTGTTAGTAATCCACAGCACTGTCAGCAGTATGGGGACACAGTCTTGATTTCCTGTTTGTTTGCAAACAGGAGAACACAGCCTACTAAGTCTGACGGTCTGCACGGTCAAGTCAGCCTGCGATGCCCTGATCCCGTCTTGGCACCCATGTGACCCTTGTGGCCATCTCATGTACACTTCACCCCTTCGGACTGCCTGATTCAGAACTGTTAAATGATAGTTTCATTCTAGATGAGGTCATTAGAACATACTGAATCACATAATCCCATGGAACAAAAGGCACCTCTTGTAATATAGTAGTGTCATTCTCATGAATATTACTGGTGACTAAGAGTAAAATGAATGATAGAGATATGCTGGTTTCCTCCTAATAGATTTCCAACACATATTTCCATATATTTTCTTGAGAAGCAGTAAAGTTCTATATTAGATTATTCTAATCTAATTATTATTAGATTAGATTATTATGATAAACCCTGTAGACCAGACATACTCGATAGGCGGACTCCAGTCCGCATCCCGACAGAATTACAGTTCGATCTTCTACAAACGGACCCAGACTGCATTTTTAGCGCTGCATTGCTATCACGTCGCATCAGCGTTACGTGTGTCTCATTGCCTGTAATCATCCGGCAGCCCGGTGGTCGCCGCAATTGGCAAAGTGATAGTCAGATATTTGTTGGAGCGAGGATTTTAATTTTTTTATGGCATGTTCAAAACTTGCCAGTCCAAAGAAAAGAAAGGTCGGCTGTGAAAACCGAGTTCAAAGACGAGCGGGTTGACAAAGACATGTTTCGTTTATTTTTTTAGTTTTTGGAATTTTCGGGACCTGTGGTGCAGGGAAAATTTGGCAAATGGACCCCTAATACACGTATTTGAGTATGGCTGCTGCAGACAGTGCAGACCTATTTTACCTGATGAGGTAAGTCCAGTTGAGTGACAACGCTGTCTCTGATGTCCTGAATCGGAGACACATGACAGTCACACAATTGTACGCTACCTCCGTCTCCAAGGGCAGTTCTTTTAGTGCTAGAAAGTAGAGCAACCAGATCTCATGCTACACATATTACCAAATCCTCCATGCGCTCCATGTGTAAACGCAGAGCGACGTGACGTGGCGTGTGATCTGAGATGGTGTCCTGTGTTCTCTGGCACCTACAACATGGAGCTCATCAAAACACCTACCGGACCTCTTACAGCCTACTGAGCAAGCGTTCCCCATGACACAAGGCTGTGTCCAGCCTACATCACTCCAATACAAGCCCTGAATGTTCTGGATTTGAATGGAAACCCGGCCTTTGATAAATTCTCGGTTTGCAGTCTGGTTTCAGCTGATTTCTGCAGCTGAATCGCAGACAGCCTTCAATAAAATGTCACATGCTGTGCAAAACAAATGAAAATGTATTAGGACTCAAAAAACAAATGAAATGTTCTAAAAAATATATAAGGTTAATTAATTCTTTCTATAAGCACGCAAAGACCAATCAATGCAATAAACGTGCACAATTTCTTAAAATAAACAATGTATGCGTTTCATTTAATTCTCCAGGAGACAACCTCTGACAGTGAATTATGGTTACCCATATATCCCTTATTACCCGTCTGAATGTCTGATACAGTGGCAGCTCAGCCATTTAAGTGCTTTTACTCTCAGAAGCAGACCATACGTACATTTCATTAGCTCTTTACCATTTGCAAATAAAACACCTCTTGTACTCTGCGTTAAGCTGTCCCTTTTCACCAGTAACTCGTACAATTAATGTGCAGGTTTCTGAGGTTTCACAAGAAATGTTAAATAATGCAGGTGTTCAGGGCCCTTTCAGGACAAAAAAATAAAAAATCTGCCCTTGTCTTCTATAAAAGGGTGATCTTTTAAAAAACTAAGGTGTGGATTCCAAGCAAAGACCACTTGACGTTTGGACCGTTTCCAAACACGGACACCACGAAACCAGCGTCGGCACGCTTTCCTGCTATGAAAATTCTTGGCTCAATTTGTCTGAAGCCCCAGCAGAGGAAAGCCTGCCCTGGGACCAAGATAGAATTATTCTATTACTAGAGAGTAGCCGACCAAGAACAGGTGTGACAACCGCTGTTAAAGTCCCTGCCAAAAAAAAAAAAAAGGCTTTTCAAAAAGCCACATGTGTGGAAAGACCAGGTATTTCAGTTGTAGAACATTATGGGCTCTAGTCAAGGTTACTGCACAGGGACAATATCAGCGGTCAGCGGGACAAGACTAATAACTCGGGGTCTATTTACAAATGGATGCCAGTGTTTAAGAGAGGAACAAAATTAACTCTACATGGTTCACATCACAGTGGTTAACAAGCTAGCAAAGACGCTGAGCTAAATACACACACTCCAAAAAGCAGCAGTTGTACAAATCTGGCCAGGAATTGACATTTCAAGAAATTTCACACTTTGCCAAATGCTGCACCAGAGACTGAAATGCAGTTTCAAAAACACAAAACGCAGGACTTGATTCGCTCATTAAAGGTTTTTTTCTCCTTAAATTCCATCCTCCATTCGCTCTGACTGGGTTTCTCCTTTAGAGGCCCTTTACACACCTTTGTGGAGTGTTTAAGTGGTTCCGGTTTAGGAAACAGCCATTCTACTGGGTCTGTGAGGTGGGCTTGTTTGAATAGCGGGATTTAATTGTAAAAAAAAACACTCCTTTCACTGCAGTGCACAGCTGACTGAACTTTGGCTGGCAATTAGGAAGTCGGCTGTGAAATGACTAGATAGCTCCACACACCAAAGATATCTTAGCCGAGTGCACTGGAACTTATTCTGCAGCTCTCGGATGGTGTGGGTGAAAATTAAACTTCCGTAACTGACGGTTGAAGTCGAGCTTGAAAAAAAAAATATTTGGAAGTCTGAAAAGGAGTTCAACGAGGTGATAAAACCCCTTTATAATGCTACTGAAGTGTCTTATAAGGCTAAATAAAACCTTTCAGTAATGCAATATATACTGTGCACGTATGCTCTATATATAAAAATTACTTTAGAACCCATAAATTAACATGGACTTACATAAAAATGTAAAATAACTGCGTTGCTGCTTCTATCTACAGTAAAATAAGTGGAAGAGTGTGGCTACATTAGGCTCCAGCCTGTCCCTCCATCCAACCCTGCACAGAATAAGTGGTTTGGTGGATGGATGGATGGACGGATGGATGGATAGATGGAGTTGTTAAATACTACAACTGAGAGATAGTGCTGCTTTCTCATGACATAATTGTGTTTTCTTTCATATTCAGACAACTCCTTTTAATGTTCTACATCAGAAAAATGTAATTAATCCAATTTTCACACTATGCCGGCATACTATTTACATTTTTCTAACTCTGTCATGAAAAGGAAATGCTCTTACATAGAGTCCTCATTACAGTCAAGAGCTGTCACAAGTACAAGTAAAAACAGCCCATATCCAGGAGGAGTCCAGATGGACAGACATAGTAATGCAGACGTGGTCTCAGCTAAAGGCTTTTACTCACTGACTGTCTTCATACATGCACCAATAACATACAACACTTTTATGAACACAAAGGTAATGGCAATCAATGTTTAAATTTCAATTTATTTTTATAGCGTCTTTCTTAACATGGTTGCTCCAACGCACTTTAGAGGAATGGGTATACGGAACAATACTGAACTGGAGCAACACTGCTTGCAGCAAATTCAGTTTTACTGCAGCAAACACAAAATCTGTCTTGCTGGAATGTTTTCGTTTGTTTGTTAGCACATCATTTTTGTTTGTTATTTGTTACTTTCTTTGAGATGGAGACTCGCATTTCATGACTGAAGAAATCGGTACACCAAATCACTGTTTTGTTTAATAAATCCCACTGAACATCAATGCACTCAAAACGTCTGAGCAGAGTGACTTACACCTTCATTAAGTCTTATCATAATTAAAGCGAGTGATTAGGGTGGGTAAGAGGTAATAAAGAGGCAATTAACAGCCGTTATACACGATTTTCGTGGACGTAATTGGTGAAGCTCGGGTCTGTGATTGAGTGCTGATGTGGATCTGGAACCCATTTTCCTTTAGAACTGACATTTAATTAAAAACTGAAGGTACTTTACACAAATGAAAGATAAATATGTTACCGCCACTGCTAAAATAACGTCTTTAATTTTAAAAGGATTATTTTTCCCCCCTCTCAGATGTTATCGTGACGCCATCATTCAGTTTTATTGGTTCGCCCCCAGAAGGGACCAAAGTGATGTTTCCATTTACCGTTTTTTTTGTTGTTGTTTTTTGCCATGACAGATGCACCCTAAGTAACAAGGTGACAAACGTGGGCGTGGCCAGGTCCCGATTTCATCCGAGTGCCAGGCGATCTTCTAAATAAACCGAGACAAACTAATTAAGACAAATTAAAGAGAAGACATATTTAAGCATGTTGTCGACAGTGGTAAAATTATCCTGAAGTGTGCTCTTGTCGACATCAGTAAGAGATCTATTAGCTGCCATCTATTTCTAGCTAAATGGAAAAGGTTTTTTTTTACTCTTCTGAAACCATGTAGCACCTTGCGTATATTACAATATTTTATCACTTAGATGGCAACAGCCAAACACATGCACCCAATACTGCTGCCCAAGGTGTTTTAATGTTTTAAAGACAAACCCCATTGGACACTAAACCTGTCCTTCAACCAAAAAAAATTAGCCATTAAATACCAGTATAACACAGACTAAAAGAATGCTTCCGTTTTGGCATTTGAGGTACTAAGACACGTGAAATAATGAACCGTGTCTATAAAATAATTAAGCAGAGTCTGTTTGAATTATGTAGAGCTCATAATGCTGATTTGGCAGGTTCAGACTTGGAAAATTCCAAGTCCACATGGAAAATTTGCAGCAGCCCAAAGCTCCGTCACAGAAGTAGTTTATGGTCGCTGATGGTCAATGTCATGGTTCCAACTGACCACCCCATCAGATTATGATGAAAAGTACAAAATGTCCAGAGAGGTCCACACTGGGACCTCGAAGAGCGCACACACACCAAGTCAAGTCCAGATATCCTAAATCCACGAGGCTGCTGCCACGCGTCACCGCACGACACACAGACGCGAGTCCACTTTTCGCTGAAACCCAATCGCTTCCATATCCAAGTTATCAGTCCGATCAGCCGAAAATTCAAATTGGATTTGCACATCAACGCAAAACTAATCAAAAGGCGGCGCCGATTTCTGCCGCGATTGCTCTCGCTCGTGTTTCGCTTGGCCTGAGGCACGCATGTTTATATTCATTTGTTGCTATTTGCTCGTGGTCGTTTAAACCATTTGTGTGTAATACCCATCGACAGAGAGATAATTTCGCTTTCAATTCTGCTCCATTCGTTCGCCACTGTTTTCCGTGGAACTTCAATTACAGTGCCATTCTTATCTTGGTGCATTTTCAACCCTCAGTCCCATCATTGCACATAAATGCATAATGAATTCTGGGATTTTATGCACCCAGCTTAATGACCCGCAAAGGGAGGGCATTTAAATTACTTGGTCCTGCAGTTGTCTGATTTAAACGACCATTATTTCATTTGGTCAGGTGACCCACTCCTCCTCCTCCCTCTCTACCGGTGCTGTACGGCAGAGGAAGGTTCCGGGTTCAGGTGGGCCAGCAGAGCTTGGAGAAATGCCAGGAACATCTGAGAGGACACAATAACTACACGTCACTCTCGGAAAACTACCATTAGAGTGGGAAATGGACTTTTGCTGCAGACGGTAATGGGTTTTAAGTGGTTAAGGAAGTGGCCTTTAATGGTAAGCACTGGGGGGGGATGGAAGGGGATGGAAGGGTATTCAGGGCAGCAGGCTGTGGCTGGCTAAGTGGAATGTATGGCAGAGGTTGGATTGAATTCCTGAGAAGATTAGTGTTTAAGGAAAATTGAGGATTTTATTCCATAAGAGCAGTCTATCGGCATGCCTGCCATTATGTACATATGTCCGGTTCAGGGGGCCAGGTGAGCTAATGGGTTTATGGACACCCTACACAGCCGTGTTGCCCAGACGTAACACAGGAACCAAGAGGCATTTTCTTTCAGCCACAAACAGGAGGTCTAAGTGAAAACCAAACAGCCATGAGGACAACTGAACTCCAGTGAGCCGTTTCACATCTGAAGGCATTGAAGCCTTGTGGGTTTTTTCTCCACGGGCTTCGTTTAAGTTATCACGTCAGAGCGTTGCCAACGTGCGTTTACCAATGAACAAAGAGGAGACACTATGACCTCACCGAGCATCAACTGTGCAGCCATTTTCCCGTCTTCACGCTCAGTCACGTTGAGCATTAATCTTCTGCGAAAAAATAAATAACATCAATGACAATTCTACGGTCTGAAGTAAAATTCAATAATTTCTTTGCCGTAATATGATTAAAGCAAACGCGTGATTAATCTCTGAGAAAAACCGTGAAATATGCATATCCTGAAGCAAACATAAGTTAAATTGCACATAGCCGGAGTACTAAAGACACGAAAACAAAGTACACAAAAGAACAGCTAATGCTTCATGAACTTCATGTTCTCAAAGGAACCCTTATGAATGCAGGGAGTATAAATGCAGAAACTATGCAAAAGCATTTTTCACCGTTTTATTCTGGAAATGTTTCATGCGCCGCGCATGTTAATACCTCAAGGTAAACCTTTTGTCTGAGTTTCCACCAAATCTGTTTAATCATGCAAGACTTAGTTATTAATAACAGTCATAACAGCCACACTCAGCTATTTCTGCTCTCAGAAAATGTACCTGAACTTTGTGAGAACAAGTGAAACTGAAAAAGTATTGGCAGTTTCTAATTACTCTGTTGTTTATATATTCAAGCGTTCTCCAGCAAATCTATTTTATATAGCTTGGTTTTTTTTGGTTATAAACAGGATGCTGACTTTGATAAGCTTTCAAGCGTGGAAGTTGTCATGGCAATCGCTGCTCCCTGGACTCTAAGTAGTGAAGTCTGCATCACAGTTGTTCGCCCCATCAGATAGCGGTAATATGAATTCCTGTCACATACGCCTTAAACTGGAAAAAAGATTAGAAAAAAAAAAAAATGTATCAACTGGCCACCAGTTTCTTAACCTCTTCTGACCCTGTGTCGTGTCCACTATGATGGATGTAATAAAGACATACTTTGGCATAAAAAAAATCATCTTACTTCAGGATTATTGTTTGATGTTACAAGGATAAGATTACCCTGAATTTTTTTTTTTAATCAGTGGAAATAATTTGGTATTGAAGAGGTTTAGAGGTCAAAAGTGTACCGCTGTGGCACCTTTGTGTCTCTGTCTTTTTTAGAGACGTCGCTTTCACCAAAACGTCCCAGGAAACTACAGAGGCACTAATTAGAGTGATGGACAGGTGAACACAGAGGAACGGAGAAGCCTCACCGCGAGCATTTGACACGGACGCCCAACAAAACCATTAATTACTTTGTCACCGTTGGACAGATCTCTGTACCAGCAGAAAGGGTAATAACTATGCAAACCAACACAACTTTCTAACTTTTTAAAACTGTTCTAGTTTTTTTGCCCCCTTCCCTACTTTCCCAGACTACAGAGACGTGCATCCTGGATGACCGAGTAACAATGGAAACCATCTTATGTGAGACCGCGTGCGTTGTTTCGCATCTTGATGCGGTTCCCGATTCCCAGATTCAAGATAAAATGAGATGGGCTACAGATTTTCTCTGTGACAGAATCTGCTCTCTGCCTATCTGATCATGAGGCTGAGTAGCTGGTGAGGATTAATTTTTAAAATTTTCCTGCTAATTAATAAAAAAAGAGATAGGCCTGTGGATACGTCCAGACGTCGTTCGATGACGAGGCTTTAGCGTCGCCACCTTAGCAACAAAGGGGTGACCGTTTGGAGCCGGTGAAGGTGTGAGGCTGCAGACCCCCCTTCTTCTCCAGATGCTGGCTGATGGACGAGGTCACCAGCAGCCGCTCAACGGGGAACAGGACGGACACTGCTGCTGTCACCATCCGACAGTCACACATTTGGATTGATGTGGCTGGGGGGAATTTCATATCCACAGGCCGATCTCCTAGAAGCCCATTAAAATGCCATTTCCCACAGTCAAAATCGAGTTTTTGTGTTAAATATTCAGTGAGCCTGAACCTTTTGGCTTGTTGTGGTTAGGCATTAGTCATTGTTTAGGTACAAAATATCAAATCGCGTCTCGCATCCAAACTTCATAATTCTATGAGAACGGGAGACCATAAATCTCAGCGTGAGGCTATTTGTTTGAAAAAACACAAAAAACAGCCTCGTAAAGTTCCCAAATCTAGTCAGGAGGGCAGGAGTCTGACAGTCCATCTGTTTCAGTTTAGGTTCTGGTACACTGGGTTATGTACAGTTTCAAAGAGTTGCACATAAATTTGATGCAAACACTGAAGCAAAGTAACAATTCAAACACACGCTGTAAAAATCACGTTGTCTGATGGTGAGGTTCCCCATCTACATGTGTCTTTTGTCGTTAAAGTGAACCTCCAGGTGAACTTCAGTTTGATGCATGATGCATGAGTCTCCAAGGAACGGCAGGTGATACCCCCCCCCATCTCAACAGTGTCTGTCTCATCCCTTTCCGGATGCTGGAGAGGACAATGATAGTGAAATGAAAATTGCCTGGATGAAAAAAGAATCATCACCTCTGTTTTGCGACACCCACAGAAGTGGCTTTAGACTTTTGCTGTCGGAACCGTTTCACTGAAATTGTGCACCACGGTTAACAGTTGGCACATACATTAGTACAGTGCGTACAGGTGTTGGGACCCGGGTCTTTGTGACACAACGTAACTCACTTAAATATCTACAAATAAACTGATCATAGGAGCAATCACATGAAGTAGCCTTGCAAGGAGTACAGGTAGTTCCCGACTTACAATGGAGATGCATTCCGACGACCTCATTGTAACTTGAAAATATCGTAAGACAAGACAAAATAAAGACACGCTCTAAAAAAAAAAAATACATGCTCTAGCAGCGAGACAACTGAACTTTGTCGATCGCTGGCGAGAGTAAGGCATAAGATGCTACTGAGGCGGGAGATGCGCACATCCAGGCAGCGTCCCAACATATCGTATCGCATACACTGCTACGTTTGCCTGCCGTGCGAAACCTAAAACAATTTTACAATTTTGCCGTATCGCTATCGTCATCGTAAGATCAAAAAATCGTACGTCGAACCATCGTAACTCGGAGACCTGTATTTCTGTTTGCTCCCAAACTCCCCCCCAAGAAAAAAAATACAACTATTTCTCGTATATTACAGAGCGGGGAGCAAAGCAAAGCAAGTAGGAAACACTGTGGTCTGAAACAAAAGCTGACCCTCCTCCTGTGATCAAGATTACCACCGTGCCTCAAAAATTCTCCTTACAGCCACCTAATGGGTTAGCAAGGTGTGTTGGTAAAGATGGAGGCTTTTTCTCTTTTCCAGACCAGTACCCTGCCTTTTTGGCATTTCAGCCACTAGCATCACACAGCAAGTTGTTTTCAACATTATGAATAACAGGTTAATATAACAAGTTAATATAACTATTACAAAACCATAGTTGCTCATACGTTTCCAATACGTTTCATCAGGACCACAATGTATGAATGGGTTTATAAAAATTAACTATGAAGCACATCCAATATCTAGTTCAGGGTTTGGACCATTCTGCTCCTTGGTCATGCATAAATAAACCTTCAGACCCAAATTAGATTTAGTTTTATTGATTGACCGTCATGTGTGACGACAGAATTGAAACACATTCTCCCAGTGATTTACCACATACACTTTAATGTGCCTGCCAGGACAACACACTGCTGCTTCTTCAGTTTTGTTTAAGCCTAGTACTGCCTTTGCTACAGACAGTGACAGTACCATTCACTACTTACAAGCTAAAGTGACACTAACAGTGCCACCTTCACATCATATCTATGGATGTTTTCTCTGGGTAGGATGTTTGGTTTGACACGGGAAAACAAGAAGGACGTCGGCAGTCATGGATGCTTCTAGGGGTGGAGCTAAACTGGCTCCAGCTGAAATTTGATTGGCTGTTCAGTGCCTCCCTCCTGTCAATCATTAGTCGCTTTAGAAAAAAATTACATATCAGTGTAAGATACTTGCCCCTCTATGTTAAATATGGTCCCATTGTGCCCTTCCCATTAAAAAAAATCAAACAAAATAGTCCACTCAGTGGTGGCATCTAATGTAAAGCACCAGGAAAGCACAAACCGAACCCATATGGAAGGACACAGAAGACGTCATACTTGTGGCCTGCAGAGAGATGGCATGGACGATATTTTTAGCACATCAGTACCAGACCTTGGAGGGTGTTACTGATGTAGTGGTCCTCCTCAAGCAGTAATACTGAACTATTCCTAATGGGACTGTCCATCTCCACCAGTGGCATTGCTGTTGGACCGATGCGGTCACGGTGCTGAGTTTTAGTTGCTTTTATCGCACCTCTCGGTTTATCAGGCCCACGCAGACCCATTTCCACATCTGTTTTGGAGGGGGTGGGGGCTTAACTGATTGTATCTAGCAAGGCTTTATGGCGGTGTTGGGTTTTAATGAAGGGCAGATTAGACTAATGGAATGCACGCAGTGCTCACTGTCCGGAGAGCACACAGGGTAATGTTCTGCTAAGAATGTGAGGCCATGGATAGGTCCCTCGAGCTCAGCAATGGTCAACGTGCGGTCTGAAGAAGGGCTGATCGCCCAAGCCTGCCAGCATCGGGCTCCACACGCAGATGCGGCAGGGAGCTCACATCCCCCTACACCCTTCACACTCCACATCTTTCCATATGCGAACCTGTAGCAGAGAGCCACCGTCATGATTTTGTTAATAGCGGACAGGGAAAGAGTCACATTTAAGCATAATGTGCCCATTTTGGTCCATCAGTGTCCTTGATGTGTCATCTTGAATGGAGAGAGTGTTGTGCTAGCAGCTCAGGGCTACATAATACTATCATAAGTATACAAGGCTGGTAAGCCACCTTGTTAAGGTCAGCAATATTCTTAGAGAAGAAAAACACAATGATTTAGATCAAACCATATTTTGTGTATGTTTTTTTTTTGTCTTAAACATGAAAAAGAGTTATTCTGTGTTCAGTTGCAGGTACTTTTATCTTCTCATCATAGCTGCTGCAATTTTGTCTGTGAAAATATGGTCATATTTTCACACACGTATAGACAGTCCGTCCAGATGAAGGAAGCGTGATATACTGGGTGGAAGAACTGTGCGTTTTTAGTGATTTCTTGCTGATAAAACTCAGCCGGTCGTGAAATGAGGATGTTAAGTCTACCACAGCATATTAGACAGCTGTGTCTCTGAGGCTGAGCCACAGAAGTCCACTCCCGCCATGAGGCCTGAACTTTTACCACAGGCGATCCGTGTTTCTGTCAGACGTTTTGTGCTCGTAGAATGGATGTTTATGCCACGTTCTGTCCTATTTTATTCTATTTGTGCATAAACTTCATTAAAACACAAAACAAATTAATGTGACATTTACATTTCAAAGTGTATTCTTGTTGTCTTCTGTCTCCCTGCCAGCACCCCCCCACCCCAAACACACATCAGAGCCAACACACAAAAGGTCAATCAGCACAAAAGCTATACAACACACCCCAAGAAATAAAAGCTCTGTGGGATGAGCCTGATTTATGAAGAAGGTAAATGAGTGGTCGTTTGACAACCCCCCCCCCCATCTCTGTGCCGTTTCACTGCAATGCGACAGGCCTAAGAAGCGGTCCTGCGCCGGTTGTGCTGCATCGCTGTTGCTGTGAGACCGCATCTCCCATTCAGTTCAGTTTAGTGACATCACCCCCAAACCTGTCCACCCCTCTTCTGTACCGCCAAACAACACCGCCACCCCCACCCACCCCCATTGATCCAGCAAATACATTTTTTATACGCCCGTCAATAGTCATAGCAGTTCGCCGAATGCATTTTGCAAATGTCCATCAATAGTCATTTGCCTGCGTTTTTGTCCCTCGAGTGAGAAGCGGTCCAATCCGGCGCTGAGAATTCCAATAAATCATGGAGATCCAGGCACCATGGATGGCGGGTGAGTGAAGATGGCGTTTGTCCATTTTCAAACCGTAAAAAAAGCGCTAGTTTTGGTAATGGAGAAAATAGGTATACTAGATTCATGGAACTTTGGATACCTTGGTAGAAGATGCCAATGGTGGATGATATTTAGTGCTATTTATTACTTGCTGTGTTTCAGTAGAAGCCTCTTCTGTAAGCAAGAGGCAGCACCACAGACAGCAGAACTTCAAAACAAAAGGTGTAGAATAAAAATCAGAAGCTGGTTTTTCCAAAAAAAGAAATTTTAGTCCGAAATCCATCTATAGAAGAGGACAACAGAAGATATTCTGAAAAACTAGTATTCTGTCAAGTTGTTTTAAAAGGTATCCTTTATGCTTGAGTTTTTAGTAGGAAGCAGTAGTCCATTACCATTAAGAACAAAAACCATCACCATGACCCGTTTTCTTTCATCGTGTTTATCAATGATACAAAAGTGTAAAACCATTGTTCTTTTTCACTTCATATGTTCATACTAGTGAAAATTGCTGATTTTTTTAAGCAAATCTAACTTCATGAGCCTTTCTGTCCTGAAGATGGAAGATGGGCTTTTAGCTACTAAGAGCTCTCCATACAACCCATCCATCCATCCATCCATTATCCTAACCGCTTAGTCCTGGTGAGGGTCACGGGGAAGCCTGGAGCCCATCCCGGACCACATAGGGCGCAGGGCAGGGGACACCCAGGGCGGGGCGCCAACTCACCACAGTCCATACAACCTATTGAAGACCATTTTGTCATTGTGGAACCATAGCTGCACAAAGACACTTCCTAGACCGTCAGAAGGTGTGTGGTTTTTTCATAATCAAGATGCTTCTTTTCAGCTTCAGGGATACTCCATGCCATTTGTGGTGAACAAATGGTGAGATGTGTATAAAGACTGACTTAGTAAAATTTGTAAATGGTCTGGCAGGATAAATAAATACCCCCACTGCCATTACAGTACAAACATTTTTTTGACCTAACAGGGCTTAATTATAGCCATGCTGTCAATTCTAATTAAAAAGCTGTAACAGCCTTGCAAAGGACAATTTCCTCCAAGTTAACTACATCATTTTGTGCTGACTGACAGTTCCAAGCCATTGTGACACCATCAGAGTTGGAAGGTGATCCAGAAGCGCCATTGACTAACAGCACATCTTTAACAAATACAGAACCCCCAGGAGGACGTCTCAAACAATCCGGGCCTCTGAAAAACTGCATGCACACAAGGGCAACAAATAATATGTAACCCCCATACTCATCTTAGTCTTTAGTCCCCATCCACTGGCCCAGTTGACCCTTTGTGTGCAAACCCAGGATTCGTCTTCCACCGGTAAAGAAACATAAAGAATGAGTGAAACAGCAACAGCGGAAAACAACAACGAAACAGAACTCTTCGCAGATGAGATTAGCCAAAGAATCATTATTGGAGTGAGAGTTCAGTGGCCTCCACAGAGCTTTCCCAGCAGGCTGACAATCTGATCCTTGACCTGCTTGTTTATATGATATCACAGTTTCAAAGACACACAAACTGTACCATTTGTCAACGAGCAAAGGTCAGTCACACATATTGCTAACATTCATTATTATAATGGTAAGAATGTATGCAGATGTGCGAACAGGTGCCCCTTAAGCTAACCTTAAATGCCCAGCAAACATACAGTGAATTATTCAGGTCTTTCTGCCCCTTTGCAACGGGTTATACGTCTCGACTGAGCTATTAGCCGTGACAGCAGCGTTCCCTGAGCGTCGCGATGCACGATTTACAGATTGCGTAATGCATAAATGAAAACCGGTACAACTAGTACCCATGTGCGCAATGCTAGCCTAGCTGAAAATGGCAGGCGGTGGAACGCAGCTCTCTGGCCGAGTGCTGATAGCACAGGCATCTTTCTTCAAAAAAAAAGAAAGAAAAAAATGTCAGGAAAATAAAATAGATAATAACAGCTTTTCGAAAACTTACAAAAGAACCTTTAGATATTAATCCGTCTTTGCTGCCACTCTTCCCAGCACAAGAGCCAATATTGTCACACAGGCTTGACATTTTTCTTATTAAACCCAAAGAAACCTTCAATCAGGCTAACACTGTCTACACATTATTCATTTTCGACAATGAATGACACACACTCTGCCTCCAAGTCAGGGGGTGGGAGAGGCTAAAGCCCCCAAGCTAATTGCTGGCTGATGGAATCTTAGTAGCTCCTTGATTATAAAACAGCAGCTAAGTGTTATTGATCCAGGTGCAACAGGGAGTATCAGGGAGAGCTGTGGTATTATAGCTCGACCGTTCCTCAACTGCATTATTCAACAAGCAGGAGACGACTACCTCATTCTTGGGCCCCAGGCCCTGAGGGACCACACTTGGCAAGCCCCCATGACTGCTTTTCCAACCAGGGCTGCAGGTTGATAGCAGGAACTAGAGAACTAGAGCAGCTCCATCGACCAAATTAAATTGGTCTAATTTATGGACTGCAAAGCACCTCGTCCTCTCCTAGTTAGGTCTGGCACGTGCTACAGGCGAGCAGGCCCTTATCATGACTCATAAGCAAAAGAAACATTGCACTCACCCTCACATCACTGACGGGTGTACGAGATCGCGGTATAAAAATGCCCTTCTGCTACAGTGATACGTCAGGCATTACACGGTGTAAAAATCCCGTGGGGCAGACTCTTGACATTTTACAATACGAAAGCAGATCAACCCGAACATTATTTACGAGCGACTGCGACAAAGTCGCCCGTCCAACCCGGTCCGCTTGACACGTGTCAGCAAGGCCCGAATTCTCACGCATAGCCGTGCGTTTTGTTTCCACTGATTGCAATTGTGCTGCCGATCAATACCGCTGATCGATATTTTACAGCAATTAACATTTAATATCCTTCCGCTGCAGCTTGGTCCATTAATGGCGGATTGATTATTCAGGAGGAGACCTGGCATGAGCCAGGCATAGAGGGCTAACTTCTGTCAAACAGTAGCAAGCACTTCTGTTCTCCCTTTCTCTCTCTCACACCATCTTAGTTGGTCTTTCCATCCCTTCTTCCTCCCCTCATTTTAAACCATTTCACCCTTTGTTATATCCTATGAAAAAAAATCACCTCGGCATAAATGCAAACAGTTCAAAAGCATCGAGTAACCTTTCAGAGGCTCATCTAGCCACACTCCCGCCTCAGACCCAGTCTCTTATAGGAAGTCCTGCAACGTGCAGACAGAAACAGGCGTCCTGAGGGTCCCATGAGATGTGTCATTTGCATTCACAACTCTCCACAGTCCTGCTGCTTCACACATTAGAAGTTTTCCACGCAGGACTGCAGTTGCGTTCACCTAATGCAGAGGCGCCAAAAGTAATAAACACGTAATAATTTGACGGTAAGTCGGCGTGGAGCATATGCAGGGTACCGCTCGTTATGACTCGTGTTTCTCTTTAACCTTTCCCTGCTGTAAGCCAGGAAAAATGAGCGAATGGGACCCAGGACATCCAGTATGACAGCAGCTTTGAACTGAACAGCTATCTCACCCATTCATATAGCTGCCTAGCTAACCCGCTGATCTAAAGAAGCTGATCCCTGTGTACGTTAAACTGAAGTGAAAATTTGAGCTGATCTTTCTTTTCAGTTTCTGGTTTTTATACAGTATACGGTCTTTAGTTTGGTCTGCAACTATTCGAACGGCCATATTCTGCACGAGCAAAACCAATAATGACAGTAAATCACTACTGGTGAAGATGCCCGCATGGCGGCCGGATACATGATCGCAGTCTTGCCGTGCTGATCATCTCGAGATTCATTGCGGACACAATAGCTTACTCATCGCGCACGTCTGTGCCGTGGTTCCAAAAGCTGAACAGGGGAAATGCAACTGAGTCCTCAGTTTCAACCAAACAGCAGGTAAATTGTGTCGCTTCATCAAACAGAGCCGATAATGACAAAGTTCATTACAGCATGAAAATCCAATATGGCAAATGATTGCACTCTTTGCCACTGTAGCACCGGCTAATATTATCTCGCCATTCTCAGTACGACCAGTCGATTGACAGCTCTGTACTGCGCCCTGTCCCACAATGCCCCCCGTGGTCCAACGCCACCTGAAGGACACAGGGTTATTCTGACGGCTTACGGTACATTAAAACACAGAAACTGAAGACTGCCATGCAAACTAAGAACAATAAAATTTGTGCATTTCATGGTTTTACAGACAAACATATCTGACTGGAATTGCACGTGTTCTCAGTTTGGTATCACCCTTAGCTTTTAAACAAACTGTTGGAATCTAAGTTTATGCATGCTTTCATGGCCGATGAAAACATGCATTAGTATAAAGCATGCCCACAGCATGGAATGTAACTACACACTTAGGAAAAGGACTAAACTAACAGATACATTAATTAAATTTAACACTAACAATAAAAGCATGTGAATTTAAAGTCTTCGCACTCTCTGCCGATGCCTGAAGCCATACTGGTTACCCCTTCCACCTTTTCTTCCTTTTGACAACTCATAAGATCTAAAAGTCATTTTGTACAGCCCAAATAAGTGTAAACCACAAACAAATAAAAGAGTTTGTCTTGTTTGCCAGGTTCTGTCCAGATCCAGACCAAAAAAAAAAAAAAATTCGGTGTAATGGCTGGTCTTGACATAACAACTTTGACAAACTCCTGGATGGTAGAAAGTGAACAAGTTTCATTTTATAGCAATTTTTCAAATGGGAAAATGGCCATTGTTTCCCCCCCACAAAATTTAGCTCACCCTTGGGTCGGTAATAAAGATGAAATGAAACATAACACTGTAATTTTACACAACACTTATGCTTAAATGATGAAATGTGATCGACCAGGGGCTTGAACACCTCGGCGTCCGGGGCGAGCAGAGTCCACGGCCGAGTAATAAAACTTCACAATCTGCACTGTTTCAAACACATAGCTTTGTATGACACAGGAGAAAGCTAATAACTGTCGCTTTGTTTCTTGTACTCGTTTTTTATTGTCTTTCCGAGGGGGCCTAAGTGCACGTCTGTTAAAGAGAGGTGTGATTCCTTGCTTTAATAAAAATCAATCCACTGCAGAAGTTAAGTGAGAGAATGTATGTAAGAAACCAGGGGTGCATGGGCTCTACAAAGGACTGAGCTGCCATGCACAAAGAACCCCAGGAATTTTTTATTTTTTAAGTTTTATTCACTCAAAAATAAAATGAACCCCCAAACATACAAAAATTCTTTACCACCAGAAAAATAAAATAAAATAAAATAAAATAAAATAAAATAAAATAAAATAAAATAAAATAAAATAAAATAAAATAAAATAA
>JABJVR010000001.1:2457006-2486434 GCA_025773905.1 Chitala chitala
CCCCCCCCCCCCCCCCCCCCCCCCCCCCCCCCCCCCCCCCCCCCCCCCCCCCCCCCCCCCCCGGGGGCAGAAGACACAGACCTGCAAGCCAGCCTCGCGCACCTGTCAGCTGTCCATATTCACGCACTATTGCGCAATTGCGTTTTACAGTTTTTTACATACGCTACACGTAGCAAAAAAATGTAAAAAAAAAATTATATATATACACGTTAGCCTATTTCTATGGGCGTGCATATAATGAATATTGATTTGGAAATATAATCGTTAGCTCAGTTTTATGACGTGAATGAATATGCATTAGGCTTTCATGCAATATCTGGCTTATACCAAAAAACACGACCAGAATAAATTATGTTTGCACAAGGTCATGTTAGCTAACATGTAAGATATTTTGTACAAAAAACGTTATGTATATTTGTTTTGTTGTACACTCACTTGTAGTGTTTGATATAACTTTTTTTTCCTTAAAGGCCTTCAGATGGTGCGAACAGCTTTTTATCTGATCAATAGGAAGATGGGGTGTGAAGTCAGGGCAAACTCAGATAGCAGTCTCTAGAACCTTCTATCAGAGATGAGATTTGGTCTAGTTTTCTAGTGAAGTGTATATTAAAAATAATATCAGTCCAATCCACAGTGAAGATACCATTCTTTTAATTAAGTTGTATGCGATAAGATAAACGTGGCAATGTTTTGAGCAGAAATATGATGCTGATGATGATGAGGAAGGTGATTTTATTCAAGCATCTCCACCACCCCGTCCTCCTGCTGCTATATCGTTAAAACTGAGAGCACAAACAGCTTTGCTGACGGGGTTTCCTGTGTGTGCCCCTTATCTGCTGGGCTGCATCATCTCTTATACTTGGAGAGCAGCTGACCTGTGGCATGTTACCTCGGAGAACCAGTCATTGATTACGGCAAGAACAAGTGAAAGAAAATACTCTACAGCTGCCTTTTTTTCAAATCAAGGCATTTTTTTTGGAAATGCCAGCTCACAAATATTTTTTCTGTTGGCTAGGTAACTCTGGTTCGGTGTGCACCATTATTTATTGCCATGGAATGTGCTGCGTTCTGTGTATTCCTTTTCGGAATAGCCGGGATTAACGAAAAGAAACTATAACAATACTCAAAAACACAGCCTAAAATATTGCATATAAAAGTAAAGTCCCAATTCATTGCCCGTAGAGTCTTGCGCTGCTAATAATACAAGTCCGCTCTAAATTTTCCAGCTATTTTATCCTGTTATTAATGGATTCTTTTTATTACTGTGTACTGAAACTGTGGTCCCTTGAGATTTAAAGATCGTTTATCATTTTAAAAAACCACAAATTATTTATCGGAATCCAGTTGGAGACAAAATGTTTGAAGTCACGAAACAGCACGAGACGTGATCCTAAAACAAACAGGTTTAGTATAAACTGTTACATATCAAATATAAATTCCCATTCCATATTCATCACAGCAAGGATTAAAGTTGTGGAGATTTTATCCTGAGAACCAGCCTTGTTAGCTGTCAGCCCGGATTTCTGTTGTAATGGGATTTATTTGTTTTTGCAGTAACCTACACAATTTTCTTAATTCAACATCCGTCTAACATAAAAATGACCACGTGTGAACTAGATATCCTTTTCCCTTATAGCGTGAGCTGCATTTGAATGCAGAGTTTAACATATTTATTAAGATTCAGTCGAAACACTTCAGTTATTGCGCAGAGAATGAATGTGATCCAATTGGTGTTTAAATACTATTGCCTTGTTCCTCTAGGTGGGTGCTGAACACACACTCAGAATCTAAAATGTGACTGGATGTTTTCTTTCCCCCTTTCACAGAGCGACACGCATTCATCCAGTAATGTATTTTGCAGCTGCGTATTCTGCACAGGGTTGCAGAGGTCATGAAGCCTATCCCAGGAAACCTAAGGAGGAAGGGAGAATACACCCCGGACATGGCACAAACGCATCACAGAGCCCACGGATGCACGCACACACACATTAAGAAAATGTACAATACCGTATTTGCATGTCTTTGGACTCTAGAAATAAAGTGTATTGCTACACGTTACTCTTGCTCCTGTATGATTGGATTTTATTATGATTGCAGTGACATCTGTAATGATTCCCGGCACAACATCAAAGGCACACACTGGCAGGGAGCCACTAACAAGCACCAGCCCTTTCACCCCACTTCCTCCTATAGAAACGCAGTATTGCAGAGCACCCTTCCTAGGAAACACGCCCCGTGGCTGCTTCCTGTGCCACTCCTGCTTTGGAAACATGCATAGTCTTACTTGTCTGTCCACCTTGCCTGTCTGTTAAACCCCCCCCCACCCACACTCCAGCTCCCACTAACACCCACACCCTGATAGGCCGTACATTTTGTCCCAAACAGGACATGTTAAAAATAGTCTTGCACACACATCATGAAAAAAAGAAGACGCCATTCTTGGCCTCTTTCGTCTCTTAAAGACAATAATGACGAGACTGACAAGGTCAAGGAGTTGGATAAACAGATCCCTGTCCTTCCTGAGAGCAATGGCTAATTCCCAGTGCCCTGCTGACACACCCACCCATTAGGCAGGAGTTTAAAAAAAGAGCATGTCTCTTCAGGGGTCACCAGAGGGCATTCCGTAGCCAGTGATGACCACCTGTCTAGCCTTTCTGGTGGGTCTGTCCAACGCTGACTTCATCTCTATCACTCCACCATCTCCAGCCAGCAGATAAGACTGTGTCAGTGTTAGTGCATACGTTTGTCAGCTCTGTGTTTTTTTTTTTGTTCTGTGGAACATTCCAGCACATCTCCAGTCTTCCCATCACCGGTGAATTTTATAGCTTTACTATGTTTATACGGTTTTATTTATTTATTTATTTATTATTATTATTATTATTATTATTGTTACTGAAATTTTCCATTAATTCAGTAAGGCCGAGTTCACCCATTCTAATTGGAAAATCTGGTACTGTCATGATCAAATGGAGGTTTGCGTGTCAACACTGACCCCTGTGAACGGAGACTCACTAGAGTATGTAAAGGCGCGTGCCGGAGTTTCTGTTAAGCGTGTTTTTAAGCTACAAATGCTGAAGCTGCCCAACCGTTCCTTTGTGAATAAATTAAATATTTTAGTTAGTGTGCTTTCCAGGTCCTCCTTTTTATGTAGAAACACTAAGATTGGGGGGAAATACATTTGCTTTGATAGAATATATGATATTATGCAATGACTGACCTAAATTTCAACCATACTCAACCCAAATATGGAATTGTACATTTGCCAAGTAGATCATCCTACCAAACTACCCACACTTCCTAACTTTGTAGAGACTTCCTGTCCCATTACCTCTCCCAAAGCAGTTAATACTGTATAACTCCACCTCAACACAATAGACAAAATCTTTTGCTCCTTTTAAAGCCTTAAAAAGAACATTGTAAAGCAGACTGACTATTATAAATAGCTTTTGTTTAGCTCGGTCTTTTCAGCAAATAAAACTTTTTTTGGAAAGTTTTTTTTTTTTTTGTCTCAGAACTTGTCTCCATACAAAACATTTATAATTTATATGACAGTGATTATGTTCTTACAATCCTCAGAGCACGTATTCCCTCCCCAGTGTTATTAGGCAAGCAGCGAAGATAACATCAGAAGCTAATTTTTTAAGTATTCTGAAATTTCATCATTTCACAGGTTGATTCCGTTATTGTAAAATCTTTATAATTAATGGTTTGTCTTAGTGTCAAAAATATTGGTGGTCCCACATGTTCATATGACTTACCTCTCTCTCATATATATACCAGCAGTTGAACAGATGAGCCTGTCTGACACCAGCTACCATGCAATGTTCAAAGTCACTTAAATCACCTTTCTTCCCCATTCTGATGCTGGATTTGAACTTCAGCAGAAGACACGTCTTGCCCGTGTCTACATGCTTAAATGCACCGAGTTGCTGCCATGTGATTGGCTGATTAGATATTTGCGTTAATGAGCAATTGAGCAGGTGTACCTAATAACGTGGCCAGTAAGTGTACATTTATATAGAGTCGTGAGAGGCCTGGAGCCCATCCCAGGAAACTCAGGGCACAGGGCAGGGGAACACGCTGGCTGGAGTTCCAAACCATTGAAAGAACAACATGTGAACATTTCTATGATATGTGGGATTTATAATGCTGACGAAAATTCTCAGTCATCCAGGTGGAGCTGTCTGGACGTTGAATCATGTTGACTGGACTTCTTTCCAGTCCAGTTGAAAGAGGAAAAAAGCCCTGTTGACATGATTCAACTTCCACACGATTTATAATTCTGTATGATGCGTAGCTCTATTTACCTAAGGTTTTATAAATCTGATTTTAACTTTCGCAGTACACTTGATTTTTCTTACATATGTTATGTCTTCCGCAAAAAATGTACGAACATTTGTATAAATGAGTCTGCTGTTTAGGCCTCACCCCTCCAGGCCCAGCAGCGCTGGGAGTGGTTCCGCTTGGTACAGCTCTTCTGATAATAAAGGGCAGGCCGTTCTGTTTTGTGTCAGACAGTATGAAGCTTACCACCTACACACTGCTTTCCTTAACTCCCTCATTATTCTTCCACATTCACCCTCTCTCTCTCACACACACACACAGAACACACACATATTGAAATAGGACAGTGTTCTGTAATTATTTTGTTAGCCATGCAAAAATATATGTGATTTGCATACAAATGTAGTGCTTCGCTGCAGACTGAGCTTGCTCGAGAAAGCGCTTGCACTGTCTGCATTTTCACACTTTTCTGTATTTTGTCTTGTGCTCGAAACACGTAGGTAAGCAGCGTGTTTCACAAAGTCATGCCGTCAGCCACAACTTACAGATGAAGTCTTGAGTCCTGGTGACACGCTTCATAAATCTCAAAATGAGTCTGGTCCTCAAAGGAGCATTCATCACCAGGTGGTCCATATTCGAGCCCTCTGGTGCCAGGCACCACACCTCCTCCCCCGAGGCATGAACTGGAACAGCTGAGGCAGTGGGGGCGGACCACTCTGCTGACACTGTGAACTTTCATGGTAGTTGTGGATGCAAGGAAGGGGATGCATGCTCAAGCTAGACCTGCAAAATACCATTTTCTGCAGTCACATCTAAATTGCATCCCAAAAGTATCTCCCCCCCCCCCCATGGCCCTGCCACACACTGATGGGTGGCAGGTCCTAAAACCATCTAGCCTCCTACTTGTCACAGCTGTTAGCAGCCAGGAGCTGGATTGAAAATGAATAACTGCTAGTTCAGTATAAGCTTGTACCCATGGGAAAAGTAGTGGACTATCTATTAATCTAATGGAAAGTGAATATGTTATAATTATCTGTGAAACACGACAGTCTCAGAGACACCTCATGTAACAGTTGCTGGGTATAAAACTTCCACATCCCACATGCTTCTGAACATCTGAAGCAGTGTTTGTGTGCTGTATGAAAATCTGCAGTGTCTCTACGACCTACAGCGAACAGCTAAGAGGTGACGGCCTTTCCGCTTTTAGCACCCACTATCAAATACTGTCAGGTGTACAAATGCATGCATCCCTTAATATTTCACTTATTGCTTAACAGATGTTTCATTCTCTTTCCATATTACATACCTAAACACTTTAACCACTTATGCCCATATACTATAAATACAGTATACTGTATATACATGGAGAAATAACAAATAAAGAAACCTGGGTTGTCCAGCACAGATAATCAGTGCATATGCAATGGCCTTCCGTTTTCAGCTTCCTGTTGTGAAGTGGTGGGAAATCCACCTGAAACAATCCTGAAAGCCGGCGATGGCAATAACATTTTTATTCCGCTGTGTGGATCAGTGGACCTGTTGCTCCCGAAGACGTGTCCCTGTAGGCTGAAGGTCTTCCAAAAGCTCAGCTAAACGGCAGCAAGAGTTCAGCTCACTTTGCATTAAAATGCGAAACAAAGCATGTGACCAGGGTTTGAATGGGAGCTCCGGTTGCTAAGGGATACAAGTTGACGGTCGGCATGTGACCCGCCCGGACTGCAGCCAGTCTGAGGGGTGACATAACGTCCCGATGGGGGTAATGGAGGGTGAAATCTTTGGGGGGTGTGTGAGGTTCTTTGGCCATTCTACTTGGCACTAACACCACGTTCTCCCCACCAGCTGCCCAGCAGAACTGATTGTTGTAGGTTTGAATGCCACACATCCAACACGTGCGGATATGCACACTTATTCTGCATATTCTGTCATACAAACGCACGGATATTTAGGCAAAATCCAACACAGGAGAAACACAAATTAAGATATTTTGACTAATTGACCAACGCATATATTTAGATATAATTAATTTAATTAGCTTGAACAAAAATTTTTTTTATGTTCCTTGTATTAGTTATTTTTATTCTGAATCCTGCTCAGTATTTGAAATCCATTGATAAACATTTCAGCAGTTGGTCGAGGGCGGTCTTTTCCCCAGTCTTTGGTAAAAACTGTGCACAGCATATTTAATATTTCACCTCTGACTGAGTTAGGCCACCTGCCAATATTCTCTGCCATCTCCATAGCTACGTTTAAAAACAGATCCGTCGTTTAAAAAAACCATTAAGACTAAACTCAAGCATACACATGCGTTTCGGCACTTTCCCATTATCCTTGTCAGCTATGTTTCTCAAACTCAATCCCAAACTACAGGAACATACAGTCAGGGGGGAGGTGTTTGCTTTGTTTGTATTGTTCAGGGGGATTAGAAGAGTCCACCCAAAGCGCCCCACAGTCCGCCTGGCCTCGAATGATAAGCGCCTGTGCAAGCGCAGGTCCTGCCAGTAGCACAAGAGTACGCGCACGGTTCAATAGCGCTCCAGCGCGTCCACGGGTCGGTCCACTACAATATAGCGCTCGGCACCAGCCGTCCTGCCCCAGGAGCGGTGCTGAAGAATTCTTAAGATCGGGAGTCAAGGCAACCTGGAATAAACGCTTGTCCAGTGCGTGATTTGGAAAGGGGGAGGCAGAGCCCGAAAGAAGCGCGTAAACAAAAGCATTCTTCGCTTTCAGCAAAAACAATAGCACTGGGGGAAATCACTTACTTACTCCCTGGGCAGACTCAAGTAGATAGTTTGAATAGCGCAATTTACTCGGACTGATTTTTGAAAGTTCCCGAAGACCGTTAGAAATTAAAACAAAAATGAAATTGTTCTGGGGATTCATTTTTATTGGTAAGTATACACCTCAGCACAACCTTATATGTAATTCAATGATGTAATTTTCTTCTTTTTCCTTATTTCTGATATTAAATAGATGTTTTTATTATTATGACTTGGTAAAAGTCGTGGTTGGGGAAGACTGTTGGGCCAATGAACATTTTTGATTTCTGTTGCACGTTGTCTGCTAACAGACCGATTATATATATATATATATATATATATATATATGCCAAATAAACAGTAGATAGCGCTGATTGTGTGTGCTGATTCTAAAGTCTATTGCCAACAGAAATGTAAAAAATTTAATTTCGTCTCGAGTTTTAAAATGATGAAATTACAATTTCTATAAAATTGCCTTTATCGTCCGCCTTTGTTAATTATTTGAAGCTCTTCTGTAACCTATATAGTCATGAGTCTGGACATCCTTTGTAGCCCGTAATTGTATGATTTATTATTTGTTTTGATAGTAGAAAGTTTTAAGCAGGTGGTTAGGTGTGAAAGTTTACGGGTTGAAGGACTTCAGTCCAAGAGCGGTGCCCGTGGGTGCGCGTCCCTCGCACTGCAGCTGCCCGCTTGATGTTACGCGTTGGGTGAGACGGAGGCGAGATCAGACAGCCGTGTCGGGGTGCCGAAGTCACCGTGAGAATGGCAGGGCCCCTGTTAATTAAGCAGGCGGGGAATTTTCTATGCTGACGCTTGCTGAATGACTCGGAGGAGTAATGTTGTTTTTTAATTTACAGGGAGTCCCTGTAAACGTCTCCACGACGATTATAATAAAAGCAATTAGCTTTCCACTAACGCGGCGGCGCTCGTGCTGACCTTAGATTAAAATTAAACTTAAAATTAATACTTAAAAGGATTTTTTTAAAATAGGAGCTGCAGCTTAACCTGCATAGTTCGTAGTTAGATTTTTCTTGTGTTGAATTTGGTGAGAGTCTCGTGTGGAGTTCATGGATGTCTTTTGGCATGAGAAGGTGGACAACAATAGAGAGGAAGTCCATTATGAGCAAGTCTGTTCCCACAGGGCTGTGGTGGAGTTCTTCCTCAGCACTTCTCTCGGCCAACGCCTCACCCAGAGCGGGGCCAGGAACATGTGAAGCCCTTTGACTTTAGAAAGGCGTGGTGATGATGCAGATGGAGGACGCAGGTCTTGGCCCACACCTGCGCTAGCTGCACCTCATCCTATACAATGTGTGAACATGGGGCAGTTCTGATATATGGGGGTTCAGTAGTGGAAAGTGTGGCACAGTTTGGGCAGGCAGGAGTGTGAGCATACCTCATTAAGGGTAGTATTTATAGCAGTTTTTTCAAAATTAATTTTAACCTGCTATCTGGCAGCTAATGCCTAGCATACTGTACTCAGAGTCTGGTCAATTACTGTTATGGGAATTTTTAAAAAGAATGGAGCAGGGACCCCCAGGAAACCCCTCCACCCACATAAACGCACACACCCAGGTATGAGGAACAATGCTATTCAAAAATTGTTGTCTGGAGGGACTGAGCACCTCCAAAACACGGGACAGGAAGACGGAGACAGGAAGTTCTCCTATTGCTTATAGGAAACCATGCACATTAAACAAATAAGGAGTGCTGAACAGCCTGTGATGACAGAACAGTAAGGAAGCAGAAGTGAAGAAAATGGTCTTAGTGAAAGTAATAAGCCATCATTGGCCTCCCGTAATGCTGGAGAACATTAATGCAAATCTCCTTAAAATCTTAATTTCTTATATATACCTTAAAGGTATCATGTAACTCAGTTTATTGGTTGAGATTTTCCTCTCCGACATTTTTATGCTACATTTACAATAATGTTCAACACTTTCCCAGTTATTAGATCGCTTTCTAGGTCAGGGTAACTTCATGCCCACATTTTTCTCAACATTTATCTCAAGTCAAAATTTGAACCTTCCCCAATTCCAGGGTGTGAGGCAACATTGCTGCCTACAGGGCTGTAAACCTGATTTGCCTCAAGAAAGCAAATCAATTCAAAATAAACCCATGCTTGCTATTATGGAGACACAAAAATAAACTGGCATAAAAAAACTCGAATCACAGCAAATCAAATCCTATTCTCAAGAGTATAGATTTGGGCAGTACCAATGACTCCTCCATACCACCACTTTTATCATCATGATAATTAAGGCAATTAGCAATCATCTTGTACCACATTTATCAACGCTCGTTTCTGTAATAGCCAGGACGTTCAGAAACTGGGGTAATGTGATCACACAGGACTGATTCTAATCACTATTCTCTTCTTTGCGTGTAAGATTTGGTCGGCTTTATTCATTTGTTTGTTTGTATGAACCGGCGTCAGCCACACCACACCCCACTTGTCTGAGGGAGGTTCTCAACTGCGGCAGCTTTCTGCCGCAGTGTCGTGTGGTCGTGAGAACTTCCTCGGTTAGCTGCATTAACACACAATGGGTCACCGAAGTAACGTCCTCCCTCTCTGAGACCAGATGGTATGGAATGGTGACTCTTCTCATAGATTGAAATCAGCAGTGTTAATATAAACTGCTAACTCGGCTGTTTTGTGTCTCATTCTCCACAGAATTGTTTTACCACTTTTCTGCTAATGAAAGCACCACTGATAAAGACACGGAGATATCCAAATCTATCCGCACATCGAATGTGACCACAAGTAAGCGCACACATCGGTCATGCGCAGAGGGTGGGGGAGGCGCGCATTCCTGAGAAAACACAGCAGCATAACTTGCATTACTGTGCTTTGTCTCCCAAAAGATGGCAGACAGATGCCAACTGAAAGCACCAAAGTACCTGCCGGGACAGTGGCCATTACAACGACAAGCAAACCAGCATCCCAGACGACCCAGAAAACTGTGCCTGTAGACAAAAATGAGAACATAGATTCTTCCACCTCATCCACAACATCTTCCACAGTGTCTACTGCCACTTCACAGCATGCTACCAGTAAAGATAATCAGTCGTTAAGTACTGCTCCAGTGACAACAACCAAGGCTGCTACAACCCACACAAAAAATCCTTCCACCTTGTCCACACCACCTTCCACAGTGTCTACTGCCACTTCACAGCATGCTACCAGTAAAAATTCTCAGTCGTTAAGTACTGCTCCAATCCACTCAATAAAACATGTTCACTCGTCCACATCACCTCTCACTGGTGCTGGATCTACTGCTGTTTCAACCAGGACTAACTCAGAGCACACAGTGTTGAAAGCAACTACAGCAGGTAAGAAATTGTCATTCTTTCTGGCAAATTCCTTGCCTTGTTTCATCTCATCCCAGGTGGGTCACATATTGCTTTGGTAAGAAAGTTATCCTGCAACATAAACAGGTTAAATTGTGTGCCACCTGTAATATTTAACAAATATCTTAGACTATCAAAGAAAATTATATCAGGTAACTGTTTACTTGTATTACATAATATCGGTTCACGTAATTCTTAAAATGTCTTGAAACTTAAAGTAAACCGTAGTTTCAAGAAAAGTGTTTAGTTTGAATGTTTTTTTGAATGATTTAGGGTAACAGAGAGAGAGAGAGAGAGAGTGTGTGTGTGTGTGTGTGTGTGTGTGTGAGACAGACAGAGAGAGAGAGAGAGAGAGACCTTATTCCACATGGGCATACACAGTTTTAGAAGGCTAGCGAACTTTATGGGGTGAACATAATCATTATTTCTTTAAAAGTATGAAGAAAGCCCACAAGGAAAGAGGTCCGTTTTGTTATATAATTCATTCATATTTTCCAAATTATTACGGCGGCGTATTACTGCCACCATTCAAAAAAAATATATATATATATCATCAGTTTTGTGTTTTAACACAAAACGTTTTGCGTTATAACACAAACCTTTTTGCGTTTTTACGTAAAAGTATTGTGTTATAATGTAAAACGTTTGCGTTTTTACACAAAACTTTATGTATGTCCTCAATGCACAGAGCTTCACCATCCTATCATGCAGAGCCTTTCGAGAAGTTGGTTCTCATATACTCGAAAGCCTGCCAGAACACTTTGAGTGCTAGTTTAATGTTTTACGTAATTAAGGCTTATTAAGCACGTGGTATAAATAAAATTATTTGTCATTTTACTTTACAGGAACAACCCAAACGTCACTTCTTACTGATCAGTCTAAAACACCTCAGCAACAATTTTCTAGTAGTCTCAGTGAAAGTGAGAAGACATCGAAAACATCCATCCCGCCTTCGACTACGTTATACCAAGACGCTGGGACAACACCAGAAGTAAGTAGAAACACAATTGCCTTTACCTTGTACAGAACATGTTCAGCTTGTCTGAAAATTTCAATTTCATTTGGATAGTTACACTATTTACTTGTCTTGCTTAAACAGAGTGACTGATTGGCACTTTGTTAACTTTAAATCCAGCATAGAGTGTCTAAGAATGGTTTTCTCGCTCCTGTTTTCTCGCATCATGTGTGTGCTTTCCAGAACTTCAGTATGCCCAGGAACATGCCTTTCAAAGAGAACTGAATTCCTGTATGAAAAGTAATGAAGACCACAGAAGGCAGGCGTTAGAAAAAAACACTGTTGGCCTACTGCTGACCTTCCAGAAATGATTTAAAGTAACAAAGTTACTTTACATTTTATTTTGTTTTACAAAACCTGTTTGGATTTTCAGCAGAGAACGTAACCATGATTCGAAGAAACACAGGGCTGTTGAAACAAATGGCACCAGCTGAGGTACAGGGTTGAGTCCACAGTTTGTGAACTTGGTCCTGCTAGGATTCAGACAGAACCTTACTTTCCTGTGTGTCTTCTACGAGATGAACACCCTCCTCCTTTTCTGTGTTTTTGAACCAAATCTAAGGAAAAAAAGTGTCATGGCTTAAAAAAGAGAGACGTATATCGTAACTTGAGGAAAAATGTTCTTCGCAGGAATGGAAACCTTCCTGTTGTTTGAATTCCCATTTTCCGTTCCCACGAACCAGCACCAGAAAAAAAAATAATGAAAAGCTTTGTATCTTTTGCACCATTACTGGTTGTCCAACAGTAACAGAAAACAGTGCGTTGACCTTTTCAACAGACACACAGGAAAACAGGGTGTGGCCAGCTGGCAGGTGCAGGGCGGCCATCCTCTAGTGATGCTCAAACATGGCCTGATAGTCAGATATCCCTTAACCTAACCCTGTGAATGACTGGAAAGCTGCCCTTCTCCCATGGCAGACCACTTGGCTGGAGATAAATGTTGCCTATTTGTAGTGGCATTGTGACAACCAATTGCCACCTAATGTCACCCCAGCTATGGACACTGTATTTACACTTTACCCATCATTTAAACATGTGCAACATTCAGGAAAACGTTGGTCAGTCAATTAAAGCCACAAAAACCTGTCTCAGCACCTGTCTGTAGACCTAAACCTCTCCTCTCTGAACAGTTACGGGAGTTGACGACTGGTGACGTGACATTAGATCGATTTTTGAGAGTTTATGAAGCTCAAGGCATTTGACAGAGATGGAGATAGGTGAAGCCGCCTAACCAGCAGTTGTTAACCCTCTCTACCCAGGAACAGCAAGTCCACAACAAGATATGCGAGGAACGAAAATTGTCAAGATGCAACATCACACATGAAGAAAACATGAAAGGATACATTGTACAATTCTGGAGTAGGTTTCGTCCAAAACTCTACACTTCCTGGTGACTGCAGTTCATGTCTGCCAGTTTCTGAAACTGTGGGAAAACATTAATATTTTTCCTAACACAAACCATAAAATTTGTAGAAAATGTTAAATCAAGCATGAAACATTTTTGCTCTACCTCTAAATGGTGTTCGATAGCAAAACATACACATCTACATTAATTTTAAATAAAACAACCTAATTACAATGCAAAATAATTTGTAAAATATCATTTTAATTGTAAATCACATGCGTTTCAAATACAAAAATGAAGACGGTTATGTGTGTGTTTATGCGTGTGTAAATGTACACTGTAATAGTGAAGCAAAACATTCACTTGTTCTCTTTACAGTCAGTGAGAAAGAGATGCAAGACTATCAGAAAAATTTTGGAAAGGTATGGAATGTTTGGAATGCAACAAATGAAACATCCATTTAGTGTTGGCCAGTTAATCTACTTACCCATTTGTTACAGGCAAATACTTTACTGAAATGACATCATGGAAGAAATGATCTTGTATTACATAATTAAGAATTTAACCCCTTAACAGGTGTTTATTTACCATAACACCTGCCTATGACTTTAACACTACTATAAATATTTTAACATTTTTAAAAAGAAAACATTTTAAGAAGACTGTTTAATAGTGGACCTATATAGTACTAGACATGTATCTGCTAAGTGTAGAAATTTATTAATAACATTTTTAAACTCAATTAACATGTCATGTTCTGTATTTATAGCACGTGTATAATGCATTAAGTAGACAGACAAAACTCGTTTACAGATAAAAACCTTTCACCGACATGTCTGAAGAAGAGAAAACCTTCTGACTGTTTGCATGTTGACAGAGTTCAGAGCCCACGGCCCCCAACTCCCTGGTCATAATCCTGGCTTCAGTTGGCGCACTGCTAGTCACATTTGCTGTCTTCATCATTTACTTCATTTGCCACCGACGCTCCTACGGGATGAATCAGGTAAACAGATGCAACGCATTGCTCGCATAGGAGAGCCTATTAGTATTGGAGAGTTACGCAGGTCAAAGGCGTAGGCCTGAGGGCATGCACTTCAGCTAGTTTATTAACAACCATCGTATACACATCCATATGTACCCTGGGGCTTATACACTATCTCCCGTGGTTAACTCGAGTATTCCTCACGTGCCACGCCACTCGTAAAAACTGCTCATGTCCCCTTCCGTCTGCTCCACCAATGTAAACCTCTCTGACTGGCTGTAGCCTGTATGTTGGACGCACTTCTCACCCAGCTTCAGAACTGCCTTGTAAGCTACTGTTAAACAGCACACACCACACACTCCTGAAATAAACTGCCCACCAGACGTTGTACACCACTGACGCGCAAAACACGACACGTAGCTCTCGTACGGCCCGCTCTTCGACGGTGCGAGTTTTCCGGTTTACAAACCCTTCGTCGCTTTCCTCAGCAACACCTGACGGAAGAGCTGCACACGACGGAGAATGGTTACCATGACAACCCCACACTGGAGGTGATGGAGGTGCAGCCCGAGATGCAGGAGAAAAAGGCGGCCTTGACCAGGGACTTCAACGACAGCTGGATCGTCCCCATCGACAACCTGGGCAAGGAGGACATGCCCGAAGAGGAGGACACACACCTGTGATGTTCCACAGCTGCCGCGTGAGCATCAGTGTAGAAGCCCTCACAAACAGCTTGCTGCTCACATCCCAAGAGGCACCTGGATAATGCAAGAACCGCTGTTCCTTCATCCCAAAATTTCCAGTTATAATCACGTATCTTAAAACTTTGCACTTTTTCTCAGATTAGTGTTTAAAGCAGCTACGAGGTACCGTTTTAAAGTCAACAGGTTTTGTCCCTGTATTTTTAATACAAAAAAAGCATATATTTTTGATGCGACTCTTACCTCATCCACCAGCTGGTGCTTTAAAGTGACTGCACGTAAGTCAGTCCGAGACCTGATGGACCTGTTGGTCTGAGCAAATCAGCAGGTGTGATGTAGGTGTAGGACAGGTGAGGTGAGGTGAGGTGAGGGTGGCACAGCAATAACACGGAAGGATCCTTACACGTCTCCCAACACCCGAAGCTGTTTTGGACCTGAGGGGTTCTTCTCTCAACTTAATCTTTCATCCTCAAAACATTTACTCCATTTGGCAAGATATGTGAACAACTGTCACCATAAGGTTTTCTTTTATATATATATAATATTTATGAATGTTCTTATCTGTATTACACAAATCTTTTTCTGGGATTCAGGTGTTTGGATTTTATCACCAGTATTTTCTCTCATCTGTGACCTGTCCTTGCACGTCGTTTAAAACTGAGAAAACATTTTGTTTCATGTTTCTTTATAGGTTTTGGGTGAATTTAATGTACGTCAAACCCAACAAAAATAAAATCTTACCTGTGGGCCCACATTCCCACACCTGGAGTGCTGAAAAGCATGCACCAGGGGTGACTATGGGTTTTAAAGTAAACCCTTAAAAAAAGTGGCCCATGCAATGGTGTAAATACAACCGTCCCACAGCTAAGAATTTCTAAAAGTTTCAATGGTTTGTACAGTTTCATTTGTATGTTTGTAGCGAGATAACAAAGACCCAGGGGTGACCTTGTGTATGTCACTTTTTAGTAAAATTTAACACACAAGACAAGTGCCTTTACACACTACAATTTTTAGGGCGACACAGCCAGTAGCAAAGACAGAAGGACTTCTGTCCATGGTTTCCTGCACAAAATTAGTCATTAATTTGTCATGCTGAAGTCTGTAAGTATTAAATGGTGTACAGACTGATTGATGGCATTGTGGGAAAACCAGCTGTAAGGGACATGCAAATTCCTGAGCACCCTCATTTTCATTAGTTTTAATGTTTTATAAAATTATGCAATAGACTGATGTTCATGGTTCATTTACTGAACCAGCAAAACAGGGGTCAAAACACTGGAATATGTGCACATGGTATAACAAGGATATTTTTATATGCATCAATAAAGTATTTTGAAAGTGAAAGCACAAAGCTTTATCATGATTTACCCCCAGCCTTTGTGGTTATTGTTCCTGTTATATAGCACGGGAGAATTTTGGCCTCAAAAATCATGCATTTGCAGACATCAAGCTCTCAATCTGTCATAATTTTATTACGAAATCCTGAACAAAATACAGTCTTTATTCATTATATACATTACATACATAGCAGTTCTACAGTTTGCTCTACACAATCACTTGGGCAAAGAATAGTGTTTACAAACCAGGGTACTAGTTTACAGCACTTACGAGCTTGTACTGATCCAAAACAAAAAATTACAACGCTATGTGAAATTTGGCATGTTAAAGAATTTTTTAGGGCAGAGTGGGGGGAAAAGAAAAAAAAAAAAAAAAACGTTCCATTACAATGCACACTTCTTTAAACCGCTTTAAGCGAATTAGTGACGTTCTACTGCCACTACATGTCAGTAAATATTTGGGGCTACTCCAATAATGGCAACGTTTTTCAAAGTTTTCAAACCACGAGCACAAACAACGCTAGTCTGGTGAAGCCATATATATATTTGTATTTAAAAAACCATCTGCCGTAATTTTCAATAGTGGCTAAGTCAGATTCACAAAGCACGACATTTTACTGTGGTAAATAAAGGTAGCCATCTGCTTCCATCTGAATATGAAAAAATGTAGTTGGTACGATGCAAGTTGTTTTATTTTTCTATCTTTTCTTGTCCTCAAATTCTGGCATGTCTTACAACTTTCTGGCATGTTTAAATGATCAAAACAAAAGGTTTCAAGGTGAGCTTCAAGCCAGTGCTGCAATTCACCATTACTCACTTTTACGGATCACTCTGGTGTTCTCGAAATAAGCCATTTCAAGCTGTTTTTGGGACAGGAGGCAATTTGCCTGATTTCAACAAATGATGGGGTCTAACAAATAACCCAACTAGTCTTAACAATTCAGCTACACTTCCTTGTAGTTAATGTCAGAGATGCCACCTGTCAATCTGCTAAATTGGATGATTTAAATGGCAATGCTGACACCCTGGTAAACTACTGAAGGAAACTGGTGTTGGTTATGGTTTCCCACCCTGGGCAAGTAAACTTGGTTCTGAGAAAAACCACAACTGGATTTACAACCCACCATTGACCGTAACAGTACTCGCATCCCAGTGGCAAGTCAAAAGTTCAAGCACTTAACACAGCATCCATTCCTGTCCACTGCTGCAGCAGACGTTACACTGCAAGCTGGCGGAATGTGCTGCATATGAAATGACGCTCTAAACAAGGTCTGACATAAAACTAAGTAATCAACATTCTCGAACATTAGCTTTTTTTCCCCCCCATCATTACATTTCATTTACTGGTGCACTTTTACATCCCCCCATAAAGTACATGTTAATAGCTCAGCATTTACGGAAATAAACAAATTACACAAGTACATTACTTGTTTCAGTCCATTTAAATCAATGTAAAAAGTACAACAGATTCTGAAAAGCCCTTGAAGAGATTAACTATTCAATGCATAGCCTGAGAAGGCCTTATAGTGGTGTATGTGGATTAAATTTGGCCTAAATGCTTCTGACCAAAACATTCACTTGAGAACATAATCGGTACCCTGGAGTGAGCGAGCGAGCGAGCACGCACGCACCCTGCAGGACTACGCGCGTGTCCACAACAAAAATAATCTCTCTGATATATACGTAAAATGTGCAACATCTCACCTGAGGCCTACTGGTCATATAAAGACACTGAATACAGGAGGAAAGAAAGACGACATCTGTTCCAGGTTACCATTACAGGAAGCGCATACCAGCCCACTGGTCCTAACAACAGTAACCATCAGCCCAAAACACACAAAATGTGAACAGAACAAAACTACAACTTGTACACCAGGTTTAAGAAAATGTAATTTTTAAACAAACCAATTCATAACTGCCATTTGTTTAAAGAAAAAAAAAATGGATGAGAAGCAGAAAGAAAACCAAATTTAGAACCAGACTTCAACTGTGACTGCCAACAGCACTAATTTCTGTTGTTAACTGAAGGGGGGGAAAAAATAAAAAATAAATAAATAAGAAAAATTACGTGTACAGAACACAGTGGCATTATATACAGACAGAAAACTTAGAACATAGCAGGCCAGTCCCAAACACAGAGCTCCACCACTGAACACGATCTACCGCTGTAACCTCAAAACTCAACTTAGGCCCAACTCCCACCCTTCAACACCTGAGTGTCCAGAGGATTGGGGGGACACCCTAAGACTTGGAGACAATACGTTTAATGCAGTTTCTCAAAGAAAAGAGGATGGATTACTTCCCCTGCCAAGACTGACCTTCCTGTGCCTCCGCTACATCCATGTTCCACTATGGAAGTGCAAAAGTGCAAAATGTGTGGGGAGCAGGAATTCCTCGAACATGGACCATAATGTCATCCATCATCTGACACCCTCGCTGTGCATTTAACCCTTTTATTTCCTCCTTTCATACCAAACGTCTTTGGTCTTCCTTTCACAACCCTGTACCGAAGTCCACAAGCAAAAACAACACAAGTTGAGGCGGAGGAATAAAAATGTTACACAAACTTAAAAAAAAAAATAAAAAAAAATAAAAAAAATAAAAAAAAAAATTTAACCGTTCAGCCAATTCCTATTTTTTTTTTTTTTTTTTTTTTTTTTTTTTTTTATATAGAAGACTGTGATGTGACACAAAAAACAACCAAGAAAACTCAACACCTGATGATACGCACTTTAATTTCAACTGCAGCTAAACAAACAAAACAACCATTAATATACATGTTAGGTGAAGTTAACGGCAGCACCATCACAAAGCTTAGCTCCGAAAGGCCAGTGTACCGCACTGCAATCACCTAAAATGCTTCCAGCTCACAAGTTTCCAAGCATTGGAGGGTGGGGGGTGTAATTTTTTGCAATGATGAATTAATCCATTCCTCAACAGTGACGCATTTATAAAATAAATGTGTATATTTCAAGTGCATTTCAACTTAAAAATTATGTTCTGTTTTTACTAAATGTGCAGTCACACCCCCCCCAGAGTCAGATCCTTCATAAAAGCTCCGGCTGATGGAAAACCGATCGTGTACGCAGCCATCCGGCTCTCGAAGCTTCGTAGTGTCATAAAAACAGCAGCTCCAGCTGCCTGGACAGTCCAGCCTTAAAGGGGGGGTGGGACATGGCTAAAGCGTAATGAGGTCAACGAGGTTACCCTTGGGTGGGGTCATGCTGTCAGGGAAGAAGTTCACCAGTGTGTCAAAGAGTTGGGTTCGCTGGGCGTACGTCTGGTCCACGTCTGAGAAGCCTGGGGACACAGCGGGAGACGAGCAAAGCATCAGCATGGCAGAACCTGCAGCGATGAGGCAGCGAGGTCACGGCCTTCAGGGTACCACAGGCGTGAGCCCGCGGGGCACTGCAAACCCGGCGACCCCTACCATGTAACGATAGCATTCCGGGCAGCGCCATAAGAGGAAGACTCACCCAGCGGGATGAAGTCAGAGCTGGACTTGAAAAGAGCAGACGGCAAGAGTTGAAACTGGTAGGGGGGGAAAGAAAAAAAAAAAAAAAAAAAAGTCATTTTCAGTTTCATGTCCAGAACTACAATCTTAAAAATCATTCAGTGGGCGCACTCAACGTTCTAAGCCTTAACAGTTACCATAAAACCACCACAGGTCACAGCCTTGACCGAAAATGATCCAGAACCGAACAGAACCCACCCTGCCCCATCCATGGCCTGTAGAACCATTTTACCTCCTTTGTTTCATCAGGGTCTGAGTGGTCCACAGTCAGGGAGAGGTCATTCTGCAGGTACCTGAGCGCACTCAGAGGTTCGGTCTGGGCTTTCTCCTCGAACCTGGGTGCGAACAGAGACCCGGGTGCATCACGACCGCTAAACTAACGGTGCCCAGAGAATCACAACGCCCCCCTCACAAACATTCAAGAGTGAAAGCATGGACTTCAAAACTGAAAAAAGGATTAACAAAAAGGCCTTCCTTTCAAGAATTAATTGTGTATGGCTGTAAAGTAGATAAAAACATAAGGGGGATGCAATGACAAAACACAACCACAAGATGTCACTGGACACCAGGCTAAAGACAGGCACATAAATCAGAAATGTGTGGAAAATAATCTGCCTGCCATGGCCACTCTTGCTCTCTACATAACCTACCTCTTCTTCATGCACAGGTGCCAAGTTTGTTCCTTCCTGTCAATGTCATGTACCCATTTACAGGCTTCACAGCACGGTGCTTGTTTAGGCGGGAGCGTACCTGTACTTCCTAATGAGGTAACGGCAGTGCCGCAGCAGGTATTCCTTCGAGGGCCGACACAGCTTCAGGGACCAGAAGTCGTCCAGTCGCATTTTGGGAGAGCAGGACTTTCCCGGGTTCCCACCAAACAAGTAGTGAATCTACAGCAAGCAGAACGCACTAGGCCACGCCCCCAGGCAAATGAAGCCACGCCCCCAGGTGCTACTGTCCCCTCCCACGAAATCCACCTCTCTTAACAGAGCATATAGTGTCATCGGCACAGGGCTGCTGACCTTGTGTAATTCGTCGTAGACCAGCTGGTGGGCGAATCGCGGGCAGGGCTCCTCCTCCTGGAGGGTCTTGGCTGGGTTCTCCTTCACTGCCTGATCGTTCTTGTATACACACGACCTGGGAACACAAGCATGCATATGCGATCAGCTCTCGCACTCATACACACACACACACACACACACACACACACACACACACACACACACACACGCACACACACGCACACACGCACCAGCTGTTCCGCGCTATGTCGTAGATCCAGAACGAGTTGCGCACGTTCTCTTCCCTCTTGTCCTTGTCCTTACTCAGGCCGGACAGAACGTGGATCTCGCTGAGCTCTGGATCGATGGTCGCTCGCTGGGTAAACCCAGTCATTGGTACTGCAATCAGAACAGAAGCGGTTTGTTAAAAGCACCTCTTTATGGCATTATCAGCACAACGCTGCTTCTTCATTATCCAAGGCACTAAATTCAAGTAAAAATAAAAGGACACATGACAGCAGTTCCAACCAAACCATCAGCAATAAAGACTCATCTGGTATGTTTATATTCAGCACAACGTCACTATCCAGTTTTATTCAACCAGGCATTTGTTAAACCATACCAACAATGCCCAAAATATCCAGAGTAAGTGAAAATACAGCAGGGGGGGGGGAGGGGGGACATTTTGTTCTTCACTCTACGAGTCAAAAGGCAAATAAGCCTTTTAGGAGTGCTACTTTCTTACACTTACGGACGTGCTCATAAGAGGGGGAAAGAAATAAACATACTTAAGTCCAGAGACATACACAATGTACAAACTTGCTATATCAACATCCGTACCAGCAGAACGAGAGCCAGCCGCATCACGCTGTAGAAATGGGGAACCTGACGTACTCGGCCGCAGTGTAGCGAACATTAGAGGGAGGTTATGCGGTTACCTCACCGTTCCCGAGTCCGTCAGTCACTTCCTTCCTGCCAAATCACATTCTGTTCGTTCTCTGCTGTCACCTCCCACTTCTGAGCTTACGTCAAAGATGCAGAGAAACCCTCCCAGTGCATCCTTACCGTGCTTGTTCTCATGCACATAGTACTGGCAGTACAGCCCCATTTAATTTGATTTGTGGGGTTCACATTCGGAGCAAAACTACGTATAATTTCAGAATAGGAGATTTTAAACAGACTGCTCTTTGCGCGCGCGCGCACACACACACACACACACACACACCTCTGCACGCTAACCTCAGATCACTCTCATTTCTCCTCTCAGGGCGTTTCCTCGACAAACAAGTCATCTGATTCAGAGCGTCAAACGTCACTAAAGGTCCAGTGGTTTAGCCTGCTACCAGCGTGATGTTTACTGGTGCTGGCAGACCTATGTAGCAGCGCTGAAAGAAAAGCATGTGTAGGACCTACCAAAGAATCAATACCTCTTCACACCCCTGCATTCGACCCAAACTGCAGGCCTCGAACTGACAAACATGCAACACTGGTAGTTCCGTTTTGGTTAAATTGTGCCGTTTCTACATAAAATGTAGGAGAGGTTAACTTCCACAATGTCAGAACGTCCTGTAGTGTTTGACATGCAAATGTGTTTATGCAAAAATGTTGAAGAGAAAAAAGGGGGTGGGGGGGCTGCTGTTGATGTAAACAATGTCACATGACATGAGTTTCACTGATCGGCATGAGGCTAAAAGAAAGGATGACTAACCAGGAGGGAAAAAATAAATAAATAAAGCATCGCCATTTCTCTACCAATACCCGAACCGCAAGCAAACCATTAATGTATGAGTAACACTGCTGCTAAGCAACAAGGGAAGGGCTCCCTACAACCCATGACCCTCAACCGCTTCATCTCTCTCCCTGTCCCAGGGTTTTCTCGGCACTGACACAGAGCAGAGCAACTCCGCAGACCTACAGACAGGCACACAATACTCACGCGTTGCCCGGACCTGCGGTAAATACTCTTCCAGACCAGTGAACACCGATGCCCTCTCACGGGGCTTTTTGTAAACAGAATGACACGCGACAAAGCTGGCACGTGTCCAGCGGGTGACTGGGAACACTGACATCATCGGGCCAAATTATCCGTGCGAGTTCTGCCCTCCGCAGTCAGCCAAGGACGGTGCCCGTCTCCTGCCCTTACTTCTAAACAAACTCAGTATGTTAATGAAATTCAGAGTACACCGACGACAAACGGACCACGCGGTCTGCTGACGTTCCAGGCCTGGGTCCCGTAAAAAGCAACAGCGATATCACAGTCCTCCGAAAGACATTTTTTGCACAGAGCCATTTATAAACAATAGCAGCAGCAGGAACAATAACATCTGCTGGGATGCCCGCCATAAGAGAAACCAGCTCTGATGCGATTTAGTGGCGTTGGCTGAGGTAGCCAGTCAAACGCAGCCATTCCACAAAGGCACAATCTGCATATTTCCATATAAGCAAGCAGCCTGGAGTCTGCAATGCAATAAGGTCAGGTATCATCTTTACTCTAGGCCTCTGTATTGTCAGCACAGTTAGAAAATCATTTACACTCACCCTTATATCACAGGACGTTACGGACAGGCTGGGTACAGTGCAGGCTTATGAATAAATCACCCACAACTCCAAACACAGCTCACCCATGCCGGAGTCCTTTTTGGTTCCATCGGAGATTATCTCCACATGGTCACCATCCACATCGTAGCTGAAGAAGTCATTCAGGTACGTTTTTGACCTCTGACCTCCAAACACATAAAGGCAGCGGTTTCTCTGTTAGGTAAAGGGAAACAAACCATTCAGTAATGTGAAATATCTTCTCTGTTTTCAGATGAAATACAAATTCTGTTTCTAGAACAACATTTGTATACTTCATTCTTTACTCAGGGAAGGGGGGCTTTACAAACCAATTGAAGACCTGCACTTACAGTTCAAGCCAAAAGCAAATAACACACACAGCGCCTGCCTCCTCCCCGCCCACTGACAGAAGAACACACTCACGCTGTGGAAAAGCATGCAGTGTCCGATGCGCGACTGCACGTCCTCCGGGCCCGCGTTGCACGAGTCCTCCCTGAGCAGCCTCCAGCCTCCTGCCGCACAGTCGTAAGCATACAGCCCGCTGAACTGTGGCTCTGACCCTCGACTGTCCTCCGCCGCCCCATTGCACGTCAGGATGCGACCGCCAAAAGCGTAGATCATGTGCTTTTCTGAGTCCATGCACATCTGAACGAGAGACGGCAGGTGAGGGACTGAGCAAGCTCAAGAAACGCCGAGGTCACACCGCCCCTGCCAGCAAGGCACGCTGATCGGTAACCTCAGCGCGCTGCTTTGTTAGCCGGTAACACAGAGCCACCCTGTCACCACCCCCCGGACAGCTGGGGGAGCTCACCTGTGCGTCCCCTCACCTGGTGGTCGAACACGAGCCGTGGCCCGCCGTCCGCAGCCGTGTCCTCGCTCAGCAGCGTCCACGCGTTGGCATCGATGTCGTATCGGTAGAAGTCGCTGCGCAGCGACTGGCTGTTTCTCACTGAGGAGTCCAGGTAGCGGCCGAGCGTGTAGATCTGCCTCCGCTGTGAGTCCATGCACATCTTGTGGCAGGAGCGTGCGCTGGGCCCACCCTAGAGGGAGGGGCACCCGTCAGTCATCAGCATCATCATCGTCCTGTTTTTTTCTACCAGTTCATCCAGGGTTAGGAAAGTTATACATGCAAGCAACATCAGTGCTAAGGTATGAGTAGAATCAATTACCAAAACAAACATGACGTGGAACGCTCACTCTCTCACAGGGCTGTCACTTGGTCTGTTAAACGTCCCACCAGTGAGGACCTTCAGCCTTTAACATCCTCCCAAAAACACTGACCCATTAGTCCAGGGTGGCAAAGTATTTAGAGCAAGCGTTTTTTTTACAATTCATATACCCACACAATTATTCATGGACGTAAACGACTCGCGTGAAAAGGCTGAACCCGTCCACCAAAATGAGAGCGCCAACTGAATCAATCGACACCTCGGACCATTTCTAAAAGGCTTCATCGATCACTTCACAGCATTAATTTGCCTGTCGCTTTTAAAACATCCAACAGACGATGCACGTTTTAAATGTAAATCCATTCTGATTAATTTCACTTATGCAAACTCAAGCAATCAAGCACTATACATCTCTCTAATCATCAGCCACTATCAGAAACTCAACTGCCAGCCACTAAATAAAAAAAATAAAAAAAATAAAAAATAAAAAGTCATAAGACAACTGACATTGGTCTAAATGATGCTATAAATCATTATGTTTAACAACCCTCAAGGATGCGACTTAAACGTTACACAATTCACTGATACAGCCAAATTCTGTTAAACCCCGAACCGCAAACCCACGCACATCAGGGTCACATTGAGACAAAAAGCATTCTTGACGTCACGGCAATGGAAGAAACACAGGGGTGGCCAGACATGACCTCAAGAAACGTGGTTAAATGTTCCATCTAAACAGCCTTCCAAACAAACAACTTGCTCCGGCTTTCCAGAGTCACACAGTCAATGTCAACATGGCATTAAACAGCAGGCCCACACACCTCCCTCTCCGTGTCCCTGGAGATGCATGTCCACTGGTTCTCGCGAACACTGTACGCCCAGAAGTCAGCGAGGTCCTGCGTGCCATCCCAACCGCCGAACAGGTACACCGTCTCTGCCCATGAAAAAAGGTGGACAACAGATGCCCATTACTCACGTGCCACACAGCGGTATCGAAGGTCGTCATCACACATGGAAGCCATGCACGCGCCAACAAGGGTTCACACCGCTCAAGTCAAGACGCTCACGTCCAGCCTCACCTGTCTGAACGTCAATAACCATCTGGTGGCCCCCTCGCATTCCCGGCCGATTGTCATCTCCGTCACCTAGCAAGAAACACAGAAAAAGAAAGGACGGTCTGGAGATCAGAACGGCAGGGCACACCCTCATTTAATCCCAACAACCACGTTGGAAAAAACCCCCCAAAAATGGAACAATCACTCATGCCACCACTACGCTCTGTTAAGGGATACAAGATTACCTTTGTTGCTTTTAGGAATTATCTGACTCCATCGAGGTTTATACTCTTGTTGACTAATGTACTGGTTAAACAACCCGTCTGAAAAACAAAAGAGTAAAACAAGGGGAAAAAAAAAAAAAAAATTAAAAGTAAAAACCCACAGTGAATGCAAGAAATCTGTGCCCATATTTACAAGCACTCCCCCTGAACCCCACAGACATGCCCCAGGCCTTGCATTTCCACCTCGGACCGAGTCACACCGCTAGCTATCCCAAAAGCCCCGTGTGCGGATACCTCGCACGGCCTTGTCGATGAGCTCCTCGCAGGCCTGAAAGTCGCCGCGCAGCACCAGGCGTTCGTGCAGCTCGGTGAGCAGGGCGTGCTCCAGCGCCACGCGCGTCTTCTTCTGCAGCGACTCGAACGCCTCCGTGTAGTTGTGCTGGCGGAAGTGCTTGAGGCACAGGCGGATCGCCTCCTGTTCGCGGTACTACTGAAACACAAGGGAGGAGGAGCGAGCGGGAGAGGGAAGGGGGTCGCCGCGATGTTTCATCAGAACCGCCCCAAGAGCGAGCCAGCGCCGCCGCCAGCCACCGTTAGTCGTACACAACACGGGTCCTCTGGAACATGACGCCACTCTAATGGGTAAAGTCTGCGGTACTACAGGGCCACAAGAAGGCAGAACCTGTATCTTCAGTCAAAATACTACCACCCTCTAGTGGTGGGAGAATGAACTGAAGCTGCCAACCCACATGACAGACACCCAGATTGTGCCAGGTTTACTAAGATCCACTACGACACCATTGACGCAGACCTTTCTAATGGCAAGGCTGAAGGGGAGACCAGGCTTACCTTACTGTACCAGTTAAGGCAGGGCTGAACCACGTCTGGCTGCTCAATTCCGTGCAGCTCGATGTACCAGATGCTGAAGTTAAAACTGGGCCCCCATGACATCAGAGGTACTAGGGGAGGAAAAGTTAAAACGTCTGCGTCAACTGCAATCCTGCTGCACTAAATTCCCACTGTACCATGTAGGCTAATGCAACAACTATAGCTAAACTTTAATTCCACACGAAGATCCGTTGAAAATCAGCATATTGCTAAAACGCACAAAGGGCAACCTTAAAATGTACTTTCATACAACGCATGAAGTTTAAAAAAAATAATAATAAATTTACACTAGCCTGGAAAGTTACTAAACAAAAATACTGCCTACCACTGCCTGAACAGCCACGCAGAACAGCGCAAGCAGCCAGGCAGCATAACACACAAAGTGCTCACCGATCTTGATAAACCTGCAAGGGAACATCTGCTCCTCAATCTTGTGCTTCAGCGTGAAGGTCTCCTTGTTGTAGTCATTCTTAAGGCCACTGGGAAGAGAGCGAGACATTTCGGTGAGGGTCTTCAGCACAGGGGGAATACAGGGCTAGCCTGCACGAGCTACTGGTCCGTTAGCAGTTACAGCTCCACACAAACGACCCAGCTACATCGAAAACAACAGGCGGGTATCAGAGCACACAAGCCAGCGCAGGTTTCTGGGAACACATCGGCTCAGTGCCTGACACGCTAACTCCCGCTCACCTGGACAACAGCTCTGTCATGTTTTCTTCATTCATTCCACCGAACACCTTGAACTTCTTAAGGTTGCACACGTGGGTCTTCTCATACTTGCCAAAGGTAATGCTCTGCACAATTGCTGGCCTCTCCAATTTCAGGATTAGGTACTGGAAGAGAAGACCGTGCTACACTAAGAGTCTGCAAAGGTGTGTACGATGTTGGGAAGTTTGAGTGACCACAGGTGGGTGCTGAATCGTTTACCTGTGGAGGATAATTGCTCTCAGAAGACCACCTGGAAGATTGGTCATTGGGTTTGTCCACGAGAATGTTCCTAAAACAGGAATACAGAAGCAGAGAGATACTTACAAAACACAAGTACAGAACGCACAAAGTCCACGCTGTTCCCAGGGAAGGATCTGAACCCACAACCCTGATGGTGCACTGAGACCAAACTGCACAGTGAGTGACCAGAGATGCACTGCAGTGTATTTCACACTTCCAAATACAGTACAAACATGAGCAGCACATGCATTATCAGTATTGGTCATAAAAGGCAATTATGCCTTTTGCAAGCACACCTTTCACTTCTGGTAAAGTGAAAGTGATAACTGTAGAACAGTCTACAGCCGTCCTGACCAGCTCAAGTCTGATTAAAAAGTTTCCCAGACCTGGGTTTTGTTTCCACTGTATGTCAGTGTCCGTTTATTCCACATTCACCCGTTTTTAACATCAGAGGCATCGCTGCAAACTCATCCGGATTAAATGTACACTACCAACGCCGTGAAGACAAATTTAAAACACACTGATTAAGAAGCCTACGTTTTTGTTTCACAGCTAAACGAAAACTGTCAGAGACATCAACCAGAATCAAAAACACGGTTAATGTGAAAGCAGTACGTGGACAAAGATCAAAATCCAGTCAGCCTAACTACGCAAAGTCCAACGTTCAACTAAAAAGAAAGTAACTTGCTTGCAGGTTTGCTTCCTTCTGTGTAGCGTATATTCACCAGCGTAACCAACTTCTGTGAATTTTATGAAAACGTGGCAAATTAGACAGCCTGCAAGGCGAAACACCCAATGCTTCAGACTGTGGACAATGCTTCAATAGCGCTGTTTGTTTTTAATATTATGCTGCTGCTGCTGCTGTTGTTTTTAACTCGGCGCGCTAGCTGGCTAAACAACTTCTACTTTCTGTTTGTCACCTGGACGCTCATCAGCCTGCGATCCTTCACAACATGACCGACATTATATGGCTACGAATGCTATCCACACGCTCCCTATGTGTACAACAAAGCGAAATTAAACGTCTAGGCGCCGTGACGGTGACCGAAAAACCAATTTGAGCAGACCCACTGACCGGCTAGCTAAGCTACCAAAACAGCCCGGTGATGTTGGACAGGCCGTAGTAAACAGACCCGCGGCGCCATCACCGCAGGGGGAAACCGAGCTGCGCAAACCGCAGAGCGACGTCGGGCTCGGCGTTATAACGCGTTACTCACTCCGGCAAGTAAGTGGAGGAATACGAGCTCCATTTAAACACACTGTAGGAGAGCACTCTGTTTTCTAGATCCGTCGCCATCTTGTCGCACATATAAAGACCAGCGCAGACTCGAGAGAGGGTCGTGCGCGTGCACAAAGGGTAGGGGGTGTGGCCGCCAGGGGGCGGGGCTAACGGTCTTTAAAGTGGCACGCCGCTTATTACGGGGCGCTGCTGTTTAATAAGGTTACAGCGCACCGCCAAGGTCAAGACCGTGTCCTCCGTGGTGGAAAATTGCACCTTGTTCGGCAATTGGATAAGTACCGAGTTGCTACCTTCCCGTCGTAAAAACGATGCTGGAAAAACATGATGCAGCTTGACGGACACTAATGATGCCGTTCCATTGACATTTGGTTTAGACCGAATTACTTTAAATCCACTTGTTTTATCATCCCCCCCCATCAAATCCTGGATGTATATTTTGAAGAAGGGGAAATCTTCCAAATGCATCAGACCTTGTATTTTAAGATAGTTTGTTTTTGCAAAAGTCCCACGGGTCGTTGCAGAAATTTTATAGTTATTCTTACTGCTGAAACTACTGTTGCTGCTGATGTGTCCAGGAGCATCAATGTATGAATCAACAACTGCAACTGAACAATGGAGGACATTTGAGTTCATAAATTTTATTTTTTTTATGCATATACAAACTCCGATTCATGATTCTGATTAACATTGAGCGTGAAAAATAATATATATATTTTTCTCATTACCTTTTAATATATTTTCTCAGATATACAAACGAAATATATAACATGAGGAACATGTTGCGTATGTATGGTTTATTTTTTTGTGTTCCATATAAACTGACGAGCACTGACAACACCGCTCGTAGAGCCGTGGCCAGAACACACCTCCTTTCCCTGTATTTCTGTGTGTTCGTTACAGCGTAACGTGCATGGCTTAAAAATATTGGGCTCCGTTCACATAAAGTTATTGTAACACCCCTGCTTGTAATGACCCTTCTATACCATAGATGTCACCCTTTCTCCTGCCCCTTTGTGCTGAGTTATTGTTTCCTCGTTGTCTCTGGGTTAGTACTTTGTCTCG
>JABJVR010000001.1:2486534-2498119 GCA_025773905.1 Chitala chitala
GTGGGCATGCTACGTCCCTAGTTATACCACCCCCCCAACTAACCCAATTCACCAGTATTTGTTATAACAACAATGCCCCCCCCCCCCCCCCCTTCGTCCTTTGAAGTGCTGCTTTGTAGGAGGCTGTGTGCATTCCTGTGCGCAGGCAGACCATAGATCACTGTCCCCCCTCCACATGTTTAATTTTCCATTTTGGTTTCTTCTTTCTCAAAACTTTGTGTGAACGGCTTTGTCTTCCTCCGGTTAGAGACCTGCAGCAGGGGAACTTTATTTTAAAATGGAGTCTTGTCTGGATTTGTAGTCACGGCAGGGGCGCATTCGGGGCTCCGGTTTTAGACCTCGGTGTTTGGACGGTATAACTTTACCAAAGTTTTGTGCAGTCGTTGAGCTGGCATGTTCACAACAGGGAGAGTGGTGTTAGGAACGAGTACACAGGCTCGCTTGGCTGTAACCTGAGCGGCGTGTGTGTGTGCGTGTGTGTGTGTCTCACACCAGACAGGATCGGCTCTCCAGGAGCTCCGGATCTAAGCGGTTTCCTGCCGTCTCTAAATCTCGCCTCGCTGTCCAACAGCTTCTCTCTCTCCAGCCCTCCTGTTCCTGCAGACTGACCCCCTGAAACTCCTCTGTCTCTCAGTGCTTGCATGCCACATTGGAAATATTAAATCCAACCCCCTTTCAACAGTCAATATTTTATGTATTTATTTTTTTTCCATTTTCTTAATGTACTCCTTTCCCTAAGAGTTCACAAATGTTGAATGACAGAGAAGTATTTTAAGTGAAGGCAGGACCCGCTCTGGTATAGATCGGCCTGACCCATAATGCCACACAAACGGCGTGTGGTCTTGAAGTGCCTGTTGAGCTGATCTGGTTCAGCAAACCTTCCATTATGACCCAGGTGCTGTGCTTCTATGGCTATGAAGAAGGCTGTTATTACAGTGCACCCCCCCAGGGCAAAATCAAAGCTCCACTCGTCCACATTGCACGTTGGAGAGGCTCCTGGGAAGCGTGCACGGAGCGGTAAACAGTGACACGAACGCATGGGCTTTGTTTCGTAGGAAGGGGAGAAGAGATGTTTCTCAGATGTCTTATTGTTCACGGACGAGCGGTTGAAGTTGACGGAGCTTCAGGCTTTTTGTGTTTTGTTCCTCCCCCCCACCCATTTCTTACTCGGGGCACTAAAAGCGGAGGTGGGTTGTTCCAACCTGTCGGAGCACCTGGAGATGTCATGCAGGTAAACCTAGGTTGTGTAGCCGCTCTCACGCAAGACCTGCCACAGCACGATCTCCGCGCTGGCCAAGCTTTCCGCAGCGAAGCGCCCTGGGCCACATGAGAACAGACGTGTTTGTTAGGGCTGTTATGACGCCGTTATTGTGTTGCTGACGTTACTCAAATGGCAATAAGCACTGTAGGCTACGCATCTAATGGGGGGGTTCCTAGGGGGTGTGTGCTGATTTCAGTCCATTTGGCCTGGGTGTATGAAGGGAGCTGATGGGTGTGCAACAGCTGAGTGTGGAGTCTCCCACATTTCTGGAATTCCCCCCCTCCCCTGCAGCACAGTACTCATAAGTAGCCATTGTGACTACAGACGCCACTGGTGTAGTCGTGTTATGGAGGACATGACAGCTGTCATGAAGAAATACCACATGGTCAGTGACAGGCCCCCCCACACCAAGCAGGAATGGGAGGGGGGGGGGGTTAGCGGTCCCTGCTGTTTGTGCTCCTGCTGTGCAGTGCAGCTTTTGTTTACCCACCTGTCCTTTGTGTCCCCAGGAACCGTGCAACAAGCGTGTGCGCCCGCCAGGCAGGGTGACGTCACTCGCCAATCTGATCTCCCCCGTCAGGAATGGGGCGGTCCGGCGATTCTGACAGACCAGCCAGGTTAGCGCCCCTCCGTGCACGCTCGCACACACACACACACACACACACACACACACACACACACACACACACACACACATCCCTCCTGGGGGCAGACTCCTAACCAGCACTGTATCTTTGCAGTCCATTTCCTTCCGCGGGGATGGAAAGTCGCCGGGCATGGCCCAGAAGCCGTGCAGCAAGGCGGCGGCGCCCACGCCCCCCAAGAGGAGAAACAGCACGCTGTGGTCCGAGACGCTGGATGTGCACCAGAAGGGTACTCTCTCCACCAAGGAGATAAAGAGGCAGGAGGTGAGGCCCTAGTCTCGGCTGCAGGACTCCTCTGCATGCTTTTTTAGCTTTCCTCTGTTCCTGTTGTAACCCTCTTCCTCCTCATCTGCAGGCTATATTTGAACTGTCCCGAGGAGAGCAGGACCTGATCGAGGACCTGCAGCTCGCACGAAAGGTTTGTCCTTAAAATACTCCGCTCTCATCATGGGAATGCAACTAAAATCAGAGCTCTGCTGCTTTTAGCCCCGGCACAAATGGAGGGGGAGAGTTGCATGTGCCAGTGACACTGAAAATAACCCAGGTGATTGATTGATTGATTGATTGGCTCTTTGTCCATAGGCGTACCATGACCCAATGCTGAAGCTGTCCATCATGTCAGAGGAGGAGCTGACCCACATTTTCGGAGACCTGGATGCATACATCCCGCTACATGAAGGTAGAGTGGCACCGACTGGCAGCCTTTGTGCCCTATTATTGGCACTTGTGGCTTTGGCAGAGCGGATGGCACCCTTTGAACTCTTTCTCATATGTTCCTGTGCCCCCTGCAGACCTGCTAGCCCAGCTGGCCAAGGCTACAAGAACGGATGGCACCGTGGGTGAGATCGGACACATCGTGGTCAACTGGGTAGGTACCCTCGTCAAGCCACTTCACTCGATTTACCTGCATCGAATTTCCCAGCTTCTGCAAAATAGTCGGTTGTTCGGCCACTCTGATAAGCCTGACCCTCCTCGCCCCTCACGTACAGCTCCCCGGGCTGAACGCGTACCGCGAGTACTGCAGCCGGCAACTGGCGGCCAAAGCGCTGCTCGACCAGAAGAAGCAGGACCCGCGGGTGCAGGACTTCCTGCAGCGGTGCCTCGAGTCGCCGTTCAGCCGCAAGCTCGACCTGTGGAGCTTCCTGGACGTGCCCCGCTCGCGCCTCGTCAAGTACCCGCTTCTGCTGAAAGAGATCCTGCGTCACACGCCCCCCGAACACCCCGACGCCACCTCGCTGGAGCAGGCGGTAGGTCCCCCTAACACTCCTGTATCTCTGTCGACGCTCCCCTCAGCCGGTCATTAGTATACCGCATCGTGCCAGACCGTCCCACCGCCCATCAACTCCATAACAGCCTAGTGAACCCTAAGGGTGGGCTCAAATGCGTCTCATCTGTGCCCCCCCCCCAGATCACCATCATCCAGACAGTGCTCTCCGACATAAACCTAAGGAAGGGCGAGAGCGAGTGCCAGTACTACCTGGACAAGCTCGAGTTCCTGGACGAGCGCCAGAAGGACCCCCGTCTGGAGCGGTGCAGAACCCTGCTGTGCCACGGGGAGCTACGCAGCAAGGGCGGCACGGTGAGCCCCTCGCCTCTTACCCCCACGTTTGTGTTGCGCTCATGCATGCGAGCTCCCTACATGTGTTCAGTACTTACAGGAATCAAAACAGGAAGCTGGACGGTTGGTTTCGTGTTTATACAGAAATGAATAATCAGAAGGGGCTCCCTGCCATAACCTTCAGCTCTTAGGAAATTCTGGGCTTTTCTCAAGTGAAACAAGTTTTTATAACTTTTCTTTTCCCTCCGTTTCTCTTCCTCTTGTGTCCCCCCCCCCCCACCACAGAAGCTCCATGTGTTCCTCTTCACTGAGTTGCTGGTTCTGACCCGACCTGTGACCCGGGGCGAGCGCCACTGCTTCCAGGTGTACCGCCAGCCCATCCCAGTCCAGGACCTGGTTCTGGAGGACCTGCAGGATGGGGACGTTCGCATGGGCGGATCATTCAGAGGCGCCTTCAGCAATCCAGAGAAAGGTGTGTGTGGCGTAACGTTGCGAACGCTCCGTCAATGTTCCTGTGGTGTTCTCACAGTGTCGAACGAGCAGTACTTTGAGACTCGTGTGCTTCCGGTCTCGGGTTTAAAGAGAACAGACTGGCTGAACTGGTTTAAGCAGTAGGCCCAGCACCGCACTGGCTGGCTCGGTCGGTGAATGACACTTGTCTTATGTCGCCCCTCCCACAGCGAAGAACATCTTCCGAGTGCGGTTCCGCGAGCCCTCGCAGGGTCAGTCCCACACCCTGCAGGTCAACGACGTCTTCCACAAGCAACAGTGGCTAAACTGCCTCCGGAGCGCCATGGCCGTCCATCAGGAGGCGTCTTTGCAGGACCCAGAGCCGACGTGCCCCGTCCAGGAAGAAGAGGCCAAGAGCCACTCATCCGTCAGCTCTATGGAGGAGGCCGATGAGAACTGTCCGCAGGCGGCCAGCTCCCCCCCCGGCTCGCCACAGGGGGAGGAGCCTCGGAACAAGCAGCTCGCAGCAGCACCAGTGGCCACGAGCCCTTCACCCTCCCCCTCCCAGAAAACCAAAAAGGATAAGAAGAGCCCGAGATCACTGGGGAAGAGGAAGGAGACCATGGTGTAGCAGCCTAGAGCTGGAGATTCACTGACTGTGTACGGGGGCCAGGGGGCCACGCCGGATCTGCACGGCCCCGCCTCCCCCCGTATCTGACTGCTTGTACGGCGCGTGCAGCTGGCCAACGATGGCAGCTACACCCCCCAACAGCGAAACGAGAACAGACGCACCTCGAAGACACCTGGCAGGGAGGATGGACCACACACACACGCATGTGTGTGTGTGTGTGTGTGTGTGTGTGTGTGTGTGTGTGTGTGTGTGTGTGTATCCCAGACCAGGGCAGTAAGCGTGAACCCCACCACTCAGCTTGTGTTTATGCATTATTCTTTTCAGGCATTTTGTTTTGTAATTACTGTTTGAATGTTTTTTTATTATTATTATTTTGCTGAAAAATGTAGGGAAAAAAGATTACTGTAGCTCTTTGTGTACCAGCACTGTTTTAGTATTTATATATATATGTTACTGTCTAGTTTCTTTTTTTTTTCTTTTTTTTTTATAGATACAACAGGTACCCACAAGTGTTAAGACTGTGGGGGTGGAAAATTTTGTCAGATTTGAAAATGTGGGATAGCATGTCTTATCGCACACATTCCTGATTTCCAAATTTTCATCCTGGTATTTTCAAGGCTTTTTCCCATAGTGCACCACATTTAATTAATCTGCAGTTCACTTGATGTGTATAAAAGAAATTTTTTCACTAAAATTGAAACAGAAGTAAATCTAAAGGTTTTTTTATTTTTTATTTTTTTTTTACTCTTGTAAAGTGTACACTGAACCATGTTGGTTTCTACTTTCACCTTTGTTTCCAATGAAATGGATCACTTTTCGATGTAGCGTCTTTCAACGGGGCTCCGTCGGTCGACGCGGTTCAACGGACATCAGGAACGCGCTCCTGTGAACTGAGAGGAAGACGAGGATTTGGCGAGAACGTTGTACAGAGGGTCAGGGAGGCATGGTCAATAGAGAAGGTCCACGAGTTTGTAAAGGAACAGAAGAGATCGGGTCTCGAAATGGGTTGTTCCGGGTCAGATTTGAAGAAGAGTCGAGAACCTTGCAGAGACACAGGCGTAGAGTTTAGAGCGGTAGGTAGCATGTAGGGGTAGAGTAGGCATGAAAGAGCTGGTATGTCAGAAAGGGAGGTTTAACGGAATTGTTTAATATGGAAAGGTATGGACAGTGGCTGCGACAGTGCTGTCCATATGTTATTCTGTACATGGTGTAAAATATCAGCGGTGGAGAATAAAGTGTAAGATTTGCATCTGACACAAGAGTCGGTTTCTTTCCTTTCTCAATTTTGATCAGTTGAACCAAGTTCTACAGCTGAGAAGTCCACGTTCTTCCATTTCACACATCCTATTTTCTGCTCGTTTGGAAATTACAAAACGTGACCAGGTTCAAGGAACATGATGTCAAACTGCTGGGGAATTCAGGAGGCTGAATGAACAGCGTTTATTTGATGAGTGTCTCAAAGCCAGTAACGGCACACCTTCAATCTTTATACCTGTCCACAGTCAGTAGTAAGCCAGATTCCCACTGGATTCTAAGGGATGGAAGTTGCTAGGACATTGACAAAGTTTCTTTTTTAAGGATTTTTTTTGAAAACTCTAGTCCCCCAAATCACCCTTTTGTCATAAAAAGCCAAACAGCTTGCTGGAGTCTGGTTTGCTGACAAAAGCGAGTGTTACTGTACCGAACCAGTGCCTTCTGGGTAAAGGCTCAGTTTTCATTGGAACTGGCCGGATCTGGCCTGCCGTTTCATTGGCTGTCAGTTCCTGCTAGCCCACTGGCATATATGACATGAAATCACTGGCTGGACACCGGCCAGTTCGTCTAGGGTACATTTAAAGGTTTATAGGAATGTTAAGTCATTAACTCGACATGTTTACCAGTCTCCATTTGTCTCTGAATGTTTGGCAGAATTTGGTCACTTTTATGGAAATGACACTCTCATTAACCCTGTTTTTTTTTGGGGGGGGCAGTGGGTTGGACTGAGATTCTTTCAGTGTTGCTCACGTTCTCTGGTAACTTTGACATTTATCATTAAGAAGTCTGTTTACTGCATGGCATTTAGCAGAGAACGCAAGAAACTCTTGAGATTAGTATAAAGTCAATAAATTATCCGCAGTGGCTATTTATGTGCCTTCATTGTAATTTTAGGGGAAAAAAAAAAAATCAAGTTCCGATTAAACGTGTTTATTATCATGAAACATTGTAGTGCTCGGAAAGCCACCTGAAGGCCTTACCCCTTTCTGTGGACGGAGGTATCACTTACACATCAGACACAAGTCTCCATTTTGAGGTGCTTTTACAGACATTTTGGGCAGTTTAGAATTTTAACGAGTTATAGCTGACAGTTCCGTTGCGTAACTTTGTTTTGTTCTCAAGTTGTTCCCTTCCAAATGGTCGAGCTTATGCAATGTAGTTCAAAACCAGTCTCGGAACTGTTTTAAGAGTTGTAGCCATAAAGTGATAACATGCAGGGTTGTAATGGATTGTTTGTGTGGACAAAACTTTAGGGGGAGAAAGGGGGGGGGGGTCAGGAGGTGGTCTAGCCAGACCTCCCATTTACAGTAGTTGTTGACAAGACAAAGAACAGTGTGAACTCAGAATTTATACGGATGTGCAAGAAACTCTATTGTCTTTTTGTTAAAAGCCCCATAGCCACAGCCCTGCTTATTTACAGTAAGCGCCTGAACAGAAGAGGACTTCTGTCATCGCACTGGAGAAGTGATACACAGCAGCGAGGAGAAGTGAAGGTGATGAACTGTGAAGCAGCTTCCTCCTCCGAGTGGCCTGACTCACATCCCAGCCATACAGCACCAGCCTGGCTTCCAGTGCCACCTTGCCAAGGTTGACCCCAATTCCTCTTCCCAAAACATAACACTAAACCTGGCCATGCCAGGTCTTTTACAAGGTTGGGTCTCTCTTAACGAGCACTTATGATAAACAGATAAACATTCTCTCGCAATCCCGGCAGGGGGTGGCCCCTATCCAGAATGCACCCCCCCGGTATCATCTCACCTCTCTCCCAAAGTTCTGTTTAAATGGTTGACATCATTCTCATTTTTGGCTGTCAACAGCATCTCCTGTGCTAAACACCCCCCCCCCATATACACACACACGCGCGCACATGCACACACGCACAGAGTGAAATGCCTTAAGACGTGAAGGATAAAAAAACACTTTGGCTCCAGAAATCCGACCCTTTTAGATCACAGTGACCAAAATAGTCCAGTCTGTAAATAAGGAGTAAAGTAAATGCAGGCAAAGGAATTTTACAATTATCATAAAATTAGGCTCATGCAGTGAATCTGGAAACAATGTGTATTAGGTTAATGTGCGCCTCTCTTTCCTACCATTCGATTATGTCATCTGTAACCTTCCGTGCTGTGGTATATACGTATCTAAGAGCGGACATCTGTTCTGCTTTTGGTGATTGTTGCATTTTGGGTTGGATTATGACTTTGTGTGGTTCTGGAGTGTGGGGGGGTAGTGATTCAAATGCAGACCTGCTGTTTTGTGGATGTGGAGGGCCAGCGGGGGTTTTTGCTTTCTGTTTACATACAGCAGAAGCTCCAAACGTTCTTCAGTAACTTCACCGTGTCCCGTGGATTAATCTGTTTTCATTCATGGGCTTATAACTCAGTGAAGCCTTAAAGAAGAAGAGAATCTTCTTCGTTGGCTTGGTGTGAACTGCTGTAGCTTGGGTTTCCGTTAGAAAAATCTCACATCCAAAAATGGTATAGTGTTCGCAAAAAATGAATTGAACTTCTTTAATGTGACATCAGATTCCCAGCAGTGAGGGGAAGTTGTAATGAAAATTGGAAAGGAGATGCAGCGATTCTGTACTTCAGCACGTTAACCTGCTTCCTGTCCTCAGCCCTACTGTCCGAGTACGTCTGGCTCAGGGGTGTAGCTTGTTCCCTGCAGCCGATGTGGGACAGAACATGCCCTGGAAACGAGCGATGAACATGCACGGCTCTGGTTCTGGCCAAACTTTTCTGGACTTGGGAACAGCCTTGGAGGTGATTCAGGGGCTAAGACTACACACACTCACACACAAACTCACAGTGGTGACCCTGTTTGAGGGCAATTCTGTGTTTTATCATACAGCAGAAATGTCACTGTAGTGTGAACAGGAAACTGTGTGTGTTTGCCAGGTAATCTGGAAAGGAACAGTACAGTCAGTAACTTAACTAAAATATTAAATATATAAAATAACGGATGCATATGTCAGGACACAAGTATAAATGTGACGGATTCTCTGTGTGTGTGTGTGTGTGTGTGTGTGTGTGTCCGTCCTCTGTGCCTCCATGCTTGGGCCTGTGGCTTTGCAAGACTGTGGATCGGCATCACAGCACACAGGTAGCAACTGGTCAGGACTGTGTCTGCCATGCTGGTAAGTGGGCGTGCCTGTACCTCAGGCTGCTTTTTCCCCAAAAAGCAGGACCGTGCGTGTGCAAGCTGGAGCACGTTCAACGTCCCACCAGCCCACAGGCAGCTGCGTGCTCAGAAAAAAAACACAGAAAAAACAGAAAAAGGCAGGTACAAAAAACACTCATCAAGAACTAGTGAAGAATCTTAGGATTTCTCAATTCTCATGTCACGGATCTCAGGGCACGGTTGGGAGGGCACGTTTCTCTGGGCATGGATCTCAGGGTACGGTTGGGAGGGCACGTTTCTCTGGGCACAATTCTCTGGGCACGGATCTCAGGGCACGATTTTCAGGGCACGGATCTGAGGGCACGGATCTGAGGGCACGATTCTCAGGGCACGGATCTCAGGGCACGGTTCTAAAGGCACAGTTGTGGTTTCTTTAGTGAAATGTGTTTTTGAAGGTTCTAAGGGGTATGATGGAGCTTGAACTATCTTCTATTCCTGCATAAGTTCTGTTTTTCACTAGGAATCTCCCTCTGGCTGGGGAATAGGAGACAGTCTGCCCCCCTTCCCCAATCACCATATCGAGTCCACAGGGCCAACCTGTTCCCAACCCCTCATTGCGTGCAAATATATTCCTTCTGGAACACCGCCACAGCTTTTTTGGAGCTCCTTAACCCCCCCAAAAAGAACCTTTCAGTTCAGGCTGCTGCATGGTCTCAGCCTGGCCTGGGGCACCACATAAAGAAGGGTTGGGTGGGGTGGAGTGGGTCACGTATAACCTGACTCATGGTGCTGCACAGCAAACCCACACGCCACACCGACTTCCTGCCATGAACCACTGATAAAGGAGAATTCAAATGAAAAGCACTGCCCTGCTGTAGAACAAGTGCCAGAAATTGCACACCAAGGAATGCTGACTGTCCCTGTCATACACTCCTACACTGATGCACACACCTCCAAGTTAGTTGGAAAGAGCTTTAGTCACAATGCTGATGTAGGCCATTTAATGTAAATGCCTTCAGTTACAATAACCCTGTATGTGATTCAGTTATAAATGGAAAATGTATAACTATATGAATTAAATGCAGGACAGACTGTAGGTTTCAACATCCACAGCAAAGTTCTGTTCCAAGGACCGCTAACTTGTGTCGTATAAAACGCATTTCAAAAGCCACTGCTTTCCATCACGCTCTGCAAAAAAATCTGAATGTATAAACTGAACAATCAGTAAAGGTTTCACAGATATGTCCTGTGAACCCTGTATAGTGAGTTACAGCGGCTGTATTGTATCATTTCTAGTTTATAAAAAGAAAAAAAATAATTTTTTTCTGAAAGTGAAAAAAGTGCCATAGCCTTTCTAAATGGTTATTTATAGAAGCTTTGTTCAATCTGATAAATCTCTGGCCATATGGAAACAGTAGAGATACATGAACTGTACTTGGGAGAGTCTAAATGTTTTGTAAAAGCTGAAGGCTGAAGGCTACGGACCCTTGGGCTGTGGGTGTTCCCGAAAGCTGGCTGTACCGACAGGAGAGCATTGCAGTTTGGTCTAGATGTGTCAACATGTTCACCGCAGACCGCCGTCTTTCTGCGCAGACACGAGGCGCAAACTGGGCACTTTGTCTGTTCGCGCAGCATCTTGTGCCAAACAGCGTGAGCATTGCTGAACATTTATAATTACTGAACTTCATTAATTATATAACGAGTGTCTGGCGTTACACAACCTTTGAAGCAAAGTACACGGCGCTGTTGTGTTCCTTACAGTCCCTCAAAGTACGTAAAATACTCCAGAACCTTAAAACTTCGTTTAGAAAAAAAAAAAAAAAAAAAAAGACAGCCAACCTGAAGCGGTTCTAAGCCAAGTCCGGTAAAACAGTTTTTACAAGATATCGGACTCATGCAATTAGCACGTCTGTGGATATGTATAATTTTTTAAACATTGCAATGATTCCTATACATCTGTGGATGATGCCAATCATGCATCAGACACCTCGGAAGATGCATGGGAAACATGCAGTATGTCAAAACCTTTCATTTAAAACTATACCACTCCTTGCAGTAAGACATTAGCATAATTACGTGAAGCCAATGTTTATTATCATATCATATGAATTGTATACCTTTAGAAATGTATAATCTGTCCTCCATGTTCAGTTTATGTGCATTTCGTATTATCCTGCAATACATGTTATTTTAATTATTACTCTTTAGCAACATGGCGGGGAAAATTACGTAATTATTAACACATTTACTGAAGTTAAAGCAACACTGATGTTTCATTTATATCAAATCCAGTCAAATCCGCCACATCTGAGGAAACTGAAGTCCTAATCTATGCTCTAATTTGGAGTTTGGTTTTCATTTTTGTTAATGCAAGTTTTTATTCCCCCGTGAAGCCCTTTGCTTTTAAAAACAAGTCAATACTTCTGTTTGTGGATTCAACACAACTGACAGCTGTGGACAACTGGGTTTAAATCAGGGATATATGCATATATGGTAATAGAGTAAGTACATTTGTCTATGCTTTATAACATGATTCTAGGCTTCCTTCAGTTCAGGCCCCCCCCCCCCCCCCCCACCCCACCCCCCCCCCCCCCACCCCCAAAAATAAATATGGCAGGGGCCCCACACGGAGGACCGACCCAGGGGGGGGCGCCCGGCACCAACCAC
>JABJVR010000001.1:2498219-2521641 GCA_025773905.1 Chitala chitala
CCAGATCAATATCCCAGAAGTTTAATTGACTTGATGCTATAGTCTGATTAAAAAGTGTTCCTTAAATTTTTTTGAGCTGTATATTTAACACATTAATTTGTTTTATTATTATGTTTAGTCAATACAGGAAAGCTAATTCTCAAGTTAAAATGTTTTTTTTATATAGTGCACAGCTTGCATTGCAGTTTTCAAGCTCACATTTTATTGGTAAACGTGCTGTATTACAGGTACTTGTGGCAGTAGATTTAATCAAACTTACAACTGATAAACAAGGGCAATTTCTTGCATTGCAGTAATTTTGTTGCTGCAATTGGGGTTTATATAATAAATAAATATCTTGATTTTGAATTGATTCCTTTCGTCTCCATTTATTTATATCTCTGATGTTGCACTTTTTCTAAAGGGAAACATTTTAAATGCATCAGTTGCTCCCGTTGGTCTGCAGTTATGCTCCAATTTAGTATCGTGAGAAACAAATTAGCCATAGATTATATACAATTGAAATCTATGCATTTTCACCTTTTTCAATCGTATATGTTTTATCTCAGGTTAATTTTTGAGTTCCTTATTTTTTTGACGGTTGCTCCTAAGGCATTCAGTAATGAGAATCACAATTTTAATCACTGAGCAGTATTTTTTTTTTACTCTGGGAGAACGTTTACATTCATTGCAATAAATAAAGTTCTTTTTAAAATTGCATTTGATTTAAATTTTACTTTAAAAATATAATTCATTAATATATATATAGGGTGTCCATAAAGTCTCTTTACAATTTCAATTCAATTTGTTTTGAAATTGTAAAGAGACTTTACGGACACCCTGTACATTCCACTTACATACCGACAAAAAATAGCTAGGGTAATACTGACCGATATACAGCAATAACAGAATAAACAATCAGGTTTATTTCTGTCCTGTTTATTTTCAAATGTTACTACTTGTGGTGTTCATATACGCGCAACTCGTGAAAAAGCTGTGAAAAGTTTGGTTTACTGCTAGTTCCTATGATTGTGAAAATTACTATTACAATCGACTGTATAGAGAACATTAACATCTTTGTTCAACCTGTCTGGGGGCAAAATAAAAGGGTAAAAATACAAGAATACAATTTATCCTAATACTACGCTCAAACCGTTCGTCCTTACAAAAACTCCAATTTGCACACCCGGAAATACGTGCACACGTGCGTACAGGTTACGAGTTTGTTGTGCGATTTGTCGCGGAGCGTGTGACGTAATCGCCTGGTCCCGGCCCGCCCCGCCCCGCCCCGCCAACGCTGGCGAAGCAAGGCCCCGTTTCCAGGTGATACTGCGGTGAAGATGGACGCTAGTGTCAGGGGCCGATGGCGATAGCAGGCGTAGTTACGCCGCGCCAGGGTTAGAAGCGTCTTTCCCGTTCAAAGACAAGGGGTTAAAGGGGACCGAAAAAGCAAAACTGAAAATGTCCACCGCTTTGAGAATTTAGTCGGCGGCTGGGAATAAACAATTGTTAGTAATGGCTGGACTGATCAAGAAGCAAATCCTCAAACACCTATCGAGGTAAGTCTCCTTCGATCCTGTGAATGTGGAATACATAAACCGTAGGGTAGGAATATTAACACTGCTCTCTTTCCCGGCGACACAAAACACTTCAGATAGCCAGATCTCTGAAAACGAGCCTATCCCAGCGCTATAGTACGAGTACCCACTAGTTAATCGTTCGGGTGTCATTTCTTTGTCTGGAAATCACAACAGAAGTTGGTCGCCTAGCCAGACTTACCTGCCTGGGTGACTTTGCTCTTAGCGAGCTGTTCTGGCACGTACCGCTTGGATTCCTAACTACGTGGACTGTGACACCGGGGAGCTCACTTACGAAGACGTGTCTGAAGAGACGCCGCGGTGCTTCCCCCGTTAGATTACTCACTTGGGCGTAAAACCATGACGTTTTGGTGCTGGCGTCCAGCTAAATTGTGACTTTGGTGTAAGATTGTAAATGCACGTTTCAGTCTCCTTGCCCGAACCGGGGGGGGGGGGTATGACACGCGGCACGGTTGTGGGTCAGGTGGCCCGCTGTCACCCATGCAACGTGGAACCGGTCCGAACGGTCCCGGTTCTGCCAGCTTTAACGTCACCGTCGTTGTGACTGGAGACAGGCGAGGCGGTGCCGTCCATTTAGTCTTAGAGGTGACTTGTAACTAGAGGCACTGTAGTCCTCTGGTGTCTTTAAGGTTTCTTTTATCTATTATTTTTATTTGAAGGCTAGGTGTATTCAATTGCTCATCTTCAAAATATGACATTGGATGTGATTTGGTTAAGGTGTTTTAAACCGGTCTCCGAGATCCTTATTGTGTTTTAGAGGAACACTGTGACCATGCCCGCATGCACGGAGTTGTGTTTTCGCTTCTTTTGAATAATTGATTGGTATTTGATACGTCGGGTAACGTGTGATAGGCATCGTTACTCTGTATTTTATTTGTGGGAATACGTTACACATAATGCTTGCCAATGAGATCAGTAGTTTTTTAAATAGGATGAACCACGGCTGTCGGTTACAGCAGCACTCAGTTGGAAAATACTATTCCAGGAACGTCCTCTATAATCCTATTGGAGTAATTGTCTTCACTAAAGGGTTCCAAACTTGTCCAGGATCATAGCATAGCAGTGTCGTTTGTCAGCTAATTTCTGATGAACATATTAAACCAAATCTTTGAATATTTGTACCATAGAAGTGTATTGGTAAACCATAATTCTAATATATAAGTTTGGTTACCTACAGCTTGGTATGGTGGTTTATGATAACCTGAACCAGTGTAACCAAGGTCTAGGTTAGCTGTGTGTTCTGCTGCAAGATGATGATGTAAAGTGTTGTGGAAGAAATATGATTGGACTTCCCCCAGCTTTCCTCATCAGTCACTTCAGGACCAATAACATTCGCTACAAAATAACAGTGGTACATCAGTGAACAGGAGTTGGTTTGAGAGCTGGAGACAGAAGTATGGGGACGGATGATTGAACATGAGTACTGAGAGGCTACATTGATACATCCATATTCATGGTTTTAAGACAAGAAAGAGGTAACGCAGATTTACCTAATCTGTAGAGTCACGACCCTTTATCTCAGGCCAGGTTCTCACTCCAAGTAGCATTAAGGAAACTCAGTGTTAATGATAAACCTACCAGGTTCTGCAGTACTGAAGCAAAGATCACCATGCTGATATCTGTGTAATAAATGATCCTTATATCACATTCAGTGGCATGGTTCCCTTTATGCTGGGAAGTGTTTTTTGTTTTTTAATTCACTTTTTAAGTACAGTTCACCACAGTCTAACACCTTGTTCTTGCCATCAGTGGAACATCGTCATTTTGCTGTTGACTCATTCTTCCAGAGACAGTTGAATTCCCTGCAGATGTGATAACATGCTAGTTTCGTTTTTTTCTTTGTAATATGTTTGTGTGTGCATGCATGTGTGTAAATGTGTACACGGTACGAGTGTGATTAAGGAGGCAGGTGTTTGCATGGATTTAAGTATGCTTGCGGTTGTCAATGGTTTCACAGATGCCTCCACTTACACACACACACACACACACACACACACACACACACTCTCAGTAATTACATGTACTAGATTATATTTTATTTGAAAATGATTAATGGATCTTTAGGAGCTTCCTTCCTCTTCCAGCTCTATTGTATTAGAGAACTCCCTTGTTTCAGGTTAACTCAGATATTGGCATTTAATTGGACATTAGCCAGATGGTGCTGAATACCAGTGCAGGCACTGAAAGTTGATTTATAGCCTATCTACAGAACATAAAAAACATGGGGGGAGAATACCACAGCCCCTAGGTCTATGTGGTCAGAGGGTTTTGAGCTGCTGTCACTTTAACCAGTCTGGGTCACAGCTGGTGTCTCTAGACTGCCATTGTGTGATTAACTATGTAAGAGTGGTATGATGTCACATCGAAAGAGGGTGTGGTTTTCTCTGTACTGGCAGAATACGTATCACACTGACGAGTGGATGGACACAGTGTTGGAGGCAGACATTAGGGTCCACTTTTGTCACCAAGGTGGGGTTCTGTCATAGAGGATGATGGGAACCTTTGGTCACTGTTCCTGTTGTACCACAGGACCATTAAAGTTGTATTGGGACATTGCAATATTAGCAATTGTGTGTGTGTGTGTGTGTGTGTGTGTGTGTGGCTGCCCCATTTTGTGTTTTGATCTTTATAACCCTTATATCACTTGTGCCTGGTATCTAATTTTTGACTCGTTATCACAACTAGAAGTCTCGCCAAAAGGAAATTGAGAACATTTTTGTCCAGGCCCGAGCTCGTTAGTTAGCTCCTGCTGTTATTTCTTAAATCCTGTTCTTCTTGCTGCTAGCTTTTTCCTTCGGGTGTGGAACAGTCTTTTTCTCCTTATGACATTGCATTGTATTGTGGGTTTGATCCAAACGCAGCTACTGCTCAAGCGCTCAGCTGTGCCAAACCTCACTGGAATTTCAGTCCATTTTGGGGGTTTTTTTGGCCTCTCATCTGCCTTTCAGACTCTGAAAAGTAGAACTGCTTTTTGTACCAGGGTTGTGTAACTATGTACACCCCTGCAGCTGGAATCCTGAACTGGACTGGACACTCTCACTCCCATTTCTGATGGTTCGTTCTGTTGGCTCCTTCTGTTTTGATTGGACAGTGTGCTTTGATTGGATGATAAGTAATTTTAGCCGAATGTGACAGCAGTGCTCCATTTAAGAACTCCAAAGAACACGATGGCAAGTGATGTCATCGCCATGGCCTCGAATCTGACACCAGATGTTAGAATCCAGTCGCAGGCCCTGCGGGTAACCTGAGTTTCTAGTGATCTGATAGTGCGGGCCTGTTACTTCACATGATTATGAATATTTCACAAAACTGTGCTTGCCTTGCAGGATACATTACTGCTGTTACCCTAAACAACACCAGGCTTTTTACCAGCTAATTCTTGGCGTGATGCAAAGTTGGGTCCACTGTACAGCTGTCAGCCACCTAGGCACACCTATAAAAATTCAGGATCGGTTGTGTGGAGGGCTGGGAGCGGTGGCCGAGCTGATTACTTAATGACTTGAATCGGAGGATGTGAAGGGTTGTTCATGTCTCTGCTTTTATTTCTGAAAGGCTGTTCTTCCTGCTCTGACAGAGACATGTTGGGGTCCTGCAGTCTGCTGTGTGCTGGTGCATTGGGGGTGCTTCAGAGAAGGAACATTGCGTGGGTGTGTGAGGCGTGTTTATGACGGGCAATCGAGGCACAGGAATATGGAGTTACTGCAGACATGGGGCTTGGTGTGTTTTTTCTGGAGCCTTTCCAGCACGGAGATTTCATATTTACATTGGAGCCGCGCACCCTGGGATCACACCTACGGTCAGTCCAGGAGTCCAGGCCTGCTGGTTTGTGCAGGCCAGATAAGCCATCCTTACCTTTACCCCCACAGCTTAGCTGGATCTCCAGCCCTGGGTGTCTGGTTCTGAAGTCCTTTGAAGGTTTCCGGCTATGCGTAAGAGAACAGAGAGCCTGTAGTTGAGTTCACGTATCTGTGGACTGTAACATGAACGTGGCAGCTGAGGAATAGATAAACGACATACATTCATTTAAAGGATTAGCACTCCTCTCTGAACTGCAGAAGCCCACCCACCTGACCTTTGCTGCCATTATTGTATCCAGTTGTGGAGCTCTTGGCTTTTGGTAAATGTGTGATTTAGCGTGCTAAATGGGATTAAGGGCTCAGCTGGTGGAGGGGTGCCTCTGTTCTCTTGTAACGCCGACTGGCAGACTTGTAGCCCTGAGAGCCTCCATGGAGCCTGTTGCAGACGCCTTCTTGGAGACTCTTTTGTCTTCACCTTTAAGGGTGCTGTCGCACATGGGCTGAAACGTATTTTGCCAGATGAACAGTTTCGGTCACACGAGCAACATGTCACCTTCACAAGGCTGTGTGTATGAAATGGCTTTTCGAAAAAGACTTTAGAAATGGTCTTTTTTCCTTATTCGAGGATCCATCCCTTTTTTTTTTTCCTGTTTTATTTTTGTGTATTTTGTATTTCTTTTTTTATGTATTTTTTTTCTGCCCTCTCTTGAAAAGATGGTTATTTGTGATGGAAGAGCCTGGCTCCAGCCCTCATCCGCAATCTGAACGTGCACTGAGCTTTCGAGTTAGCTTTTTTGCCCGAGGCTCTTCCTCCAGCATGAAAATCAGGAACTTAACAGAATGTTTGTGGTTAAAAAAGGGTCATTAACAGTTTTGCTGTGTCAGGCCACTGCGCTGTCATGGCAGCCAATGTGGAAGCATTCTGCTGTGTGTATGTGATGTGGTGCTCCACCATCTGGCCATAACACAACTGCCCCCCCCCCCACAACCAAATGTGTTATGTCTTCATGACTCATTCTGTAACTTAGGTTTGCAGTTATTTCCACAATTGTGGTCTTACTGTTTATGACATGCACTGTATGGGTGCCCTGTAACCCCTCTTTTGCCTGGCTACATGATCCTCTGAAGCTGTAAAAAGCTTGCTTCTCTCCTCAGTTCCGACAACAAACTCTCCTCAGACCCTCAGAGTTCTGTTTTTGGGTCAGATCTTCTGGCCGGTACTTGTTTAATGGGTAGAACATCAGGCTGGGATGCGGAAGTCTCCTGGTTCGAATCCTAGTCCAGTCACCAGAAAAAAAGAACTGACCGTTTGAAGAATGTCATTATTTTAGTTGTCTGTGTGTCACAATTCCCTGTGTTCGGTCTTTGAAAATGGCAGCACTAGTTCATGTATGCTTACATAATAATGATCTGCTGTTATCATCTTTCCCCCCAGCTATCACTGGCAAGATGTGGTTAATTGTAGGTTAGATAACTAAATATAAAACCTCTCTGGAGATTGGCAGCTCTTGGCTGCAGTCCACCCACAAGGTTACCGCGTACGCAGCTATTGTTACATGTGATAATTTAATTTTTTCTTATTTGCGGTCTTTAGAAAATGGTCACAATTATGTCTTTCTTTTGTTAGGAATAGGCCTTCTGTGTATATACCCTGTGTGTGTGTGTGTGTGTGTGTGTGTGACAGTTTGCTCTGTAGTCTAGCTTCTTCATTAATATCCTTCTAAATTAGCTTGAGTTTTGTAATGAAGCGCTTGGGGATATGCAGATTGTTTCATTTATTGTGTCAGAGCATTTACATTTACTGCTCAGAAGCCTTGTTGACTCCTCAGAACTGCACAAATGAAACCTTCACAAGAATAATGCTTAAGATGAAACGGGTGTGCACACACTGTTCATTGCTGTCTTTCTAAATTTCTGTCACAGGTTTGCCAAGAACCTCTCTCCAGATAAGATTAATCTGAGCACGCTCAAAGGAGAGGGTCAGTTGACCAACCTGGAGCTGGATGAGGAGGTTCTGCAGAACATGCTCGACTTGCCCACCTGGTTGGCCATCAACAAGGTTTTCTGTAACAAGGCAGCAATACGGGTGAGCTACTGTCCTCATGCAGCATTACTGTCTGTTATCTGTCACCGTTTATCATCTGTTATTACCAGGATTGTCAATTTTGACTTATTTTAAAATCAGTTGAAGGCTGAGACCTTTTAGTAAAGGAGGTAACTAACTTGCAAATTCAGGCTTCAGTTATCCTGGTTCAATTCTGTGAAATATTGGTGAACAAATCTAGGATTAAGATCTGCTTGATTACCAAAGTAACACATGCCTTTGTTCAAACCTGGGCCCTGTTTCACAAATTTGAATTTAGGGATTAGCTGGTAAAGTTCAGGGTTAATTTGATTCACCTTGTTTTTTCAGTTTCACAAAAGTAGATCACTTTTTAACCAGCAATGCTGCCATGTTAACCTTCGCTGTGCACCTAACCTGTTCTTTGGCAGGTTAAGTTCAGGATCATTGATTGAAAACAGCAGTAGGACCAACCAACCACCAGAAAAAGTAAAAATTAACTTCTGATTTAGCCATCAGAGCATAAATAATGAAAAAAAAAGTCCATGGGCTTTCTCTGAATTGATATAACATCAGAGATATATAGGTTTTCAGTGGAGGGTTTATTGCATCTATGTTGGCTTTTATAGAAACATATTGAGAATGTCACCTGCCAAAACTATGAATAACTTTGCCAAAAACCATATAGTGTCCCCCTCCCCTTTGATGCTTTTTTTGTGGGCACATTTATGTTCTAAATTTGTATATTTTTGTACACATGAAAAGGTTTTTGTACTCGCCAGACACCTTTGAGAAACTTCCTCTCTGCGCAAAATGGTTGTTTGGTGCATTCTGGTCTCGGCAGAAACTTTCGCTTTTGTTTTGGCTTGCAAAATGTAGCACTCCAGTTGTGGCCTAAAGTGCAGATTGGCAGCTTTTGGAGGTTTAAGGTTTAGAGTGGTGTAGAGCATGGACACAACCGACACGTCTTGTCAGGGTTGGGTTTATGCAGGCACAAACCTGTTTACGCCAGGACAAGTGGCGTAAACCGGCAAAAATATAGTTTATGCCAGTTTACGCCACTTTGCGCCGGCGTAAACAGGCGTAAAGTGGCATTAACTGGTGAAAATGGACCAAAAACATAGATTGAGCCAAGATTTCTTTGTACAAAACTATATGTTTGTTGTTAAATCAAATAGTCCTCATGCAAAGTATAGTATAATTATATAGATAACAGAGACACATGTATTTAGGAAAGCTTTATTATTCTCTTAGTATTTGAGAAGTAGGAAAAGTTCAAAAGATTCAATAACTAAAATATAATAGAGAGTTATTAGTGTTTCACCTAACAATTAATTCTTTTAAAATTTAAGGTCAATCTGACAATCTTATGTCCACATTCATCTTTTTGAAAGTTATGTCAGTCTTTTTCAAATCCAGTTAAATACATTTGTCTTTTTGTCATACTGATTTTAGAGAAACATATTTGCACCAAAGCAACATACAATAATTTTTGACTATGTAAAGTGGTCACATCCTAAAACTGACAGTATAACCATGCCAAATGGCTCCATTATGGTTTAAAAGAGATTCAACATGCTTGTAAAGGCATTCTAATATTTAAACATGTGTTTTAACCATTGATTTAGCTCATTTAAGGGTTTTTGCCAGTTTTGGTGGCGCAAACCTGTTTGCGCCAGGGCGGTTTAAACTGCGGTTAAAACTGGTTAATACCACATGTCTGCGTAAACCCTGCCCCTGCCTTTGGTGGACTGGTTCTATTCTCCGCTCACTGTTGCAAGGCCACAAGCACAACCTCGACGTGCATGGAAGGCCCTGGTTTGCTTGCTCTGTTGAGTAGATGGGAAACAAACATGGGTGAGGAGCAAAGGAGGTTTCTCTGCAAAAGTGCAGGTGTATTGCTCAGAGAGTGCAGTTAGTTGTTTTTATGTTCTCCCACCCCATGGTTTTTCAAGGTGTAACAAATGACTGTATTAAAGCACTGAGTCCCATTTCCTGTGTAACATGTTAGCTCACAAGCCTATGGTTTTTTTTATTGCCCATTGTACTGTAAGATAACATCTAGCAGGTAGTTTTGCTATTTATGCTTCTGAAAATGCAACATTTTCCAGAAAACATGCATATAGTCTGTAATGCCACCAAATGCTTCTAATTAGAATTTGCAGTAGAGGGGTTTTGAAATAGCCATTTTAATGCAGTTTGAATGCTTCACCTTCATGTAATTTAATGTTTTTTACTCAACTACTGATGATGGTTTTGATTTGATCAGTAGGTTTAATGCAAAACTTGCTATAGCAAATTTTGTCCATATTAAAATTATTCATTGTCTACAATTATAATTGTCACATCAGAATCAGAAACATTTATTGCCATGTAAGTGAAGGTGATTCACATTACTAGGAAATTGCTGTGGTGTTTGGTGCATACATAGAGCAACACAGAACAATTGGTACAATACAATAATAAATACAGTCTCTGGTGTAAGAGCAACCAGACACTAAGTTTACACACAAATACAAACAAAACAGAACTCACCAAAGTACCAAGACGTCCTTCCGTGGTGACATCTTCGTTAATATCTTTGTAAAATTTAACTCCCCCCCCCCCCTCCCCTTCAGTGAGATTTCCTGTTTTACAAGAAAGAATTTATAGACATTGTCCCTTTTTTCTTTGGTAATCACCTAACTTTTATGGTGTGTTTGTAAAAGTCATGTCTTTTTTTCTTGTAAACTGAGGAACAGGGCTATCTAATCACGGTGCTGGAGATCTGAAGTGGGTGTCGTCACCTACTCATTCTAATACTGTGTTATTCAAAGCATGAAAATTAACAAGGCACCAGAAAAAGTCCCAGTAATACCTGTCTTGTCATCCTTTAATTATTGCAAGTTTACACAAAGCTTATGCTGCATATGTACTACTGATACTGCGTAAGTTAACTCAATAACATTGCATAGCATTGATTATTGCTTTCATTAATTGGTTACATTATGTAGTTGATTATATTGATATACTTTGATACAGTAACAAAGGATAATTGAAAGATAATCATCATAGTAATTGATTCACTGTGTAACAGATTTCAATTTAGTTTTTGTTTTTGTGTAAAAAGTGTGATTTCCTAATCCATTATGTCTAAAATAGAAAATAGCTATTGTTCCACAAAAACTTTGCTTCTGTGGTCAGGACAATGATATTTTGAAATGTATGTGTTTTCGAGAACATTTTCGATCCACATTCGATGCGGAGTTAACTTCCAGAATATTGTGGAACTGTCAGAACTGTCCAGAAATTTCTAGAATTTACCTGAATATTCTAGAACTTTTCTAGCTCTTTCTGGGACTATCCAGTAGTATCCATAGAAGTATAAATGTACAGGTGCCTTAAACCAACATTTTAGTTTATCTTATTGCTGAGTAGGGTTGCCAATTTTCGACTCTTTCTTTCATGGACACAGGACGAAGACTTTAGGTGTACCCATCTTAATGCTCAAACTTGGCCCATTTATGCACTAACAGCATGAGGTGTCCAAAATGCAAAACATCTAACTGTTGTGTAATGTAAGGTTTAACCATATACAGTTAATGTATTATATGGAAAATAACAAATATTGCAAAGTTCAGAAAAATGGCGACTGTGTAGAGGCAACAGTGGAACAATTGCTCTACTTTAAAGCATTCTGTGCAAAAGTCTGATATTCTTCACCAGTGTCCATTGTCTCTGTCATTGGGAAGCTGCTGGTTTCTGTTTAAAGTTGTCCTTTTGTTGTGCGAATGCTGCCTTAAGCAAATTGGATTCATTGTGCACGAAATCATAGAACTGGCTGCATGTCATTCTGAAGTTTATTTTAAAGTTCCTACTTCGCGAGTTGTGTGAGGAGCAGACTTCTGCTATTCAGTTAGACGCAATACTCTGTTACAAAAGGAGTTACATACTGGAACAAACACAATACGAAACTGCATGTCATTTGTATAGCTGGAAATCTAGGAAAATCTATTCCTTTCTGAACCCTTTGTGGTTTTCACTGTCTTTGTGTATTTTCCGTCCAAGTGTATACTGTTAGAGAAGCTCTAACTGCTAGAAAAGATAAATCTATTTTAAAAACAATAAATAAAAAAATCTATATTCTATTTTAAAAATAGAAACCTTTTGTGGGCTGTGGTCAAAGTTTGTGATGAATGTAGCTGTTTTTGCATAGGCTTAAGACATAAGCTGTTGAAATATAACACTTAGATGCCAGGAACAAAAATTGTTACATAGTGTTATATAAAAAAGAGGAAAATATCCCAAATAGTTTGTATGCACTAGTCAGAGTTAGAGGACTAGTTTGCTAACGTGGCCTGTTTTCCCTCTTTAGTTTGGTTTTTTTCCACGTGGGACAAATCCAAGTTAACCAAAGCATCACTGTCGGCCATGTGAGACTGTTCTCTTTGCTCATTGGTTAAAAGAATCTGGGGCGGGAATGAGAATGTGAACACAGGAAGAAGATCCATGTTCTGTACTGGTGAACAGTCCTATTCAAGAAATTTGCTTTGTGACATAGAGAAGCGGCACAAATGGCATTTGTTCATAAATGTAGTAATTGTCTGTACTGTTGGTGTTGGCTCGGTTTTTTTGCTTTTACGCAGCACTGTTCAGATGATGGTACAAACTGTTAAGCTGTTGACTGAGCGGTAAAGAAAACTTCAGTGTTTATGAGCTGTTTGTAGAAGCTGACAAATGTTTTCACCTTGCCAAATACCAGGAAATCGATGCACCTCGCTACTAGGCCAGGTCAGACAGATTCCCTGTCCTGCTTGTCCTGCTTACTGCTAGTGCTAGATGTTTAAACTGGTCACGTTAGCTCTGCCACTTTTATGGTACGTGTACGTCTTTTAATCAGTTTCTTGTTAATAATCCCTTAAATCACTTCTGTTTATGCATCCGTTGTCACTGGCACTTTTTGTGTTGTTAATTTTTACAATTTGAATGCAATTAATGATTACTGCATTGATTTAAACATTATGCCTAATTATCCAGACATTTCCTGCTCTGATTCTGCAGTTAGAGGGACATTATAATGTATGATTTATATTTGTTATTACAAATCTTAAAGTACAAGAGTCTGTTCTTTAAACTTTGTAGCTCTTTATTTTCTCTCAATTATAACTAAGCAGTCAGATTAGCCAGGATTGTGATTGAGAACCTGAGTTAGAAATCAGGAGATTAAAAGAGACTCGTGTGCTCCAGGGTCTGTAATAAAAATTACACATTACAATATCACTGTAACTGCACAATCAGAGCAGAAAATATGTGGATAATTTAGCACGGTGTTTCATTCAAACCAGTGATTGTGAATTACTTGTTTAGAAGTTCTGGATTGACACTGTAATTGTACAAAAAAGGACAATGTTTAATTGACATAAAGGTTTAATTAACAGCAGTAATTGCCTGAAACAAAAACCTGCACCCATTGCGTCTGGAGGAATGTGACTGGACACTCCTGCAGTACAAGGAATAAGCAGTATTGGCTCCAGTAAATCCATAAGCCACACCCAGTAGTAATTCCTAGTGGAAGGTTTTACCTTCTCACACCATTGTGATTGTGCTCTTTGATTTCAACCTCAACAGCAATACATGACCGTACATTTAGGCAATGTAGTAAATGCCTTACTCAGGTCCGTTACCTTGGCGATGTGGGCTTGGTCAGTGCAGCCAATCACAGTGTGCGGTTTAGATCCCACTGTGTGGATTTCCTGGCTTCCCTGACATGAACTGGAGTTGTGACTGAATGGTGTTGAAGCCTCACTTTTCCCATCTAGCTACAGGAAAGGAGCTTTGATAGAAACTGGGCTTAGATTAAAAGAGAACACAACCTTTCTGCCTGTACTTTCTCTCACATAGTGACTGACTCACAGGTGCTAGTCGCGGTTCATCTGAAAATTGTGCACACAGGAGACTACTGTTATAGAACATGGGAGTGCTGTTATCCCTGAATGGGAGTGCTGTTATCCCTGAATTCCTGGTGTCATGCCAGTGCCTCGTATGCTAATTCCGCATTTTGCCGGTACCTCAGCCCACTTCACTGGGCAGAAGAGCACCAAAATCAGCACGCCTTGTTAGTTCAGAAAACTTTATTCATCCCCAAGGGGGCAATTCAGTTCCTACAGTCCACCAGCTGCATGAACACAACAAATCAAGCAATAGTCAAGACAGCAGACGAAACAAACATCCAGCATGTTGCGAGGGAAAAAAATACATTTATGCTATTTATGCATAAATTTGTCAGTTTATGCTTAAATCCAGTGCTGTAGATGATATTCATTTCACACGCCCATTGGTGTGATGCTTCAGCCTACTTTAAGTCTTTATTTTCCACCACTTGTGTCATAGTGGAGTTTCCCCGTTTAATACTGCTCCTTGAATCCACCTTTCTCCTGTTAGTCAGCTAACATGTCCGGGGCTGTACAGCTCGTGGTATGTGCTTTGACCAGATGTATTTTGCTTTTAGTCTCACTGTGTTCTGGTAGAGACTCTTTGCTCAGGATGGCTCAGTGGCTGCGTAGCTGGTCTGTCTGCGTTCTGGGAAAGACTGTGTGCTGAGAGGGGCTGCGCAGCTGGATAGTGAAGACAGTTTGTTCTAGTCTTGCCTTAGTTAACTGTCATTTTTTTTGGGTCATCTATGATGCTGTGTGTTTGAAAATGTTTGTTTGCTTGGCAGATCCCATGGACCAAGCTGAAGACGCACCCAATTGGTCTGGTAAGTGTTCTCTCATCAGGATGCCTTTTATCTGTGATAGACGGGAGAGCTTTTTTGTGAACCACGATTTGATGAATGAATGTTTGGTTTGTCTTTCTTCTCTTCCTTTTTAGTCACTTGATAAGGTGGTAATGGAGATGAGCACATGTGATGAGCCCCGTCCTCCCAACGGACCATCTCCCATAGCAACAGCATCAGGTCAAAGGTGAGGAGCAGTGCTTTGTTATGAAGCATTTCACACTGAGTGCTGTGTGAAAGTTTGGTTGAAGCAAGCATGTCTTTCAAACAGTTGAAATGTGAGGTTTCTGTAGTCTTCAAGAACCTGACTGGTCAGAATTTTCAGTTCACATTTTACTATTTAATCGTAATTCATGTCATTAGAGGCATTGCATAACAGACATCAAGAAAATACTGAAACAATGTCTTATAAACTGCTGAATGACGTATTTCCTCAGCTAATACATACATTGAAATATATAATTGTTCTGACCCACCCATTTTAGTTTTTTTTTTTTTTTTTTTTTCCCTTTCTTGTGTTATTCTTATTTACTAGTTTGAGGCAGTAATATATTGCACGTGTATCTGTTGTAAGTTGCCAGAGCTTCTGACTGTGTGCGTGCGTGCGTGCGTGCGTGCGTGCGTGCGTGCGTGCGTGTGTGTGTGCTGACGCCTGTCTTTCAGTGAATATGGCTTTGCAGAGAAGGTTGTGGAGGGGATCTCACTGTCCATCAACTCCATTGTGATCCGCATCAGCGCCAAGGCCTTCAACGCCTCCTTTGAGCTCTCGCAGTTACAGGTCTACAGCGTCAACACCAGCTGGGCGGCCAGCGACCTGAGGTTCACCCGCATCCAGGATCCCCAGCGCGGAGAGGTGAGTGCTTCGAGATCCCATTCTTGGCAACAAGAGGGTGGAGTCTGCGTTAGTTTTTCCACAGCGCACTCTTGTGGCATGGAGGCTTACTACCACCATTTTGAATGGAGATGGGTATAATAAGGTCTCTGTCGGCTTAGTTTAATTTAGCAAATCCATCTCGTTTCACACGAGGCATTATCGCAGTGGCAACCGGTACCTGTTAGGTGCCAGGCTGACAGGAGACAGAGTTTCATGCCGTGGTTGGTTTGTTGTGCCTGACCCTATCGCTTTATCCTCTGCCTGGCCCAAGATTCTGACCTTCAAGGAGATCAGCTGGCAGATGATCCGCATCGAGGCCGACGCCATACAGAGCGGCGACGTGGAGGTGCTGAGCGCCCCTGTCAGACTCATTACTAACCAGTCCAAGATCCGGGTCACGCTGAAGAGACGGGTGAGGTCACACAAGCTGCATGGCTTCTCCGCAACTTACGACCCTTTCCACTTCCTGCAGTTCTGCCAACTCTGACATTATTGACTAAATGTTCTAACCCTCCAGGGTCCCTTTAAGTAGGTGTTCGCCGTTTATTTGTCTGCTGGATGAGACTTACCACATCGACCGATTTTGTTCGTTGGGTAACAGATAAAGGACTGCAACGTGGTGGCATCTAAGCTGGTTCTGGTCCTGGACGACCTGCTCTGGGTTCTGACAGACTCTCAGCTCAAGGCCATGGTCCAGTATGCCAAGTCCCTCAGCGAGTCCATGGAGAAGTCAGCCCAGCAGAGGAAGAGCACGGCCTCCGAGTCATCACAGGTAGGTTCCCTTACCACCTGTCTGTCCCACTGTGTGCTGTCGTGGACCCTTGGCAGTTCAGTTCGACACACACACGCTGATGCAGCCTCTCTCATGGCCAATCCACGGTGCGTTTGTAGCAGAGTGCAAGTTCATCACTCGCGCATCTCAGGGAGCTGAATTCTGCTGTATGAAATGTACCGATCCACCAGCACGAATGATGATTATTTTATGAACAGAAAGGTGACCTTAAGTGTCATATTGTTGCAAACTACATTGGAAGTTTGGATGAAGGCTATTTGACTATTAAATTTCAGCATTGTTGCTTTTTCCCCCTCTTTATTCTTAATTGGTGTTCTGTAGGTATTTTTTTGGCATAAGTCAAACTTGTTGAAAGGTAAATTGCAGCCAGTTGGTGTTTTTAATTAGATGGGGGTACAGGACTGATGTGGTGAGTAAAGTACAGCAGAACAAAGCCGAAGTTTGGTCTCATGTGCTTTATGAAGCATTACTGCCCTCTAGTGTTTAGCTTGAAACATCAGGTGTTCTCAACGCGGTTTGGTGATTTTCACATCAGTGAATGTTAAGTGACTGCCTTTTCACATCAGTGTCTGCCATTACAGCGGGCTGCTTTCTTTTTCTCAAGTGCATTAATTACCGCACTGTTTTCTCTCGGTCGGAAGCCAAACGGATCTCGTTTGTTTGACAGCGGCGCTGGTCGGCGACATCTTAATTGGGCCGAGTTCACTCTCTCTGCCTGCAGGGGGCAGCGGCGCCCGTCTCATCGCAGCAGGTGCGTACGCAGCAGTCGGCGGCGGCTGCGGCAGACCAGAATGCCGCCATGGCCAAGCTCTTCAGCGCCTATGATGTACGCGAGACCTCGCACCACCTGCAGATCACCCATCTGGACCTACACATCTGCGATGATGTTCACGCCAAGGACCGAGGTGACCCGCCAGCCTCATTTGGTTCCATCGCTCACCTGCAAAAATAATCGCACGGCTCAGTGGACGAACAGAAAATTCACTAATGAAACCTCGTCCATAATGTTTACACGCAAGGAGTTTCAAAGTTGCAAACCTTGATCCGTCCGAAGACGGCGTTTGTGTAGTGTTCAGACTGACGAACTTGCAGATTAATGAAATAAAGCGTTAAGGCTATGCAAGATCATCGCTGGAGTGTGGTACAGGGTAAATATTTGTGTTGATCACACTAGCTGTGGTGACCTAAAGAACAGTACCAGTCAAAAGTTTGGATTCACCTTGTCAGAGAGAAAGCTTTCTTTGTTTTCAGATTTACCTTTTAGAATAAGTGAAAACATTAATGGTGTAAAATTAACGTGTGAAATCAAGCAGTGAACAAAGACGTATTGGTGGGGGGGTGGGAGTCAAAAACCATTTTAGCAAAACAGGTGCCTCTGGTCTTGATTACAGCTTTGCAAACTCTTTTCTCAACGGGCTTTATTAAGTCTTCACCTGGGACGCTTTTCTGGCAGTCTGGCAGCAGTTCCCACATACGCTGAGCACCTGGCTATTTTTCCTTAGGAGAGGACCCTGAGATGCTTAACCTTGAGGGAAATGGTCCATACTGAGTTATGTCATGGGGGAGTTGAGAAATCAGATCTGTTATCAGAGTGACAGCATGTTCTGCAAGCTGACGGAGCTCTTTGGTTTTTCACTCAGTATGTTGGCTGTGTGACAGGTTGAATGGCTGCATCATTTTCTAGTCTTAAGTACAGTAAAGCGTCTGGTTAAATCGTGCATAACTTACTTTCAAATACAAAAGAACACAAAAGTAAGTGGAGAACCAGCAACCAGTGAGCAAAGCAATTTGGAGACCTGTGTCCGGAAGATCCCAGAGATCATCAATTTAAAACTAATGCCCGAGAGGTGGCATTTTATATTCCGCTCTCGATTTGACAGGTAGTCGGTGTGTGCAGGCTATTGTGAAACCGAGGCGTTTGTGCATTTTAGCTCTAATAAGAGCTCTCCCTTCCGCTTTCCGTACCTGGCGATACTTCAGAGAATCGTTCAGACTGCTAGATAATGGAGAGGTACAACAGTCGGGTCTATGGAGGATGACTGCAGACAAGGTCTGCTGCATTGTTCAAAGGCAGCAATTTACCGACCTTGTCTATGTTCGCAGATAAAAGGAAACAAAGCCTGATGAAATGTTAGATTCACATCAGCTATAACACCAAGGTGTTAAGGAGGAAAGTGTGTGGTTAGACTTTAAGGTTCAGGAGAATGTTGCTTCAGTGCCTTTGTAACTTAGTAACGTTCTGTCCTATTGGAGTCTGAAAGGAAACAGTTTGTACCATTTCGTCTTTAATGTTCTGAATATAGTCTTTGAATCTTTAGAGGCTGTAAAGAATTTATTTCATTTAGGTTGTTGTGTAAATGAGGTTGTGTGTTAGCAAAACATTGGTGGTTACCATCATGCCACACAAAGGATTGTGGGCCAAGCAGTAAGCCCAGATGAGCTCTGGACCCATAAATTCGTCAGTCAAGACTGACCGAGACAGACCAGCCTCAGCTGAGACCAGTGAGGTCTTCCTGTGGTGGCCAGGAGAATATTTGGATTGCCAGAGTGAAAATGAGCACTTGTGTTCAGAAATGCAAGAACAGAGACACCGTGGCAGTCAGACAGCAGAAAGGTGTTTGGTACATTTACAGTCAGGATCATGGTTTAGTCTAAGCTCAGACTGAAGCAAATGCGTTATTGCAGTTTTAGAAAATTTTCTGCTCAGTTCTATGTTACTGAACAAGTCCAGATAAAAATGAGAAATTTGATTTACTTTCATATAAGCCTGGTGTAAAATTTCCCACTTGAGCTAATTAAAGGTTAGATGACAGGCTCTTAAGAGACTTGTGTTCAGAAAATAATGGTACATATGGAGTTTCTCCTGCTACAGGCTGAAGGTCTCTTCTTGGCTTTCAGTAAGCAAGTGGACGGTTTATGGGTGGATCACCCTGTGAGGCTGGTGTAACAATTAGACAAGCAGTTATTGCAAAAAAGTGCCAACTTCGCTTGTTAATTCTGCATTTCACCCATTCAAATGGGGAATGTGATCATGTTTCATTGTAGCTATCTTGAATATGACAACCCATAATGGCTTGTGTGTGATCATATTTGGCTGGTCGTGTTTTTGTGTTGTGGTTTTATAATGCTTATTATGGTGTGCCGATTTAGCTGCTTTAATTTTAAGTCTTCTGTAAAACCAGAGGATGAGGACTGCTATTTATGCTTAATCTATGTGCAAGTCACATTAAATGTGATACTTCAGACTGCTTTGGTGCTATGTAATCTTCTGTTTAATAGTATTGTTCACACTGTGGACACCTGCACAAGTACAAGGGTTTTGCCTTGTTGGAAGAAATGGAAGAGTGTTACGGTTCAAACGTATGTGTTTTACATTAAGAGACCTTCTTAATGGAATGAAACAGTCAATAATTAAGTGAAGCTGGCACGTATGTGGAAGTCTGTTGCCGCGGTTTTTTTCTGAGCTGTATCTGGGTTTATTTACACAACTAGGCGGATTTCTAGGTGAGAGGGTAGCGGGTTTCCTTTCTGATACAATCCATTTAGCCTCTACATTATTTAAAGTGCATTATTTAAGCAGCCATAGTTGCCAGTGTCTACTGACATTTTACTCTCTACTACATATGTGGATGGAACCTGAGTTTGTAAACAAATGCATCTGAATCGGGAGAAAAGTCACCACGTTTATGTTTGTGTGTAGTATGTACCGTGTTTGTAGCACACAGAGTTGTGTTTTTGGTTGTTGTGTGATTTCCCATCATGCACTGCAAACACTCTCCTTGCTTCTGCAGTGATGAACAAGCGCATCGCCGGTGGAGCCATGCAGCTGTCCTTCAGCTCCATCACGGTTGACTACTACCCCTTTCACAGAGCAGGTAAACGCTCCGGCAATGTCGCCGCAACATTATGGCGTCCGCCTTCAGGGAATAGGAGAACGTTTGAACGCGGCCGCAGGAACATTGCCTGTTAAATTTGAGCAAATTTTCCAAAAAAAAAAAAACAAACATTAGCCCTATTGACAGAACACGTGGACATCCATTGCCGTTACTCCGCCTCTATTCACAAAGCAGGTTATGGGGGAGAAAAAAACTGCAAGCTTTTTTATTCTGGAATGTGAATAAAATTCACTTCAGCCTCGTTCTGTTGTAAGCTGGCCCGTTTTTTAAAGTGGGTCGGGTTCAGCCTAGGCTCCGTGTTCTCGCACGGAGTAGTGGCAGATGGGATCAGAAGAGGTTATGTAAGGGTGCAGACTGCCACACCAATCACTGTTCTCAGACTGCGACCAAGTCGAGGCCCGTGGCCCCCGTGCAGACGACGGGGACCAACCGGAGCAGACGTCAGCAGCGGGTTTGACGTCCCGCTGCATCTCTGCCGTTTTGGGACGGGCGTGTCTGGTACTGTGGGTTATTAATACAGAAACGGGGAAGAGCAAGTGATAGTGTGAGTGTGGTTTAAAATTGGGGCTCCAGAGAAAACAAAAGGTTTTTGCGTAGGTGAAACTGTGACTTTCGGTATAAGTGTATTGGAAACGAGGCGTGGGTAAGATATAATGCACTCAGCACTTTTGTTGTCTTGTGGTCTCCCCAGGTGAGACGTGCCTTCACTGGATGCACTACAGTGACGCGACGAAGTCACGCGAGAGCTGGGCGCACAGCTTGCTGGAGGAGTTCAGGGCCAACGTGGAGATGCTGAAGAATGCCGTGAGGGACCAGCAGAGCCTCAGCTCTCCACCCCAGACGCCCCCGCTGCAAGGTACATGTGCAAGCGTGCGCCCCTCCGTGCGGTTTCTGCTTCCCACTAGCTCAGGGTTCCTTGAGCAACCGCACAGCGGTGATAACGGCACAAAAGGCCGCTTGAGTTACGAGAAGAGCCAGATCTTATCAGCTGCCTTTTAGTTCCTTTAATGTGTAGATGTTTCTTTTAACAGGTGTGGGAGTGAGCGTGCAAAAGTTGCTGAGGGGAGCTAGATGTCAGATGGGGGGGTTTATGGGCTATGTGATCAAACACTTGTGAGAGCAGTTAGGTCGCACTGCCTAGTAATGGTAGTTTTTACAGTTTTCTGCTCTCTTCGTTGTGGACACCGTAGTGGTTAGGGCCCAGGAGCCTGGACCAAAGGGCTGTGGGTTCCCTCTGCGAGTCGGGCCCTGTTGCTGCTCACCCTCCCCTGAGCCAGGTATTGGGTGTGGCGTGAGCTTTGCGGTGCCTGTCTGCTGCCCAGGCGAGATCAGTGGAGGTCATTATCGAATGTCTCTCTCTTTTACAGGGAAGATCTCCACCACATCCACCAGCGCCTTCACCCCTCCTACCCAGACCTCCAGAGTGATGCTCATGTCTAGCTCCATCGTGCTGAGGATGGCGGACTTTAGCATCTACCAGGTCTCTCTCTCTCTCTCATGCACGCGCATGCTAGTTGTTTGGTGTGCGTACACTTACGTCCTCAGCTCTGGCTTCCTCTCAGGTCTCCACAGCTGAACAGCGACGCTCCAGCCCAAAGACCATGATCTCCTGTAACAAGAAGTCGCTCTACCTGCCCCAGGAGATGCCAGCCATCCACGTCGAGTTCACCGAGTACTACTTCCCAGACGGCAGGGATTATCCCAGTAAGTGATCTGTCTAATGGTTACCTTGTAATGACTCTTCTGTCTAAAAGGCCTGTGACATGATTTTACCCCCCCACCCCCCCACACCCCAAGTCCCTTGCCCCAACCTGTATGTGCAGCTCAATGCTCTGCAGCTGGTGTTGGACCCCCGCAGTCTGCTCTGGCTGAACCAGTTTGCTTTGGACCTCCAGCAGAGCCTGGAGCAGTTCATGCAGCTCTACAAGTTGAATGATTCTCAGAAACCCGACGACCACATAGACATCAAGGTGGATGGGCTCATGCTGAAGGTGTGTCTGACACAGGAGGCATGTACTAGCCAGTGTGTGTTTTGCTGAAATGTGGCATATATACAATGTCGTTTTATTTAACATTGTGTCGATGTGTGTGTGCACGTGCTCCTACAGCTAGTGATACCAGCAGACAAGGATCCGTCAGGATCGGCAGAGATGCCAGGCTCTGTGTCCATCCAGACGTCGGAGATGGTGGCTACCAACACACGCCACGCAGCGGACTGCAGCCGCTCCAGCCTTGAGGCGTTGCTGCAGGACTTCCAGGGGGAGGAGTTCTTCAGCCGCGGCTCTGCTTCATTCCCGTACGCCGGCGACACATTCCGCATCCTGCACCCAGCCTTTCAGCGGCATGCGCACGAACGGGACACGTGCCTGCATGACGTTTACCGTGGCCTGGCCCCGCCCTCGCTGAGCACCGATGCTCTCAAGTTGCCCGCTGCTGCCGACCTGTGGGCGCTGCGCTTCTCCCAATTCTGGGCTGACTTCGAGGGCTCCGGAAGCGGGGGTGGCCGCGGCCGGCCTGTGCCGTTTGTGGACTCCTTCCCGTTGGCTCTGTGGGTGTGCCAGCCTGCACGGTACGCCCGCTACCAGGAACAGCGGCAAGCTGTGTCCTCGGCACTTCGAAGAAACACGTCGCACAGTGATGACCGGCTGCACCACAAAAGACTGCTGAAGGAATACTACAGCGCCAATGGCATCCCGCCACCTGGCCATCCTTCTTCCTCCTCTTTCTCCTGCTCAGTGCCAGGGGAAGCGGACGTCCATGTTCTGGTCCAGGTACAGAAGCACCTGAGCGCTCAGCTCAGTCACCAGCAGTACGTCTTCCTGCTCCGCCTCCAGCAGTCGTTCAGGAAACTGCAGCACACTCTGCATCAGGACCGCGAGGAGATGGAGGCAAGGCGGCCAGACTGGCAGGACTGGCAGGACCGCCGCCGCTCCAAGCCTCTGGACGTGTGCATGGGTCTCATGTTGCGGAGCGCGGAGGTGGCCCTTCTCATGAGGCCTGTCACGGTCCCACCGGGCCAGGGCCCCTCAGGAGGCTCCAGCCCTCTGGACTCTGACCTCTCACCCTCCAACGGCAAGGTCACGACGGGGTCAGGTGCTGATGCAGCAGGGGAGGAGCCTAAACCGCAGGCGGCCGGGGCTCTGCCCACTGCAGACGAGCTGCTGTGCTGTTGTCCTGGCGAGGGGACAGGTCCTCTCCAGGGTCCCACTCCTCTCCAGCCCGCCAAGGCAGCCACAGAAGGTGAGCACAGGAACGGGACCGGTGTGAGTGCCACTCCACCTGACAAGAAGGACTCCACGGAGCCTCCTGCGGAGCCCCTAAGTGCAGACGATGGGGTTGTAGATGGGGAGCCCCTCCCAAAAGTGGAGAGGCGCACCTCAAGGGAGTGGGGAGAGAGCAAGGATAAGGCCTCCGGAACAAGGCTGCCCCAGTCTATGTCCAGGTAACTACAGCTGCCCACCCCCCCACAATAGTTTGCAACTCATACCGCTTCCTGTGACCTCACCAGTGACATCATCTTTTTATTTCTATCTGATTGGTTCATATTTTAGCCTCCTTATTATGGGTTGACAATTGCTGACATTGTGGTTCTTGGTATTATGGTATCCAGTTTATGAATTTTTTTTTTTTTTTTTTTTTTTTTTTTTTTATTTTTTGGGGTAATTTTAA
>JABJVR010000001.1:2521741-2544249 GCA_025773905.1 Chitala chitala
TCCCCCCCCCCCCCCACCAACAACCACTAGGCTCCCAAAGCCCACAAGACCTTATTCGTTTACTGTCCCACATACAGACGTTGCTGTTGTGGGATGCTTGACCAGGGCTCATTTTAGAACACGTACATTTAGGTCAGATTTCAGCCTTTAGCGCCCTCTCGCCCGCCTGTCCTGAAAGCAAAACATACAGGGAGGTAAGCGTGTGACAAGCAGGAGAGTAACACACCGCACAACCATCACCACCTGCTGCAGGGTCAGGTGACTGATGCCATTGTGTGAACACAAGGAAGAGGCCACCAGGCAGGCAACACAGCGTAAAGGAAAGCTGTGTACATCTGTCATGGTTCTTTCTTTCCTCCTGCTATTGCCTTTCTCTCCATCGTTCTGCCTCTCGCTCTTTCATCTCTTCCTCCTCCTCCTCCTCCTTCCCAGCTCTCACTGTGTTTGTGGCCCTGCCCTTGTTCCTCTCCTGGGCAGCCCTGTGTCTGGGCTCTGGGTTCGATCTCTGCTTATCGCCCTCCCTCCCCTGTCCCTCTGCTCGTCGGCCCAGAGGAGGCATCCGTGGAAGAGGACTTTCACGACGCGCGCATCCCCGAGCAGTTTGCCGGCCTTCTCCACGGCTCGTCGCCGGCCTGCGAGTCCCCGGACAACCCGTACCAGCTCTACGGCAAGGTGCGCGAGTTCAGCGCCCCCGAGCCTGGGCCGTCCCGTCACCACGGCAACCTGCTGCAGGCACCTAGCTTGTGCGCTCGTCTTCCTCGCGCGGGCAGCGAGACGTCGGCCCTGAAGGGCGCGCGCGAACCCAAGCCTCAGGTGGTGTACCGGACCATCTTCCACACCCGGGTGAACCAGAACCTGAACCACAACCGAAACCAGGATCAGCTGGACTCCGCAGGCTTGTCCCCAGCCCTGGAGGAGCGCGCTTGCACTCTGGGAAGGATGCGCTCGGTGCCCCGTAACGTGCTGGACCTGCAGCTGTCCCGGAACTTTTCCAAGTCCGACTCCAACCTCATCTCCGTGTCGCCTATCCAGGAGGAGCGGCGTAGCCAACCCAGCGCTGGCAGGACCAGCCCTGGCAGCAGGCTGGAGAGAACACCGTCCTTCACAGCCGAGTGGGAGGAGGTAAGAGCTCCTACAGGCAGAGCTGAGGGAACCCCTCTGTTTGCACAGTGGGCTGGTCTCTCTTCCTGACACACATGCAGGTATCTCTCCCTCTTATAGGACTCTCTCTCTCCCTCTCTCTCTCTGTCTCTCTCTCTGTCTCTCTCTCTCTCTCTCTCTCTCTCTCTCTCTCTATTCTAACTCTATAATCTTTGTGTCTCTCACTGTGTCCCTCCAAACTAATCTTGACCTCACAATTCTCTGAATTTTAATCCAAATGCTTTCTTGTTTGTCTGTAGCAGCCCTGCTGTAAACGGTCAGTTACAGCTCCACGGAGCACATGCTAACTAGGCCTGTGGGTCAATGAGGGGACACGCTGATTCACACACTTGTGTATAGGAACACTCTCAGCTTGGGTTTCCTGGACCTGCAGCACGACAATGGCTGGTCACCCAGAGCCTCGTTAGCTCGTCGCTGTGCTTCTGCCGCACCAGTTACCAAGGCTGAAGCTAAAGGTGGACGTCCCTGCTGAAAGAACACAGATGAAGCTGTGGGAGCAAAACAAACCAGGGATGCCAGTGGTGAACAGTGTGAAAGTCAGAGAGAAAAGCCTTTGAGAGAAACAAAGGTGACGAAACTAGCGCCTGAGAGAGACAAACCAAGAAATACCAGCATTGGGGAGGCATACCAAGAGAAACCAGTCCTAGGTAGACATACCAAAGGAAACCAGAACTAGGGAGAGATACTAAGAGGAACCAGCTGAACTGGATATGGTTGTATCTGTGTCCCCCAAACAGTGGGGACTTCGTTAGGAGGGTCCTCTACTGCGTTTCACAGATATAGCAGTAAGCAGAAGAATGACTGGTGAACTAATAAGGTTCCTTTTTAATCTTCTGCCCCTTTTCTAACTTTCTTTTCAGATTGATAAAATCATGAGCTCAATTGGAGCTGGAATCGGCACAGGCCTTGAGGAAATCAAGGAAGATGCATCAGGTAAAGGACCCTTCCGCGTGTGTGTGCGTGTGTGTGCGCGTGTGTGCGCGTGTGCGCGTGTGTGTGCGCGCGTGTGCGCGTGTGCACATTTGTTTGTGGGTGTTTGCCTCGTGCTTCGTTTGTGTGTTGGTGCAGGAGCACCGATGTGGATCAGCGAGTCTCCCCTCCCCCCAGACAGAGAGGTCCGAGACGGTTGTTACCAGCAGATCTGAAGTGGCCCGAATGGCCACTTACAGCTCCTGAGGCAGATAGTCTGATAGGCAGCCAGTTTGGTGTAACAAAGCCATTAAGGCAGCCAAATAGATCTAAAGTTGCAGCCACACCTCTTATACACAGACGGCTCAAGTTCACCTTCAACCCAGACTAGTACAATGTTGCATTTTAGCAAAGTACTTTGTTCTGTTTTATAGCGTTTTGTAGCCGAGTGGCTAAGCTGATTAGCCTGTTCGTTAGCGTAGCCGCTGTGGATGTTCTTGTTAGGATGTAGCTGTGCTCTGATGATGGTTTGCAGCCAAAACTTAGTGCTTTTTGAGCCATGATCGGTCTGACTTTCAGTGTCTTGGGGGGTTTAGGAGGTGGGGGCAGCTGCTTCGTTCAGGAGATTGACGTGTAGAGTTCCAGGTGTGTTGCTGCCGTTGCTCCTATCGGTCCCCATGGGTCACCCCCATCACAGCATTGTGCACCCCACTGTTTTATGGCAGGCCGCTGCAGCGTGGACCTCGCCGCAAAACTGTAATTTGAAGCAATAAAGAGGTTTTAATGAGTTTGAAAGTGATAGAAAGGAAATAACTGCCGGGGGAAAACTGGAGGTGGAATAAACGGAGAACAGCCTTTTTGAACTGCTTTTTGCTTGCCTCTAAGATTGAGCTGGAGGATCCTGTGTGTGTGTGTGTGTGTGTGTGCGCGCGCATGCGCTTGTCTCGTCTTATGTAGCCGTCTACCTGTGTGAGTGTGTGTGTATGAATACGTTTATGCTGTTGTGTGCTTATTTTCTTTGTGCCGTTGCGTTCAGATTTTAACGTTTAAACCACGACTGTGTTCACACATCTAAATCTGCACGTACCTGTACATGCATGTGCATATCCCGTGTGTTTTTTTTCGCGTGTACGTGTGTGTGTGCACGCCTGTGTGCGTGCGTTACCGGAGGGTGCGCAACACGAAGGCTAATGTGATGGTTACTAAGAACGCGAGCTGTGGCTGGAGGAAGGGAGAGGGAAAGGAGTGAAAGAAAGGGAGATGTGAAGTGAGGGACAGAAAGAGCGGAAGAGAGAGAGAGAGAGAGGGGGGGGCAGGGAGACACACAGAGGAGGGGCTGTGAGAGAGAGAGAGAGAGAGAGAGAGAGAGAGAGAGAGAGGGGCAGGCGCACAGGAGGAGTGTACAGATGAGTGTGGGAGTACTTGATAAAGAGAATTCTATCAGGCAGGCAGGCAGCGCTCGGTCTCACACACACGCGCACACACACCCGAGGCGGGAACTAGGAGCAACAGCTGAGCTCTCCCAGCCTCTGCTCCAACATGGTCCAGCATCGGCCTGCCGGAGCCTGAGGGCAACCTAGCACCGCCGTCCTGGGCCCTGGGGGACCCTCCCCTGTTCGGCCCTCTCTCCCTCTGTGGTTGTGGGTTTTCTTTTCCCCTCCCCCTCCCCCCCTTTTTTTTTTTTTTCTCCTTTTCTTTTTTTTTTTTTTCCTCCCTTTTGCTCCGCTCCACGCGTCGCGCAGGTGAGCGCAGAGAACCGGCAAGCTGGCGGGCTCCTTCGACAGCCACTTTGCCAGGAACGCGATGTGGCAGTGCCAGCTGTCGCAGCCGGACTGCCGCTGTTACCGCGTGGACGGCTACTCACTGCTCAAACGGATGCCTCTACACCCTCTCATAGGCCCGCGCTGCCCGGCTCAGTCCGTGGGCCAGTGGCTGGACAACATCGGCCTGGTCCAGTACGAGAACCACCTGCTGGCCAACGGCTTTGACAACGTGCAGTTCATGGTGAGTGAGCCTGCTCCCGCGACGCCTGCTCCGTACCCTCCTCGGACCCACCGGCATCTCGCGCTCCCTTCTTGGGGATCCTGAACAAACACACGCACACACACACACACACACACACACAGGACTCGCTAACTCCAAAAAGCATTCAGTTCACTTCTGACAAACTTTTCTGCGTTTTCTGAGCGCCTTGTGGCTGCCCCTTTCTCTAAAATGTCGTTATTTCAGCTGCTTGTTTCATCGGCGACTCTAACGATTCGTTAATTTAAAAGACGAAGCCGTTCCCAAACTGTTTTTTTCATATCACCTGTTTTCTGTTTGTGACTAAGTGCTCTAGGTAGTTTTGGTGGCAGTGTGTGTGTGTGATGTAAACCATTTGCTCCAAGTAGCCCTTGTGTTTTTAAGCAGTACGGCTAGAGGGAGAATGTTCGTTTTGTGCCTTGGTAACCATGGTAAAGGTCGAGCGCGATCTGCAGTGCGCGCACGCTGTGTGTAGCGGTGTCCATGGTAATCTCTTTCCGTTAGCAGAAGGCTAGAGTAGAACTTGCCTTTACCAGCACCTGCCTGACAAGGCTGTGTACATGTGGCACATCGTTTCTTACCTTGTCATACGTGATCGGGGAAGCATGGCAGCACCTCCTCGAACAAGACTACCACCCAGACTCCTGTGGCAGAGCACTTTGGAAGTGGGGAGCTGTGTGTGTTCAGGTCACTTTGCAGAGTATAGCGCCACACAGCTACACAGAGTGGTACTTGTGCAAACACCTGAGCCTCAGGTAAAAGGTACGCTTGTCACCTTGTGCTCAACGCGCAGGAATTGCTGAAAGAGGCAGTGGAGTGTGTGTGAGTCAGCCGTGGGTAGAAAGTGCTGCTGTGTGTGTGTGTGTGTGTGTGTGTGTGTGTGTGTGAGACACATGGAAAACATTTGGATATTTGGATACGGCTGAGAATGGTGAACAGATAGAGGGGGACAGCGTTTTGTGTTAATGTGTGATGAGCAGGATTTAGTGAGGAGGGTGTTGTGTGTGATGTCACCGGCGCTGGCACGTCCCCGCTGAGCGGTCGGGCAGGTGGCTCCGCTCCAGGTGTCTGGAGACTGGCACCGACGACAGGCAGCTGTCTCCGAAGCAGCAAGGTTGGGAGAGCCGCACAGCTAGGGCTTTTCTCATGGTGACGCATAGGGGTCCAACGGGGCTTTGTACAAGGGGGCGTTGTTAAGGTAGTCCCATCATGCATTAGTCCACAGGTATGACAGTGGTCTGCGGGCCAGTAGGGCTGTGGCAAACAAAACGCGCTCAGTGCCTGCCTAGTGACATGGAGCTGGGGGATGGGTCAGAGCCACCCGAATACTTTGGGGTGCTCCACAGAACTGTGCAGCGCAGGGACACCCACCTTTGCAGCTTCACACCCGCGGGTGTGACAGACACGGCTCTCGGAGAATGTGGTGCGGTCTCCACTTGTCTGCATGGTGAGCTGGCCAGCAGTGCACAAGGCTACGGCTGCTTGTATATGCATGTCCGCGTACAGAATTTGTGTGTGTCTGTTAATGTTGATGTGCGTGTGTGTGTGCGTGTGTGCGCGCATGTGTGTTACTAGTGATGTAGAGTCTCTGTAATGACATCTCGGAGGGTATTTTGTGGAATCACTCTTGCCGCTTCTCGCCTTGCATCGCTATGACCTGCATCTGTCCCTTCGGTTGCCCTGGCAACGGCAGTTTGAGTGGGCCGATCCATGTGAGTGCTGCAGCATTGCTCAAGAACCGGACTGGAGGAGGAGGGCGGCCATTATCCCCATGCATGTGCGTGTGCGTGCGCACGCGTGTGCGCATGCACGCACACCTACCGTGTGCGCTGGAGAAAGAGGAGGACAGACAAGGCTTTAATCTACAGAGAAATTCTGTGTGATCAGAAGCAGCAGGGCAGAGCGTGGCATTAATCCTGTTACCGTACACAGCTCCACAGAGAGACACCTGCGATGTCCACGCTCAGTGGCAGGATCTCGGAGACGAAGAACACCCACATATGCGTGCTCTTATTTAAAACGGAGAGGCTAGCTAAAACCTCTCGTTAAGTACTTTTTAGATTGTGTCCTATAGAAATTTCACAGCGGTAGCTGGGCTTACGGCGCTAGATCCTCCCCCCGGTTTCTTTGGCAGTCTCAGGCAGAAGCAAACGATGGTTCTGCCACCTAAGAGCTGAGAAGTGACTGAGCGCTGTGTTGTCTAATGGGTGAATGTGAATTTCCGGTGCTGGTTCTCCTCCAAGTGTTAAGCTGTAAAGTCTGCAGTGGCAGTCAGTTTGAATTGATGCGTTCTTGCGTTTGGTGGTCCGTCACTTATGGAGATGTTCCTTCTGTTTCCTGTCCTTCTGCTTTGAACCGATTTCCAGTCTGATTTTTGGGCTGGATGTGCAGTTTCAGAGACCTGTGTTTGTCTTCCAAGTTCAGCACAGACTGTATTCTCTGTAATAGTAATTTTTTTTTTTTTTGTGCTTTTAAAAAATATACATGAAACGACACATCAGAGTCTACGATCAGTGTGCCTGAGCCACCAGTTTGTTTCTCCTTTACAAACCGGACTCGGGATGGGTTGTTTTCGTTTGTTTGTTGATTGGCGGGCTGGATTGGTCATGTGACGTGTTTATGTCACATTTAACCCCCGTTCCCATCTCTTCATCCTCCACCACGGTCTGCATTACTTACCCATTAGGCCTCACATACCCAACTCGAATCTGGTTCAACACATACAATTATGTCTAACAGCCCTGGTACAGTTACGAATGGTGTAGATTGGCTTATAAACCTGTCCCGTTAGGGTGTGTGATTAACAGCTAAAGGCAGATGCTGCTTGTGGTTTGCTGTGGCCAAAAATGCAGGTGCCTAAGAGTTTCAGTTGCTGACATACTGAGGTTATAAACATTGCCAAGTCTGTATGTTTCTGAAAAGTTGGTGGAGGGTTTTGCGTATTGCTGGAAGACTTGGAAATACGATACGGAAAGCCGGTCCCACTTTATTAAATTCTGGATGCAATTTTCCCTCCTTTGAGCTGCTGTTAGTTACGGTTAATATTGCATAAGCAGTGCTGCAGTTCTCTCGTGAGTGTGGACATACAGTAAGCGTTCATTCCAGTTTCTCGCGCCGGGTCCTCATGTTCTGGAACTCCCGCCGTGTGAAACGCTACGGAGAAACAGGGCTGTTGAGCAGGTTTAACCTGGAGCTCACCTGGCACTAACCTGGGAGTGGCCTGCACTCACCTGTACATGAACACTTGCATATAGGTTTTTAGCACAACGCTGTTAGGTCGGCTTGCTGTTTGTTTTTGTGCGTTCTGGTGTTGCGAACGGTCAGTGTACATAGCATTCTCTCAGCTGCTCACACACACATGTGCTGAAGGGGTGTATCTGTGTGCTAGCAAGCTGTGGCTCTTGGACACCTCGGGTATGTGGTGGATGTGTCCAGAATCGGCACAGTGTTTAAACTCCTGATTTTTGTGGAGTCTATCCCTCTCTGTGTGACGGCAGAGCGTCTGCTTGCTGGGTGTGACAGTTCAGGGACTAAGCATGGGGTCTGGTGCCAGCAAATCCACACACAGGAGTGGATCCTGGTGGTTCTTTCCTCTGGAGCCACTGGGTAGGTAGCTGGAGGTTCACTTACCTGGCACAGAGGTGCGAATTCCAGTGGACGCATGTTAGCGGAGGGTCCACCGGCGCTGGACATGACACGTTTGTGAGCCAGCCCGTCTCACGCTGACTCGATACCGATGTGAGAATCACGCAGGATTAACCGTGCCGGTCCAGCACTTCACCCCCCTAGTGAACACCTAACAAATACTACAGCGGGAACAGATTTGGACACGTTAAGTGGAGCGCGTTCAAGACCTTGGATGGACCTGTTGTTTTTGTCATCGATTGACATAATATTCAATGATACACATTGATATGGAGAACAGTTTATCTCTGAGAAGAATGAGAAGGTCATGAAGGTAATGAGAATGAGACATTTGTACCTTAGTCACGTTCTCTTGGTCAGCCATAAGCGTGCTGAACGCTAGCAGCTTGTACATTGCCAGATCACAAGGGTGGAGCATGTCCCCCTCAGTAACTGAGCCATGTCTCAGGCTGGCTCCTGGTTACCCTGGTATCAAAGCAAGCTGATTATCCAGAAACAGAATCCTGAGCGATTAAGTGTGAGGACAATGTGTGGTTGGTTTGAACGGAGTGCCACTCAATTAAGCTGATCTGGGGTCAGCACTCTCCCAGTGTTCTACCCTGCTGAAGTGGTTTTCCTTGTCTGCTGCTAATTTGATTCAGTTTGCTTAAGTGTTATAAAATAACTTGACTCGGTTTGCTTCAGTGTTATAGAAACACGGGGAAAAAAACTGCAATTATAACGTTAACAAAAACTGAAAGCAGCCAGCTGAACAGAAAACCAAGCAGCATGTTAGAACAAAATATGTAGTATGCGTGTAAATGTTTACAACAAAGCACGTAATGTGTGTAAACGTTTTGGTCGCTCAGTGGTGGGTCACTCGCTGTTCCTGAGTCAGTGGTAGAGATTGCTGGAAGAGACTGTAGAGTCTGCAGAGACTTGATTTGTGTTTTGTTATTTTTGCACTGTAATGCCATATAATTTTTTCATAACTATAACATTTCATTACAAAGCCTCTTAAAGGTTTTTTTTTTTTTGGTTGTTTTCATTACTCTTTCCGGCTGCCTCGTCGCTGTGGGTTTATATTAATTTTCAAGTTCAGGCTAGTTTATTGACCTGGTAATTTAACATTTGATTAAAATTTAAAATGAAATGCATCATCGTCAAGAGCGGCAATAATTATGCTTTGCGTATGTACTCAGCAATGATACAGCAGAATAATGTAAACATATATATATATATATATATATGTCATTAGACTGCAAACAAACAGAAATGCATGCGCATAAGATTAATGTAAATGGTAATATTGGCGGCGTGAGTACACACGCGCGTGCGTGCGCGCGCACACAATTCCAGTTTACCTTTGTGCATTTGTGTGTGTGTGTGTGATTTCCGTTAGATAATTCTGTTTCTCTCCAGTTCCTCACAGTGTATGAGCCTGTAGCTGCTGACTCCAGCCCACGCACTGTGTGCGGATTACTGAGAGAGTGTCTGCTGTAACAGTCCAGAACACTAAATCCCGATATAATGGCACGTAAAGAAACCCTCTTTCTTAAAGACGACTTTCAGAGCAGCACGGTTTCAGATTGCTGACTCTTTTGCTGTTTGCTACGTTTTGTAAGAAAATAAAAAATAAAAAAGCCACTTATAAAACAGCGGGGGGGGTTTTTTTTTTTTTTTTTCTCTTTTGTAGCCGAATAAATGAGAAAAGGGAAGATCATGGGATGTGTCGGTTCATGATGACGCTGAATAATGGATAATCCACAGAGCGGAGAGGAAGAGCGACGTTAGTCCCGTATTGTTTGTGTATGTTATTAAAAGTAGCAGTGATGGGGGCCCAGGGGGGAGTCCAGGGGAATCGGGCACGCAGCTTCCGCTGCCTTTCTGCGGGCTCAGAAGCTAATAGCGCAGCATCTCCGCAACACCACATTTCTGCCCGGATTAATGCCAGTCACGAACCAAATGCAATGTTTTTCCATTGTCAGAGGCGAGCAGCTTCTCAAACTCAAGGGGTTATTTTAGGTTTCTGAACCGGCACAAATGAGCTCTGGTAGCGCAGTGGGGCAACACCTGCCGTGGGCCCTTGGTACTTTGCAGGAATTCACGATTGCTGACTGGTTCTGAGATCCGTTCGGCCTTGTGAAAAGCAGCCTTACTCGGACAGTTTCACCCACCATACACCTGGCAGAAATCAAACGACCAAACGCATATCGCTCACCGGCTCGTGGCGTGACCTTACCTGTGCTTTGCCCACTTAGGCAGGTGCACTTTCAAACGGGCTCACCTGCAGAGCGGATGCTGCAGGTACGCATCTGTTGACACATAGGCGCCCACGGTTATGGAGGCTGATGTAAAACGTGCCCTCGCACACCAGCCACGGTGCTAATACAGACATCGCACATATTAACTGACCAACAAGGGAACTGCGCTGCATACCATCTGCCAGGTGGGTCTGTGCGCTGTGGACGGATGGACGGATGATGGACAGAGCCTGTTTCTCCTCCAGGGCAGTAACGTGGTGGAGGACCAGGACCTGCTGGAGATCGGTATCCTGAACTCCGCTCACAGGCAGCGGCTGCTCCAGGCCATCCGGCTCCTGCCCAGGGTGAGTGTATCCTGTGTGTGTGTGTGTGTGTGTGTGTGTGTGTGTGTGGAGGGGTGGCTAAGTGAAGACAGGAGGTTCATTGACACCAATGGCTACATGGAGTTGGTGACAGCGTTCACATGAGCAGGTGGGAACTCTCCCAGCCTGCAAGAAACAGTGGTGTTACAAATGTAGGTTTTGTACCCTTTTGTCCCAGGGTTAGCACTCAGGGTCAGCGCGCGGTGTCACGGCTGGGCGCGGCATAAAGGGGATTCAGTCCACAAATGATCAAGGACAGGGACGTCCTGTTACTGAGACGTGATCCGTCAGGTGATGATGCTGAGCGAAGCTCCACCTGTGAGAGGGAGGACAGAATGTCTTTAAGTGTGTGTATGAGAGAGCGAGAGGTTTTTGTTTGGAGATTACGAGGCTCACATCTGAAATCAGTATCTTTCATGTCAAGTTTTCAGATCTATAAAAAAAAATGACAGTACGCTCCACCCCCCTCTGAGTGGGAAGTCCGCTTAAACAGTGCCTGTCTTTTTTTGAAGGGCAGAGAACACACAAGTAGAGCACACAATAGGACAGAGAACAGTCCAGAAATAAAGAAATAAAGGAACCAAGGTTCTTCAAGGATCACTGCTGCATCATTCACATCTTTCAGGAGAGGGCAAAGCCATAATTCTAAATTATTCTTATTGGGGCTCCGTACCCAATCTGTGGATGGGGTGTTGATGTTAACTTCCCTCTGACCTGGGCGTCCTGGCTCCCCCTTGCCGTAGCATTTGTGCTGTACCTCATCAGTCTCAATGTTTGACCAGGCGACGTCTGTGCCAGTATGTCTCGTGTTTCATTATATGAGGTAGGCAGTAGCGCAAAGTGTCTTGCCTAAGGACCCACACTGGGAGTTGGTAACCTGCCCCGACCAGGACGTGAACCCAGGTCTCTTGCATGGAAGTCAGTTGACTTACCCGCTGAGCTACCCAGCCGCTTAGATATATTAAATTGCAGATGTTACAGAATAACAGCAGTAGGAATAAATACAAATGAAGCCAGACAACAGCAGAGGAGAGAAACTAAAAACACAGTATGGACGGACGAAAAACCTCTGGGGGCCCAAGGTTGACTTATCTATAAAGGACGTAGCACGTCTGTGAAAAATGCGATATATTGCATTAATGTTTGGATAAAGTAAGCCAGAGTCACTGGGGAAAAAAAAAAACTGTTGAGCATAAAATGTTTCATTTTAATTATCTTAACATCTCACCAGTTAGCATTCACACTGGAACATCACCCGGGTCACATGTCTAACTGCCATACCTACTGGACTTACAGGCTAACGCTTCTGCTGGTGTGTTTTTGCGTGATCTTGGGCCACCCGCATGCTGAACTGTTCTTAGACTGAGTAGGGGGGGCAGTGAAAAGCTTCTGAGGGTCAGGGAGGACAGGCTCCCATCCGTGGCTCCTGGTCGCTCCTCCAACAGAACGGGACCAAACATGCGCCTCTCCCTGCAGGTGCGGCCGATCGGATACGACGGGAACAACCCGACTTCGGTGGCAGAGTGGCTTGAGTCCCTGGAACTGGGCGACTACACCAAGTCTTTCCTCATCAATGGCTACACGTCCATGGAGCTGGTGAAGAAGATCTGGGAGATCGAGCTCATCAATGTGAGTCTGGTTCCCTAAATGGGGAAAAGGTGACTGCGGGGTCGCGGTGAAAAGGTCAGACTGCCAGGTGACCTGAGGTCCATGGTGTTCCAACTGCCATACTTAACTCACTTAGTGGTTAGCAGTAACCTTCCTCCTGATTGTGCAATATTTATATGAAGCCCTCACACTTCACAAGCCTGAGAATCATGGGGGACTTGGTGGGGGGGAGGGGCTCTTCAAAGGCTAAGGTGCTTAGAAGCTCAGCGTGACTCGCTGCGGAGCTGATTAATGACGGCATTCCAGTGAGGGCTGTATGCTGGGTGATTTTTGTGGGGACAGAGGTCCTAACCCTGATTGGCAAGACAGTGAGGCAAACTAGAGTCAGCTTTTGGCACTGCATAGCAGGATGACCGAAGTCACGGAAGCGTATTATTTGTTTGTTTTTTTTTTCTTTCTTTTCTGACTTGATGGTTTTAACAAGATTATAGGTATCAGAAAAAGGGAGAGGAGGTTATTCCTGTACAGCTTTTCTCGGTAAAGAATAGCTTTTCTCTCACCACATTTCTAAGTATCAGTGTACACAGTCAGAACAGCTGGCATGGTAAAATGGGTCTGAGAGATTCATCAAACGGGGAGCATGCAGAGAGGACTGCGGCCACTAGGGGGCAGGAAATGTGGGTTATCACACAGGTAGTATGCAGAAAAGATTGTGGCCAGTAGGGGGCACCAGAGAAAAGCGCTTGTCCAAGGAGCATGCAGAGATGCTTACAGCCACTAGAGTGCAGCAGAAATCTGTTTGTTCCCTCATATACAGATTAGTAAATTTCAGCAGTGAATGTCATTAGTACCTAAGTGAAGAGACTTTGGAGTGATTCTGCTGACTTGTGTCTCAGTGTGGTTAAGTGTTTTTGCAGTCCGTCTGTGTTTGTACTGCATTTACACGGTGTAACGGAGTCGTCAATGTTACTGAGCCCACGAACAGTAGACGGCCATGAGACAGCCTGTCACAGGCAGGTCAGAGCAGCAAAAGGGTGCAGTGCTGGGAGACGCCCACCTGACACGCTTCAGCCCCTCACACACAATGGTCATCTCCAGGGCCGCTCCAGAGGGCAGCCGGAACTGTTTTATATTCTTTAGACCAGCACTGCAAATACAATTACAGAGTGGGGGTGCAGAGCAGACCCCTCTGTAGCCATGGTGATAAAGCAGTTGGCATGTAAATAATGTGTGGTGCTAATAGAAAAACACACACACACACACACACACACACACACACACACAAAGAGTTTATGTGTGAACAAGGGAGAAAAAAAAATCTGGAAAGTACCCAAGTAAGTCTTTTGATAGTTGCCAGGGGAAACCGATGCCATAGTGACTTGTGGGTAAATTTTTGGAGTAGCACATTGAGGAAAGGCAGACAGTGTTGTGGTGTGGTTTTAAATAGCTGCTATGTTGGGGTGGGATTGACGCAATGGGTCAGGATTAGACCGTGGCTGTTTTCAAGTCATTCCCAAATCCCTCCTCCTTCCCCGACTGCCCAAAGGGCACAGAAATAGACAGTTTGCCATGTGCTCCTTATCATGTTTGCAAAGCAGACACATGGCCCTTAACCCTTCATTAAAGCCTCTGGCAAGATCCTCTTCCAGACCATTTCAGCTAAGCGCTGCAGGGAGACGTTTGTTTTGAAAGAAGACAGGAAAGCGTCATGTGATAGCCTCAGAGTCTCCATCTGGTCTACCTGGAAGAATTAGCTGATTTAATTACCGCAGAGCACCCCTGATGGGTTAGACTTCTTTGGAGGTTAGTTAAAAAAAAAAACATTACAAGCAGGAAATTAGGCTGTCGTTGTAATGGCGCACCATCACCACTAGATGGCACTGGAGTTCTTTAGACAGTTTAATATAGCCAAAATATTTTGCTCCTTATAGAGGTACTTTTATTTCATGCTGTCACTACTGAAGGTAAGTAAATTAGAAAAATAATACTATTGTTACAGTGTTGGAGAGTGTAAAAGATTTGTGGATGATTGTTTTCTTTTAAAGCTATACATTTTTTACAGTGTGTTCTGATCAGAACAGAGGGGTCAGGGCACATCTGGAGACTGCTCAGAGTGTCTGCTAGCAGGGGCATGTTCATGAAATGCCCGTGAGGAGGAATGTTAGGAAAATGGCCCTTCATGCCTGAGCTAGAGTAGCAGCTCAGATATTAAATCACCCAGAGAAGTCACATAGTGAGCACATGCATATACATTGTACATGTGTTTGGGGACGGAGTGTATTTGTGTGTGAGAGTGTGTGTGTGCACATCCCTGCATGCAACGCGTGGTTTCTTTGTGCTGTGTGCGCAAGCATGTGCTTTCAGCATCCCTCTGCTTGTATGAGAGTTTGTCCTTGTTGTGGTGGGAAATGCCTGCTTGCAGCACACAGCAGTCCGACCAGCCTGGCCACACAGACCATCCCAGATAGAGCCGTCAAACTCAGCCTCTTGCTCGTTATATGAGACTGAACTGGACCTGGTACTACAGGGACAGAGGGACTCTGCGTTCTGAAGAAGCACTGTGACTAAAACTGAAGTTCTGCTAGTGCCAAAGAGAGACAGTGACTGAGACTGAACATCACCTACTTCCACAGAACTGCAGTGACTGGGACCGAACATCACGTAGTTCCACAGAGCTGCAGTGACTGGGACTGAACATCATGCAGTTTCACAGAGGTGCAGTGACTGAAACTGAACATCATGTAGTTGACTGGACTTCTCCACCAACATGAGCAGCCAGTGGTGCTCAGGCAGAAGTGTTGTGTCTGGTAAATGTAAACCCATAAACAGTAGTAAACATCAGAGGTAAAATTTGCATAAACAGTTGTAGCTCGTGGACTGTTGTGTTACAGTCACCTCAGTCCCTGTGTGAAGAGATCTGACTGACTGTGTTGGGAGATCAAAACTATGTTTCTTGGCACAGGGACCAGTCACTAGGGGTAATAGAGGCTTCAGTTTAATAATAATAGTTTTACTTTTTGATGACCGTTAAGTTGCCATGACAGCTGGTTGTTGCCATAGTGACCTGACGTGCAGAGGCAATTTTGTCACTGTGTATTGCTGGCACCTTGGAGCCTGGGGAGGTGTGGAGGTGTGTGTGTGTGTGGGGGGGGCAACTGTGTTGACTGCATGTGTGTCTGTATGTATATTTGCGTGTGTGTCAGTGTGAAGCTGTTAATCCTGCTGTGATAACAAAGACTCCGACCATCTGGTGCATGTGTGTAGCGAGAGACACCACGGGCTTCCCAAATAGTGACCGAAGAGGCGAGTGTGTGGGAGCTATGGAATTATGGGCTTTAGGGTTGCTCGGCCCCAGCAGACCTGCTGAACAATCTGCTATGGAAGGCAGTCACACATGGGAATCTCACACACACACACACACACACACACACACACGTATACACATTTCCACACCACAAGCCACACGTTTGCATGCACAGACTCGCGCAGCCCTGCGTGCACAAACATGGGAACGTCACTTTTACTTCTGGTTTCACACCTTAAGCTTTGTGTGGTCGAGTTAGGCGGGACGTGTAGACAGGATAAGGCTGAGCAGGGAGGAATCGGCTCACCCTCGGGGCTTGCTTCTTCTGTTTGTCCTGCTGAGCGCATTCAGGAGGGCTCAAAGCTGCTCCCTAGGGTGACTCTTCTCTGAGTTCATGTTAGGGTACCACCTCTAAAGGTAAAAGAAGGTGCTGTTCTTATCCTTAATGTACATGGCGATAGACTTTCCTGGCCTGATGAATGGTGTACACAGGCGGGCGCACTATAACGGTCTAGCAAACACCGAAGTGCACCGCTGCCAGCATCACGCTGGTCACCTGACCCACGCTTGGCTGCGAAACTGCCCCTGCCATTCCCGGAGTCAGCGTGTAGCCATGGCGACACTGCCCGCGAAGGTGGTGACGTTACCATAGTGAGCAGAGACCTCAGCTCCTTGCGTGTCCGCGAAAGGTTTTGAACCATCACAGTTTAGGTAGATTGGGTTTGCGGCAGATCGGTTCTGAGCAGATTCATGTGCTGTCTGCCGTCTTACCCGGCTCTGTAAGGTGTCAGCCATGTTCGGTTTATTATTTTTTTCCCGTATTTCTCCAGATGTTTATGGCCTGCTGTGGAAGCTGCAGATACACCAGCAGGGACGGGCGTTTATGATCAGACAGAGCGATTCCTACGTGCAGACTCAGCTGTTTTTATTCGCCACACGGTTTGCTGGGGCTGTGGCTCCCGCGCCTCACAGGCTGCTTCCACACAAACTTCTGTTCGTCCGTCAGCAGTGCTTGGTTTTCAGTGGAGATGCCCTCTCTGTTGTCACACCAGTGTTACACACTGAAGATGTACAGACACTGGGCGCTGATGTATACACTAGCATGTGTGAGGACGGTGGGTCAGTGTACGTGCGCGTCTCGCAGGGTTACTGCGAATCCGTGTACTCGTGTGCCACGAGAAAAGCATGAGGTGTTCCTGCTTCAGCAGATGGGCCGGCCCGCGATGTTCCAGGCAGGACGGGGTTAATGAACCGGTCTCCGGAGCCAAAGGCTGCGGCTCTGCTGCTGCTCCTTGCTTACCTGCTCCTCCGGCGAGCGTGCGGGAGCTTGTCTCTGGATGTGCCCAGAGTCACCATAGTAACAAGGCGGAGAGCGGGTGGGCAGGCAAGTGAGGGAGGGGGGAGAAAAAGAGAGAGAGAGAGAGAGGGAGAGAAAGGCTGGGAGGGAGCGAGCGAGCGAGGCAGAGGAGGAGAGACGGTAGTGGCGTCCAGACGGAGAGGAGCAGGAACGCGCGGCTCACTGTGCTGCTACCGCCGTAAGGGAACGAGCCAGCGGTCGATCGGCCGCCGCGGAGCCGGCACCCGGAGCGGGACCGTCAGCGCAAAGAGCCAAGGCAGGGGTGGAGGGGCTGGCGTTCTCCCCCAGCTAGAGAGCCCACTGAAGTGCTCTGTGGTGTAGGTGAGTACACCGCGTGGGGGGGCTTGGGGAAGTAGTGGACCTCCAAGAAGACCGGCTGCGGAGAATCGGGAAAAGGGGGTGGGAGATAACAGGATGTGGGCCGGACCCGGGAAAGGGGGTGTTTGAGCGTTTCAGTCACATGCAGTCTACTGGGTCTTTATCATGCTCCTCTTCCTCACCCTCCACTGGTGTGGTAATGCCCCTGCCTACCAGCCCTGTGTCATTTCCATAGTGGTGTACTACCCCAGGGTCCTAGAGCAGGGAGAGTGGAGATCCCACCCCCCTCAGCCAGGAGGGACACGTTTAAAGGAGTGTAGTAAAGGCTCCCGCGTAGCGGACAGCGTGAAGGTCCTGCGGCTCACAGACACAGGAGGCCGTGTGGCCGCGCTGGGACCCCCTGAACCTGGGTGCCTGAGGGGAACCTCGTCCCAGCATGTCTGTGCTGTGTCCAGGTCAAACTTCCCTCTCTGTCACGGTCCCGGTACGGACAAATCAAAGTCACTTTGTATGGTACTTTACTGCTGTCAAAGTTATTGTCCTTATTGCAGTACGGTTAATGACTTTGGATTTTATTTTATACTACTTGGTTCAGTCGAGCAAAGGAGAACTTTGCATTGTGTTCTGGCTTGGTGTTGTGGAAGTGGTTTGTTTTGTAATCCTGTTTAGCGTATTTAATATGAACTTTGCTGCATTATATGGTTTAGGGCTTGAAACAAAGACTGTGTGAAGCCCTAAGTTTGTTTTGTGTACTGGTCGTCGGATCAGGATTTGGTCGAGTCAGGGGAGTTTGTGTTGTGTGCTGGTTCTGTCCAGAGTGGGTGAAGTTTGCACTGTGTGCTGGTTCGGTCCAGTGACCGGAGAGTGGAACAGGAGTCGTATTTTGTGTAATGGTTCCCCATATGATCAGATGCAGGGTGTAGTAAAGTGTATTCACACGTATGGGTTGCAATGCCCTCTATAGGTTAAAGTCTAAGGAAATTAGTGTCATTTGTGCAAAGACACATGCACACACACACATACACACAATCAAAACACACACAAAGCCTACATGGCGTAATTCCCTGCCCAGGCTCAGACAAGCTGAGCTCCCTGCAGGTAGCGGTTGTGTCTCAGTGGTGAGTATCCGGGTTTTCCTCTCCTTGCTGTGCGGCCTTCTGGCCCCTCTGTGAGACAGCAGTCCGCTCCAGTGTGTTTTCGTCATGACGTACATACACGCATGCGCATTCCTGCATAAACAACAAATGTCTGCATGTTCCTGTGCATGGGTACTGGGACACTTTAGTGACCGTGTGTGTGTGTGTGTGTGTGTATGTGTGTGTGTGTGTGTGTGTGTGTGTGTGTGTGTGTGTGTGTGTGCACACTCACTGGGTTTGGACCAAAGCAGTGGGACTGGGTGTTCATCTTAGACCCAGCGGGTGCTGGGTTTCATTCACAAAAGTCGGACTGCGTGTTGGGAAAGTGAGCAGCTCGCACGTCGGGGAGAGGAGTGGCTTTTTGTTCACAGTCCGTACGCTCAAGGGGTGAGACATGAAGCCTCTGGCAAAGCGACACATGAGCATGCACCAGCAGCACACTGGTGGTTAGCGTATCTGGCACTTCCACAACTTCCCTTTCATCTTTGTATATTACTGGAATCTTGGCATCTTTTCCAAACTTTGATGTCTTCACCAGGAATTTAGTCCACCAGCAAAATCGTGCCCAGTTTTTCCTCTTCAACTTTAGCTCCTTCTGTTTTATCCTGCTCGCTGAGTAAATCGTGAATTTGAGAGGAATGCAATAGAAAGTGGCATTTCCGCATACAACATGCGTGTGCACATTCTCTGCAGTGCAAAGTCTCGTGTGGTCTCCCCCCCTTAGAAAACATGACAGGCGCCACGCACCCCTGCAGGGTCGCCAAAGTGGGCAGTGTGCTTGAGGTCTGCGATGCCGAGGCCCGTCTGTAGGGTGAGCCGGAACCAGAGCTCGCCTCCGCCAGCCCAGTTTGGCGTTGGGCGTCCTGTTGTGTTTCGGCAGGGGCTCACTGCATTCCACGCACAGCACCACTGCCCCTTATGGTTGCTAGGTAACTGACTAGCTCTGTGCCCCCCCATCCCCCCACCGCTTGGTTGTTCCCGCTTTACTAGCTGCTGGTTAAAAATGGATCTGAAGAAACAGAGGTCTCTTTCTGGCTGAGGGGGGAAAAAAGAGACCCTTCTGAAAGCGGAAATGTGAGTTAAAGGGTATCGCTTAGGAGTTTAGCAGACACCTTAATCTGAAGCGATTCACATGCGTGCAGCATGCCAGGCAGGCAGTTCGTAAGGCTGGCTGTTTGGTTCTGAAAGGGAAAAAAAAAACTATTTGAAGTCTATTTGATAGGTACATCCAGACCTGGCCCCTTTTTCACCTGGTGAAGGTAATTGTTTTCACAAACGATGAAGGATGTTACTGCAGAGAACTGATGTCAGGCCAGTAAGATGAGCGTAACGTGGAATAAAAGGAGATGGGTAGACACCCAGGGCCCTGTCAGGTCAGCTGTGCTGCACTCTATGTGCCCTGAGACCTGCCCCACGTGTTGTCATGGCAACGCGGACGGTCCTCGCCATAGGTAAAGGATGGGAAAAATAGGCCCTGCAGGTTAACTGTCTGTGATGGTGGCCCTCTGAGGTCAGCCAGCTGGGATTGGGATGCAGGTCTTATCAGACATCATGTCCGCTGAAGCAGAATTATAACACCCCCCCAAGTGTTGACGGTTTAAGTTTGACACCGAGGCGTGATGCACATGGAGATCACGCTTCTCAGCATCTCTGGATGGTGCTGACTGAGCATTAGATGGCATCCCGTGGGCACTGACGGAAGGGCGAGTACGGGACAAGCCGGCCTTCACCGCCTGTAAATACGCCTGTTACACCCCACTCAGAGCCCTCCTTCCTGCTTCAGGAGGCACGGTTACAGGCCTGTGGGTTTTCCTGTACTGCAGGGCTGTCAGTGAGCCTGTTTGAGGGTGTCGGTCCCCACTCCTCTGCACCATGCTCCACCGGCGCTCCAATGGTAGGACAGGGCGGACAGCTGGGCACAGGCCGGGGATTTGTCCCGACTGCACACTGGGGAAACTTCTCCCTGTCCTGTGTTCTCAGTGGGCTTCGTCTGCCATTGTTGTATGCGTCTCTCATTCTCTGCTGTCAGAGCTTCAGTAGTCTATAGGTAGGGCTCTGCTATAGCACAGTGTGTGTGCGCGTCTACACTAACCTTCTTATCGAACACGAGGCACGTAACTGTCCACTGGCCGGCGAGGACAGCAGCCTAGCAGCTGTCCTTAGGCTAAAGGGCTGTTATCGCTACGCTCAGGGCTGTGCCTGCGTCTTCCGATTTCCTCGGGGCCGTGACTTTTTCGTACGCCAGCGCACGGTGGCCAGGCTCTGTGATGTTGCTGGTGTCCGTCCAGGTTAATCCTGAAACAATGGCTGTTTGCCCGGGTTTAGCGGAGATTACACCATCGACACACAGCAGCTCGCTCACACCACAGTGCCGTCTTCATCGCGGCCGTTAAATCGGGCCGCTCCCGTGCTGTCCTCTCGCGGCTCGGTGATTAGGTACCGTTCTGACAGCATTAGACGGTTTGAGATTGCTGATGCTTCCGAGAGCTCTCACAGCCGTTTGATCTCGCGTGTGAAAGCCGTGTCAAATGGCAGGACGTTGGGGGCCGCTCGATCCCCTGTGGGAACGTGTGAAGATGCTAGTTCTTCACGTCAGGAACTTGCTGTGAAGTCCATTTTTGTGAAGGCAGCCGTGCAGATATACTCGCTGCAGCTGACGAGAGCTGAAGAAGTGTGTGTGTACACGTGTATAATGTGTGTGTGTGTGTGTGTGTGTGTGTGTGTGTGTGTACACGTGTATAATGTGTGTGTGCGCGCGTGCGTGCAGGTGCCTGCAGTCTCTAAAAAAAAAAAAAGTGATCAACAACTTACAAGCAAGTAACAATAGGTTTTCAAAATACTGATGTTTCCTGAAGTGTTTTTTGACTAAAAATGTACAGAAGAACTCTGGTAGCCACACAGGCCCTTGTTCTTATGTAACAAGCACCTCCCCCTGTAGTAACAGAAGCTCTGCACGGACCCCCCCCACCGCACCTCCCTGCAGGTCTCTCCCGCGCCTCTCCCATCACATTTGCATCTAAATTAAATCCATTTTCCGCGCATCCACCGATGCCGCCGTTCCGTTCCTCTCGCTTTCAGAGTCCCCGCCTCCCGCCCGCCGCACCTGTGTCCGCGTTCGCTCCTCTGCCGCGATATCGCCAAGAGGCTGAAAGTAGGTTAATTACTCGTTCGGCGGCGTTTAGGCCGTCCTGAAATTAAACGCTTGGTAACGTTGTTAGAATCGCGTCTCGGAGCCCGGGTCTGCACAGTGACAAAGGGTGGTTAGCACAGGGACACAGAGATGGACAGATGGAGAGAGTGAAAGAGGTATTCTAGATACACCTGATATGACATATTCAGTATTTGTTAGGTCTATTATAGGAAGCTCCTTACTTAAAAGGCTGTATTGATCTTCACCCCGTCTGTGGAAATGTGAAACATTTTAACTGTTTCTGTGCTGTATACAGGATGGAGGGTCACATCTTTTGCATTTTGAAGTCTTGTTTTGTCAGCTGTTGGCTGAATGTGAGGCTGACAAATGTTTCATGTTTGTGTTTTTTTTAATTATTATTATTATTATAATTTGAACAGCCTGACTTAAAACCCCCTTTGATTTGCCCTCCATTTCCCTTGTGGCCTATCAGGTAGTTGGCGTACCGATTCCACATGCACGTTTCATAGAAATTCATGCCCGGTGCAGCATTCAGAAGCGATTTGGAAAGGTCAACCTCTAAATTAGCGCAATTAGGAAAAAAGATCAAGTGAAGTTCATTAATCAAGCAAGCTTATTATTTCACCGTGTCACTGAAAGGGGGGGGGGCCTCTCTGCAGCTCTCAGGCACTGAGCAACAGTGTGAGTGTAAAAGTGCGCACTAATGAATAGTGTTGTTGGGGGGGGGCATTTCCCTTCACCTATTAAAAAGCCAGTGGATGTAAGAGGGCAGCAGGGTCGGCCGAGGATGACGTACCTTTGGAGACCTGGGAGATACGATGCAGCTGGGGAGATCTTCAAATGCACACGCCCGTCCCTGATTCATGCACGTTTGCTGATTAACTACAGCAGGGGGAGACACCCCCCCAGCAAAGCCAGTGCGTGATGGAGAATCTTTGAACTTGCCATTGGCATAAACAGCTCAGAGATCACGTGCGATTAGAAGAGTGCGAACAGAGACCCTCGGGCACAGCACATGTGAAAAAAAACAGAGCAAAGGCCCGCAGTGAGCGAGCGTGCGTGCGAGCGAGCGTGCAAGCGTGCATGTATTTGTGTGTGTGCTGCCGCAGGTTTATTCCTCTAATCAGGCAGCGCTCTAACAGATGCCGAGCAGTAATTGGTGAACCAGTGCAGGAGATGTGGGAGTGATTAGCGTTTGGATGCTATGAAGCCCGCTGGTGTGGGGGGGGGGGGGGGGGGGGGGGGGGGGGGGGGGGGGGGGGGGGGGGGGGGGGGGGGGGGGGGGGGGGGGG
>JABJVR010000001.1:2544349-2554820 GCA_025773905.1 Chitala chitala
TGGGAGTTTTTTTGTTTTGTTTGTTTGCATGGAGGTTGTTTTGCCCCCCCCCCCCCCTCCCTGTTCTAAGGATAATTAAGCTCACAGCTATGAGTGAGACGCAGTGTAATTATTGTCCTGTACCCAGGAAGCATTCCTATCGCCTTGTCATCTGGTGCCGAGTCCCTGTCTCACGTCAGCCCCGGGGCAGCCTCTGCGCAAACAGGAGGTTGCAGCATTTATTCACCCAGCCGTAGTCTTCCTCAGCTCGTACTATTTACCAAATGCTTTTACACTTTCACACAACAAAAGCTTTTCTTAAATTTGTACATAAAATCAAGTGTTTCTTGCTGAAGAAACAAAGCGAAACACAAGAACCCGTTACAAAATTCGAACCTGCAGCCGCTCGGTCTCAAACACCGCTTTACTGCGAAAGCACGCACGCTGAAGCTTTGGAATGTAGCGTGTGGAGATGGGAAAAGGGTGTCGGACAGAACGCTTGGCGAGCGCGAGCCAATGACTGTCGCCAGAACGCATGCAAAAACGGGCGGGCAACACCGACCCGACTGCGTGTGAGGGGCAAGGGACACATAAGCCACTGATTTATTTTACGCTAAATGACAGAATCCCTTACCTTTACGCTTTAGCTTGGCCTCTGCTGCTGATGTTTTTGGGCTGTGTACGTTGCTGCCGACCTCTTGCCCCGCTGAACCGCATCCTCCTGCAGCGGACCGGGTGCTCTGATCGCCTCCGTCACTTTCGCTAATTTATTGGCTGCTGCAGGAACAAGATGATGCATTACTGACACAGCGGTGAAATATGGGCATGGAGCGCGGGCATGGAACGCACACGCACCCCACACGTGTGCATATTTGGTGTCACCCGCTCTGAAATACAGGCCCTCCGTGGTGTGATTAGTCACCGTAATTCTGTGGCGCCATAAAACACAAAGCCCATAACCAAGAAAGCCCAGCTGATTTACAGCCTGTTCCTTACACACACACACACACACACACACACACACACACACACACACACACACACACACCTCTCCCTCGGGTTGGCTGCATGAACCAATTAATACATCAACTATTATGACTGAACACAAGTGGATTTGGCTGGGGGTGGGCCTTTTTAATCAGACAGGTAGCGTGGACATTCATGCAACTTACTACTTTACCCAGCATGCTTTTCTGTAGGAGCATCTAAGACACTGGAAAAGTCGTGTAGAGAAAAAAAGCCAGTCATTAAAGGGGAACGCTGCCTGGACCTTGGAATAATGGCACAAAAAAACCACATCTGAGTCACAAGGAAGATGGTCCTGCTCGCCAGTTTTGCTGACGAGGTCAAGCGAGCTAACTTCCCCTTTTCCCCTCCTCCAAGCGAGCTAACTTCCCCTTTTCCCCTCCTCCAAGCGAGCTAACTTCCCCTTTTCCCCTCCTCCACAGGTTCTGAAGATTAACCTGATAGGACACAGGAAGCGCATCCTTGCCTCCCTCGGCGACCGTCTCCACGACGACCCACCGCAGAAGCCACCCAGAGCGATCTCTCTGAGGGTAAGTTTGTCATATAGACAAGCCCATCTGTGAGTGGACATCCCTCCCTGTCCCTGGGTTTAGGACATCACTAGTCCTTCTGTCTTTGGGTCAGGCCAACTGCTCTTTCCTGGTACTCAGAGCAACGCATCGCCTTTCACTCAGGTGCTGAACTAGTCTGGGCCGCCCGCTCTCTGGGCACTCCCAGCTCTGGGTCCCACTACCAAGGCATTGTGGGTCTACGCCCCCCTAGAGCCCAGCCTGCAGCAGTCTTCTGAGTCATTCATATTCCTACCAGGCACAGCTGTTTGACTAGTAATGAGGGCTTCTGATGTTCCTTTATATTCAGCTCACGTGAATACATTCTGAGGTTCTCCACAGAGCGGTGTGTGCGTGGGGCTGGATGTGTGAGTCTCTCTCTCTCGCTTAGAGTGGGACTGCAGCAGAATGGGCACCCACCCACGTGCAGGTAGAGAAGGGAGATGGCAAGGAACATCTCTCTGGTGTGTACGGAACACCTGAGCTCAGCGGTTCTGTTACGTGCGTTTAGAGGCAGTCCTGGTGGTGGACCGCAAGGCTAGTGGCACCCCTGGCAAACAGCTGCATCTCACATTCAGGCGGTCTGGCCCATGTGCGAGAGACAGCCAGAGATTGGTGGTTACAGTAGGTGGAGGAGCATTTTGTGGTTTGTGGAGAAATGTTACCTCAGGTGGCAGAGGAGCTGTAAAGCTGTATTTTACAGCACACAGCAGCAGGCAGACACAGAATTGCCCTGCTCGTAGTTGTAATTAAGACACATCGGCAGCCCGCATCCCCCGCCACACGGCTTAATGGCTACGTGTTCGCCCGCCTCTCAGGGTCAGCTTGTAGGCCACGTCTCCAGGGACTCGACTCCATGTTGCGGCCAGGACCAGACACCACCCTGCCCAGATGGGCCATCGTACGCTGCCTGCACCTCCACCAACCGCCGTCTGCTCTCATGTCGTTTCACAAATTAGCGGAAATGCGGGGTCAAGCGTATTCTTCTGCTGCCTTCTTGAGCTCTCTCACTCACTCACTCACACACACACACACACACACACACACACACACACACACACAGTTCTTCAGCTCTCCTGAGGGAATATTATGGCATTCCAGTGTTCTATGCCCCGGTGGAACGAGGGCTGGATTCTGTCAAGTGCTGCAGAACAAAACAAGCCTATAAGGACGTGTCTGAGCTAAAGGAGGAAACGTCAGGAGGCAAATTATAGGCAGTGCAGAAATGATTGTGCAGCGAGGCCTCCGCCCACTCCTAGGGTGCTGGGGTGTCTGCCACACTAAAAGGCCAGCTTTCCTGCAGCACATTCAGTGGGTTGAAGTGACACTCCAGATCACAAGTTGACGTGATTGTGAGGTGATTTCGGCTGCGTGATGAACGGGCGAGAACGGGCGGCTGTGCACGTGTGCATGCGTTTTCCTGTTTCCGTCCGCGTCCTCTGTCACGTGACCGAGCTCACGGAGAGCACACGCAGGGTGACCTGGCCGGCCAGAATGACCCCTCTCTCCCCGATCGCCGTCCTGCCCTGCAGGAGCCCGCCGGAAACCACACGCCCCCCCAACTGTCCCCATCGCTCAGCCAAAGCGCCTACACCGCCGCTGGCTCCCTGGACGTGCAGCACCTCATCATGCAGGCCGACGCCCGGCGACGGCGCAACGACAGCTACTTCGAGGACGTGCCGCGCTCCAAGCTGGAGAGGCAGATGGCACAAGTGAGCATGGTCAGTGTGAGGACCTCACCAAGGCCCCAGGCCTGGCCTTGGTACCCGCTTACAGGACGACGCTGCGACGCTTTCAGGCATTAACAGCCTGGCCCTCACACTGGTGCTGAAATGCATAAAACAGCAGCTGTCACTCAGCAGCATAAGGCAGTGCACACAGCTATGCATATCTTTCAGTTTCGAGGGTGATTAAATGGGGATATTTTTTTAATTAGTCTTTGCTTTAAGGTTCCAAGCTTAAACACACGTGCATTACAGAGCAGGAAAGATGCAACAAATCACAGCAGGTTCAGCTTTGTTCAGACATGAACCTAGTGTTAAATGGAATTGTGGGCACAGAGCAGCGTGGGGACAGACAGTGGCTCAGCCAGCCTGTGATCTTGTGCTTTCAGCAAGGCGAGTGGTGCGAGCCAATCACGTTGCGGCCTCCTAACGAAGCCACTTCGTCCACGCCGGTGCAGTACTGGCAGCACCACCCGGAGAAGCTCATCTTCCAGTCGTGTGACTATGAGGCTTACGTAAGTACCGCACCTCGCCACGCGCGCTCCCTGATTGGTACGTTTTAGACCAGTTCTGACACCAAAGTTTGACCACCCCCAACTCCATTAGAGGTTTTAGGGAGGGGTTGTGTGCTCACCCAGGAACTGCTCAGCAGAACCCTGCACAGGGTGAAACCGTATTGTGACTGGAGATACTTGCTACGGCTAAATCTCTGGAAATCCTTGCATCACTTCCTGTCTGGGAATATATCCGAAACCCAAACTGGGACACGCAAGGCCCATGGGGAGGGACCGTACCGGGCCCATGGCAAACCCATCGATGCGTGGCTCTGCCGCACGCCAGGGGGTTAGGGCTGTCAGCATTCCCCAGTCTTCATTAAACAGCGAGACAGCCCCGTGGCAGCACTGAAAATGCAGCCTTAATTAGCACAGGCAGGGAGCGCTCACATAGTGGCATAGCTGCTACTGAAACAGGTCACACACTCGTGTAATGTCCAACACACTTTTTTTTAGGACTCCAGGGGTGAAGTTACACATCCGCTCCCCCACGCCCGCCCCCCACTTCACCTTTTCCTGTTACCCAGTCACTTTTGGGAGGAAGTGTTGTCACATTTGTAAAGCGGCACTTTTCCCCTTCACAGTACCTTGGCTCCATGCTGGTGAAAGAGCTCAGAGGAACAGAGTCCACGCAGGACGCGTGTGCAAAAATGAGGGTAAGGGCATCACGTCACACCCGCATCATGTTCCAACTTGTACCATCCTCCTCAGAAGGCATGTCACTCACGCTACACCTGCACAAGTTACAGGTTACCCTCAGTTACACAAACACTTCTGAACTGTGCTTACCTGTTTCATGGTGACTGCCTTTCACACGGGAAGCACAGCACATAGACCAGATAACATGTATGATTATTATTATTAAGTGGCCTGCTGGCTCAATGGGTAGGACATCAGGCTGGGATGCAAAAGTCTGCTGGTTCGAATCCCAGCCCAGCCACCAGGTATGCCCTTGAGCAAGACACCCAGCACTGGCTCATTGTAACATGCATATGAAATGTTGTAAGTCGCTTTGGATAAAAGCGTCTGCTAAATGAATACATGTAAACGATTAAGTAGGAGGTACTCCCCCAAGAACCCCACGTTCTCCAGTGCACCTTTGCAGTACAAACACCTCCCCATACCTGACATTCATCCTACATTTACCTGCAGTCCTGCTCCACGTATGTTTACATCTAATTAAATCCCTGGAAAGGTTGCTTGCAGCGATACATAAAACACACACCAGAGGTAGACATATGCATACATTACAGCTCCAGTACAATATTATGTTACCACATCAATCATATAGCGCCGTTTTTCCATCACCAGTTCTGAACCAGACCGTTCGGGTGAACTGTAGACAGTGTGTCCTCTTTCCCAATGCAGCCAAAGTTAGTTCACACGCTATAGATAACTGCATTGTGAAGCTGTCCGTACTTTAAGCAGCATAGCCTTCAGATGCTGTTTAAAAGCGTGGCTCAAAATAGCACTGAGAAACAGCCTGCAGATTCCAGACTGACCTGTAATCAGGCAAGGTGCAATGATTATCACTTATAACTCTGTACAGTTTGCTGAAGCCAAGAAGTGGACTTGGTAGGAGTTACCTTGAGGTATTGGCTAAACCAGTCAGGTGTCAGAAACCCTACTGCCATCTCCCTGCTGAGTCTGAATTTTACATTCCTGCTAGCGCACTGACAACGTTGCTCATCCAAAAGGCCATCCTGACTGAACGTCACATTATTTCCACAACAATGCATGAATTTCTATTAAGTTTCACACGCGAAAGTATAAACCGCCTGCCTTGTGCCGCCGGCAGAAAAGTGCTGCCTCTGTCATATTTCACGGCTTTGCAAAAATGCCGCTGACAGAGTCTGACGGGAGTCTGGTCGCGAAAGGCATGCGGAGCGGCCCGGTTAAGGTCGGCGCGTTAATGCCGTGCCCCGTGCGTGCGCCCCTGCATTGCTGCTGACCTCTGCATTGTGCAGCTATGAGCTCGCGCTGACGTTCTTTCTGTTGAGCGACACCTTGAAGAGTGATGATGCAGCAGAGCCAATACCGGTCTACACAAAACCGAGCAGATTAGGAGCCGTCCAAGAGAGAGACTGTTGTCGAACTTTGCCATTGGTCATATATTTGGTTTTAATTAAATCTCTAGTTCTTTGTCTCAGTTTGCACAGTGCAGGACCTCTGAGTTATAGCACTTTGTACTGATCTAAATCCTTCCGATCGATTTCTCCAAGAAGTCCACAGAACAGATGAAGAAGATCCCCACTATCGTCCTCTCCGTCTCGTACAAGGGAGTGAAGTTCATAGATGCTACCAACAAGGTGAGATGTTAAAGTATCAAAGGGGCTTACTGGCCATAGATCATGTGACATCCCCTCTGTTCATGCCATTAAAAACCAAGAAGAAACTAATGTCGTCCACATTGGTTGCTAAACGTCTCGTGCCCACTTTCTATACGCAGAACATTATCGCTGAACACGAGATCCGCAACATCTCCTGCGCTGCACAGGACCCAGAGGACCTCTCGACGTTCGCCTACATCACCAAAGACCTCAAGTCCAGCCACCACTACTGCCATGTGTTCACCGCCTTTGATGTGGTGAGCGCCCGCTCTGCAGCGCCCTCTGCTGGCGCCCCCAGGTCACTGCACCACACGCCGGCTCGTCAGAGCCCGGAGCCACCAACATATAAAAGCTTGTAATTTGGCCCTGAGGCGTGACCGCTGCTTGCATGTGTGCAATGCAGAACCTAGCGTACGAGATTATCCTGACGCTGGGCCAGGCGTTCGAGGTGGCCTACCAGCTGGCCCTGCAGGCGCGGAAGAGCGGCCACGGCTCATCGACGCTGCCCGAGAGCTTCGACGGCAAGCCGGCCAAACCGATCCCCAAGCCCCGGGTCAACATCCGCAAGTCCGTAAGTACGCAGTCACCTCCCCCTGCTCCGTCAGCTCCCCCCCCCCAGCCTGTGGCATTTCACCCGTCACTCTCTCTGGCGTCACCCTTGCACCCGCTGTCGGCTTAACGCCCGCAATGTCACCCCCCTCCCCTGTAGCGTCGACACTCGCTGACCAGGCAAACCCGTTTTGTCACCAACAGAACTACCTTGACCAGATGCTTCCACTTTATCTCCTGTGGAACTGGCTAACTTCCTGCATCACTGGCTACTCTACTTCACACCTCTGTCTGTATATTTGGCTTCTAGTGTTTTGCTCTGTGAAGCCACAATTAGTGTTTATGGCAGTGCAATCATAGGTACAGTGTGAGTGGCAGGTATGGTAAAATATGCAGCAAGCGTGCCCACTACAGCACCCCCTAGTGCCTAGGATGACTAATGGTAACGTATAACGCCTACTGGACACCGTTGTCCTCTGGGCTCTAAATTATTGTAGTCATACAGAACCTCCAGTGCACCTGTCAGCTCTGAGGACAAACCTATATAGGATTACACAGTTCTGGTGATGTTCAGGGTTCGTTGAGTCCAAATCAGACAGACCCAGTGTTACCGGGGGGGTAGGGAGTCCTATCAGACAGCAGCTGACGCGGTGCTGTCTCCTTAATTTGTGTCAGTGAGCTAACAGGGCGACGGGTCTGTCAGCATCTCTGTGTCGTGCAGGGTTGGGGAGAGAGAGAGACTGACCGGCCCATACAGTGAATGGTACGAGCCTGTTGTTTCTGCCGGGCTGTTGGCTAGCGTTAGCATAAACACCGCACCCCTCCTCATCATCATCATACAGCCACCATTCTGACTAGACTCCTCCTTTCTCCTCACGCCCACTGCTGTGACCTTGTGACCTCCTCCCAAGCCTGCCCGTACGCGTGCCTGTGTGCCTCTGCTGTGGTCCTGCTGTGCCAACCAGGCCCTTTGACCTTTGTGCCCTTGTGTTCCCGCCCGTAGGTCATGCACCCCTCTAGCCGCTGGTCCCTGGGGCACATACACACCCCCCACCGGCCTTCTCCTCACCTTCCTCTTCCTCCTTCCCGACTCCTTCATCCTCACAAAGTTCAATTTCAGGTCTTCTTACATTTTCCTTTTATTATTGTTTTTGTTTTTTGGTTTTTCCTTCTTCCTTTCCGTTGCTCTGTGGGCCCACTGGAGTACACTTGCTGGTTTCCTCACTCACCACTTCATTTTCAGTCGTGGTTTCTCCATCGCCACCGCCGTCCTGCTTATTGTCGCCGTGCTGCGTGACAGTCACGTCTCTCGTTGGTCCAGCGCGCCGGCAAACATTATGAAGGCAGCGTTAGGCGCAGGTCAGACGCAGTTTACAGCGACGTTCAGATGCAGAGTGGACGCTCTCACCTTGGCTGTACGCCGCGTCTTTGCACGGCATTAAGGTGGCGCTGCGCCACAGTTTTCTCCTCCGTGTCTTTGACATGAAAGATGACTCTCGCTTGGGCGTAGGGATTTCCAGGCCACACACGGCTTGCCTTCACGGGCTGCGGCAGAGCTTCCTCACTCATCACTCAGTGAGACAACAGAGCTGGCTTAAGCTCTTTAATATTAATGCTGCTGCTGGTAGATAAAGCAAGGAGGGAGAAATGCTCGTCTCACTCCAATCACAGACCATCTTTTTACCAACCAGACCCAACCCAACCACCCCCTACCTACACAGCCGGCACTTTTAGCGTGTTGCATGACAGGAGCAGAAGCAAGACAAGACCGTGATCAGGTGACAGATTTAGGAGAGAAGGCAACCCTTCTGTGCAGCAAGAGAGCAGGCAGGGCCTTGTGAGGGGGCAGCTGGGAAATGGAGTGAAATACAGTTTCCATTGCTTTGTTTTTGCAGCAAACATAGCACAACGCTTGCCGTCACAGGCGTGTACCGCTGAGGCTGCCATTCGTGTGCTTCTGTGCGTGTTTAAACAAAAGCAGTTTGACGCGTCCTCCCCCCCCTCGTCGCTGACCGCCATTCCCACCCCCTGCGTCCCCCGTCTCTCTCCTCTCAGATGGAGCAGTCGTCCATGGATCAGAAAGGCCATGCCAACGTGCCGTGGATAGTGGAGCCGGGACAGGAGGCCAAGAGAGGAGTCAACACCAAGTATGAGACTACTATTTTCTAATATGCACCCACTGTCCACTCCTGTGTGTGTGTGCCTTTCAGAACGCCCCCTAGAGGCCCCCCCATGGAGCCGCAGGCCGAGTGACCTGTGACCTTTCTCACCGCCCGCCGTTAACTGTGGCCACTGCATGATGACGCTGCCGCTGTCTCTCTCTCTCCCTCCCCTCCCGTCCCTGTCCCACCCCCATGGCTCCGGCCGTCCTCCTGCGGGTGCGGTGATGATGCCCCCCCTGCAGACACATGAACGCTGTCCCGAGGGCGGGCCAGTCGGCCCTGACTCAGGCCTGCGCGTCAGCCCCTCCGCTCTCGTACTCTTGACAGTGATACGACATTTTTGGTTTTTTTTTTTTTTTTTTTTTTCTCCCCTCCTCCCACTGCCAGCCCTCCCTCCTCTTTTCCGAGCTGTTTTTGGGGGGCGTCTGCCCAGCCTTTCTCGACCGCCTGAATGATATATAAAAAAAAAAAAAAAAAAAAAAAAAAACCGTAATGCTGCTAGACGTCTTTTTGTTCTTTAAAAGAAAATCCCTCCCGACTTAAGTTCTGCGCTGTCTTGTGGACAGGGCAGACTTCTGTGGGTTAAAAAGTTAGGAGGAGAGAGAAACTGGGGGGGTTTTCATGGGCTTTGCAGGGATGGACTACTGAAAAGCGTGTCTGTGCACGATGTAGCAAATCTTTAAAGTTTAAACCTAAGGGAAAAAAAACTCCATTCCATTCTTTCGTTCATTGGGTTTTAAACCAAAGCCCCTCTCCCACACCCACCCACCCATATGTTGTTTAAACAGCATTTTCCAGCAACCAGTGTCTTGTTCATTTCAGAAAACTCCATTTACGTGCATCTTTCTTACTGGAGAGAGGAGGCTGGCATGTGGCATAAGTGAGGAAACTGTCAGTCCTGTTCCACCCTGACAGTAACTTCAAGCAGAAACAAACGGCACTTTTGTATCAGTTAATAAGGGAAAAGTCATGTTTTACAGTGAAGCAATGACAGAAATGTTTTCTTAAAAAAAAAATTAAGCCAACCTGTAAGTTGCGGTACGCTGTGTGGCTTGTCAGGCGCATGACATCCGTGTTGGCCTGGTGAAGAGGGGTGTGGCCAGCAGGAGAGGCGGCGCTGTGGGAGGAGCTTCTGGATAAGTCATGTGATCTCCTTTACAGGGCAGTGCCGGACGCTCATGTCTTTTACAGTGGAATGCAAAGAATGTAGCCAGCCCCCGCTAAACAAGGACCCCTTCTCAGAGACACGCTGTTAAAGGCACCCCCCCCAGCCCTGCCAATCACGGACCCTGTCTCACACGCAGTTCTGGCGGACCACAGAGCTTGCTGAGCCTCAGTCGTAACAGAGAGTATACTTTTGCAGACGTCGTCGCTTCCATGGCAACAACTGTCACCAGTGTGGTGTGATGGGGAGGGGAAGGCCCACATAGGGCGTGACCTTTGAACCTTGATGGGAAAGCTGTGTTTCTGGGTATAACAAAGGGGAGGGGGGGCTGTTGGCAAGGTGCACAACTGGTGGACAGTAACCAAGGCACATACATACTGTTCTCAAAAAGACCCGGTGGTTGACAGTGGGGTGGGGGGGGTCCTTGATTGGGG
>JABJVR010000001.1:2554920-2579132 GCA_025773905.1 Chitala chitala
CCCCCCCCCCCCCCCCCCCCCCCCCCCCCCCCCTCACTGCAGGATAAAGGACTTGTGGTTTGACTTTTTCTTGGTTTACTTTTTCCCCTTTCTCACACTTATTTTGATTTGTGTGGCCTGGACCACATTTTTAATATGCACAATGTGAGTGGACTGGCTTTGCAGAGACGGAGGGATCCAGTTTCACCAGGGAGGTAGCTAACCCAATAAGTCAGTCATCGCCATCTGAATCAGTGTTCACATTGCCAGACATTTTAAATGTTTAATAGAGAATGATTATTATATTACCATTAATATTATTATTCTTATTGTGCAATTATGGTCTAATGTTGTCTTAATGTTACATTATTTTTATATGATTAGCTGAACTGAAGCTGGGCTTGAAAAATAAAAAAAGTCATCCAAAAGAACAAAAAAAGGAAAAAATAAAAATGGAAAATATAGGCCCTGAATGTGTGGATGGGTTGTACAGTCTGGGCTCCAGTTGAGGATACATTGTATCATTTATTGTGGGGCTGAATTCTAATTCAACTCAGATGTGATATTTTACTGCAGTATTACTGTACTAGAATTTTGAAAAACAGTCCTTATGTAAATAGATATTTTGCCAATTAATTGTTCATACACGTAGTAAAATTCGCAGTACATCGCACTGGAAATATGGTACAATTTTGAAAGAAAAAGACAAAAAAAAAAAAAAAGAAAAAAAAAACAGTTGAGATTGTAAGAGGGACAGGGAAAGGTGACCTCGTTGCGGACTAACACCTGTATATACGCTTGGGCTTCCAGTACACAGATTTTTTGTAATTTTAGTCATTATTTATATCCTTGTAAAGCACATGGAATAAACATGACTTGTACAGTCATCAACTCCCAGCAGCCTCCGTGTCTGTTTCCCCCCCGCAAAAAATAAAAAAGTTATCACAGTCTATATTTGTGCTCGTGTCTTGGGAGCATCTGGACGTTTAAGTACGAAACAGCATCCACAAGGACAGCGGCAGGATAATAGGTGAAAGAGTCTCATTCTCACAAACATCCCCGGCAATTTACCTGAGGGAGGCCCCCCCCACTGGGGGGAGGGGGTGCTATTCACGTGGATGAACAGGAGCGGTTGGCGGATGCTTCCTTGCTGAAAAAGAAAAGGAACATTTTTTACTGCTCTACCCGCAGAAGACGATTTGAAACCTACATCCATGTACGTCAGTGTATTGACACACACTCACACAAAGATAATCAATTATCCAGACATGAGATGCAAATATTTTCCAAATATTTATGCAGCCTGAAAAGACAAAAGTTCACCAAGTTGTCTGTGTAAAAGAATTACTGTACAAAGTGGAGTTCATAGATTAACAGGGTTACTTAACGCAGGTTATCAGGTTTATTTAAGATGAGAACCTCTGGGACATTAGCTGTTAGCCCAAGGCAGCTGCGTTTCTGCTCTCGGCTCTGCCTCTCCCTCTGAAGCTCACGCCGACCTGCTGTCAGCAGCAGAGGAATATTGAGCGCTTTGTTTCAAAAGCCGAGTAAAATTTCAACAGACATTAAGATTCCGACTGTCAAGACTCCATGCTAAGGTGTGGAAGGTCAACTGGTGTCAAGGGACCACCTGGAGCTCGAGGTGCATGCCAGCTGACCATGCCCATTCTCCCTTCTCTCCTGAATAATGATCATTATGATTGGACGGGACATATTTGGACAAGACACACAGTGAATTTCTGCACGATGACTTCAGCACACACACACACCCCCAAATGAGTTGGATGACACAAGAAACCTTGCAAGAAAAGACTGCATATAAATTCTTATTCTACAGATTATCCCTCCTCCAGGAAATACATACGTGTGTGTGTGTGTCCGCACTGCTCTGCAGGAGTCTTGACTGAACATTGCGTTGCTCCTCTAGACGCAGAGGCTGCAGGACCAGCAGAGTTTTCCTGCGAATCTCCTGCATGTGTTGACTGCACTTTGATGGAGAGGCAGCAGCTGAATACATTTTTCATTAAAGCCCCCCACCCCCCTTATTCCCCACAGGATTAACGTAAAGTAAAATAAAATGGGTTTGCTGACAAGATGCCACAGTAGTAGCGGTGGTGGTGTGGCAGTGTGACCCAGGGCTGTGGGTAAATGCGGAATGTGGAGTGAGATTAGCGAAGATTCCCACACAGACCGTAGGTGCAAGAAACATCCGGCTGCACAAGTGCAGTCTTACATAAGTCACGGTGTGAGTTATATATAACCTACGCAATGTGTGTATGCGAGAGACGACATGTCATACAGCTGTAAACACACACGCACAAACCTATCATTAGGGGGTGTGTGCTGCTTGAGATGAGGCAGATGCGCGTGTGTGTGTGTGTGTGTGAGAAAGAGAGACCGAGTCACATCCGAGGCATTCCCCTTCCTGCCTACACAGCTCCAGGTATGCCCTATAACAAAGCCATCGCTGCCCACAGACGTTCTCGGAACGGCAGTGTTCTACCCAGTATTTCTCAATAAAATATGGCTCCAAACCAACAGTAGGTATTAAATTTTAATATGGCTGTAAAAGACTGTCTGATAGTAAAGGGCTGTGACCATGAGGCTGGGAGTCATGCAGGGAGAGCAAGTGACACGTATTCATCTCTTATCTGGAAATCCCACACACACACACACACACACAGAGGAAGACATTTTTAAACAACTGGGGGAGGGTCATGAAAAAAAATTCAGACATCAAAATGGGGTCATGAACCAGAAAAGCTTTGTAGCCTATGAGCTACTGACAGGTTCCAGAGGTAAGCTGTCACGTTTAAGCATGTCGTTACCATAAACGCTGACGACTTTCACGACACGGGGTTGTGAAAAATGTGTGTGCAGCCGAGGATGAGCCCTGACCGAACGATCATCACCTGTCCTGAACCTTCACCTGAGCACGACGTCCCTTTTCACAGACTTCGCTTTCGGACAGGTCACAGCTGATTGGCCCAAAAATTCTGTAACACCTCTCGCCCCAAATCTGAGAAGTCCAGCAATACCCCTCTATTCCTAAACCATTCAGGAAGGATACATTTGAGCCAGCTGAAGTGCAATCAGTCAAATCTGAACACCTGCATTTCCTAGTTATGTGCTGAAGCCGTAAGAGACGAAAAAATGTGCATGATTTCCCAGTTTGTACCTTTAGGTTTGGGGGGGGTTTAGGTATGCTAGGAAAAGGAGCGAGGGTTACCATGCTCTCCTAATCAGAAATGGGACTGGCTGATTGGCAGTGTGAAAGGAGGGCAGAGCTTCAAGGTGATTGTCTCAAAATGGGAACAGCCTTTCACAAATAAACCTGGGAATGAAATTTTAAAAATGAAAATCGCATCAAAAGCATAAAGGCATAGCATCAGAAATGGAAAAAGTTAAAGCTGAATATCTTAAAGGCCCAGGGGTGAGTATATACCGGAGAAACAACCTTGCGGTCCCTCCCATATACATGTAACATGCCTGGCAGTCCGGGATGCTCCCCTGCCTAACCAGCTCTCGGCACGTCCCATTATATCTTCCTCTACACCCAGGGCTGTCCTCTTCACAAAGCCGTGCTGCACCAGACCCAGTTCTTAGTGTTGCTGCTGCTCGAGATGTTGTGTGCTTGACAAATTCTTCTCCTCAGTGACAAAAGCAGATTAAATGGTATTTTTAAAACTTCAGAAAAGCCCCGTCTGTAAGCCATCCTGCTGCCCTTTTCTCCGTGGCAGGCAGAAACAGGGGACTCGGCAGGGGGACTAATGCGCCAGTAATGTACCGGAACCGCTTTACTGGCCCGGCCTCACAAAATCAAGTCCAGCTCCCCCCCAGCAGGTTGAGAGCTTTTATTTATTTTTTTTGCATTTTCACTAGAAGGTGTTTTCCGTCAAGCCATTTGTACCAAGCCAGTTCTACAAAAACACAATGACAAGCCAGCGATAAATTTGACCGACGTGCTATCCAAAGTGCTGTGCCCCACGTCAGCTTTAGTGGAGACATTAAACCCAGGTCACACTCTGGGCCAGTCCGTGCATAGGAATAACAACGAAAATGCCATTCGTTCAGAACAAAAATGCATCATTCGGGTCAAACCTGTCTAGCCTAAGAATGAGCATTATAACTAGTTCACTCTAAATTTCAGTCTATGTACAAACACAAATCTTAACTGAGTGTCGTTAATGATATGTGAACAGTGGGCATAGACAGGTTGTTACAGCTGTTCTGGGAAATCACATTTCGGCAGCCATACCGGGTGACTTACAGCACCTCACTTACCTCCTGCCAGAGCATTTTAAGTGGCCTCCTGGCTTTTCTACCCCAGAAGCCATATTGGGCATGTGATCTCAACATCTTCCCACTGGAAGAAAGGGCTGGGCGCAACTATGTGCTCACTACAAACAAACAGCAAAGTAAGAGGAACCATCACTTCAGTAAGGACAGGAGAGGCATCGCAGGGCTAAGGACAGTGGGCAGGCTGGAATTCTATTCAAGTCAATTCAATTTCGTATAGCGCCTTTTACAACAAAGCACTTTAAACAAACAGAAGGTCGGGGCTAAGACAGAAAGACTACAGGCACAAACAGGAGGCGGGGCTAAGACAGAAGGACTACAGGCACAAACAGGAGGCGGGATTAAGAGAGAAGGACTACAGGCACAAACAGGAGGCGGGGCTAAAACAGGACTACAGGCACAAACAGGAGGCGGGGCTAAGACAGAAGGACTACAGGCACAAACAGGAGGCGGGGTTAAGAGAGAAGGACTACAGGCACAAACAGGAGGTGGGGCTAAGACAGGACTACAGGCACAAACAGGAGGCAGGGCTAAGACAGAAGGACTACAGGCATAAACAGGAGGTGGGGCTAAGACAACGGAGGGAGGGCAGGAACAAACATTGAAGGCGGATGGGGGCACAGACTTCAGTGCTGCAAAGAACCTGAACTTCCAGGAATTAGTGTTCAGGGGGCAACATCACTGACTAGCACAGCCTGTCTCACTGCTGTTCTGCAAGCCAAGCAAAGTTTGCAGTCCTGTCTTTGTGGAGATATGCACCAAGTCTTATTTTAACACATTTAAGAATCCCCGAGCACATGCCACTTTCTTCTCAAACTGGAAGAAAGAAGCAGCCGTGGAACTTGTGGATAAAGACATCACCATAACGTCGGGTTTTCAGGTTTTGCCGTTTCTGTGGCAGCTTTCTTACTAACGAGCCGCTGCTGAGACGCAGAACTTCAACATCTAGTGGGGCTGGTTAGCATAAAGTCGCTCCACGAAAAAGAATGAATAAGAGAGTGGCAGGTGGAGGGAGAGCAAGGGCCGATAAAGGTGGAGGAGAGGTGGCACAACCCAGGCTAAAGGAGGCGTAGCAGTAGGCATGCTGGCAGCAGCTGTGCGCTGTAGGGGCGCGGAGCAGCCCCCCAGGAACACCCGTCCTGCCAGTGACTCAGTGGCACAGGCAATGCGACACTTTATATAACACCTCGCCTCGCTGACGTGCTCACACCATACACATCTCTCTCTCTCTCTGTGCTCAGCCTTCTCTCAGCGACACAAACTGTGCACGTGTGCATTTAAATCTGAGCTCATCCACACCAGTGCCAGCATGGGAGAAGGCGTGCGCGTGTACCGTTCCTGTTTCAGCATGTAAACGATGCTGCTGCTCCTTCACCTCGTGTGATGTAAATCACCTGGTAACTGTCGATGTTCTTGACCCTCTGGCTAAAAATAAAAACCACCGGGGAAAGGACAGGCTGAAGAATAATTAAACGTAGACGGAGCGGAGGCCTGGGGAGAGGCAAGCCACGGAGCTCTGGAGGTGTGCGCTGACCTCACTCAGGGGTGCTAGCAGGTAGGACCGATCGCTCAGGGGGGAGCCCGGCCGAGCCACTCAGGTTCCTCACCTGGTTCAGCAGACTGCACATCCACTTGTGGCCCCAACCACGGGCAAACTTAGCGCTCGCGCAGCGACTGGGATGACAAGGAGTGCGGGCGTTGATACAAAGTCTCAAAGGGAGAGTCTGTTGGACCTTAGGGTAACACAGAATTACCACAGCAGGGAGACGATGATTACTTGGGTGGACGCTTGTGGGTGTGCACTGCAGGGGCCCTAAAAAACGTTGGGTAAAGGTTTAGATGTAGCCCATAGGAGAAGCAGCAGTATGGCTACAGCACCTGCTACATCAGCTGGGCCACCAAGTCCCTGACACAGAAGCTGGGCCGGACCGGGCCAGGGTGCTCCCAGAGCATGTCACCCACTCTCAGGGCCCAGGGATAACGGGGCTCTGTAACCAATTCAGATATACCCAGCTTTGACAGCACCCCCACCCAAGACCACGGCTCACTGTGCACACAGCCACACATCTTTTCCCAGTGCCTGGCGTGGATGCCTGGCCACACTGCTGCAAACTGGCTGCCCTCCATACAATCCGGCACTTGGCACGGAGGCGCAGATTGCACGCCAAGGTTTTTGCTGCCAGCCTCACGCGGTTTGACAAAGGCAATGGCCAGCACACCGGGGAGAGTGATGCGCGAGTCAGCGCGGCCTCGGGTCCGAGAGAGATGGCTGCGGAAAGCACCAAGCTCGTGTGTGGGCCTGCCGGACTGCGACTGACCTCTGACCTGCTGTCTATTCAGACCTACAAGGCAGGACTCGGGGGCAACCAGAGCAGTGTACACCCCCCCCCCCCTCAGCTGCAACCGCACACACACACACACAAACACACACACACACAGACAGGACAGGTTTATTATCCACCTACACCACCCCCCACCCCACCAATCCACACATGTCCCTCATCCCCTTGAGCCAGATTACCCTCTGCCTGTCCCTTCTCTTGCTGCGTGACCCGTGACCTGTTCCTTCCTCACCTTAGTGGATGTGACCCTATTATCCTCTCATCGTTCCCTTACCTCGTCCCCATGTGGTTTACAAACCCCTTCCTGCCTTGCACTGTCACACGCCTATCGTTAATCAGAAAAGAAGTGATTATCTCGCTGCCTGTGAACTGTAGAATTTGTGCCATCTTGTCTCCTCCACGGCTGTCCATCACTGTCCACACCATGTCCATAAGGGTAGAAGAGGAGACGGGTTGTCACACGACTTAAACATGTCCAAAGGAGCAGTCGCCGCGAGTCCTCCGTTTCAGCAACCGCACGTTAAGCAAGGAGAACGAGACACGGTTCAGATCGGAATCAGTGTTATGTCAAGCACAATTACACACGAGCTGGTGTCACCGTCACCACATAGGTCCTGCACAAACTGAAATGTACAACAACAGACTTTGCCTTTCAACTATTAACATTTATATTACAATTAGAGTGTTAATATTGCTAGCCCCCGAACACTGTTCCTGAGAAAATCTTAAGCACCCTACATGTGAGCTCAGAGCACCGCTTACAGCCATCAACATAACAAATGCATGTTTGTACCAGTTAGCATCACTGACCAAAGGGTAACGTGCTTTACACAAGAAGTTGTCATTGTCACACAGGTGTCCTCTGTCAGTAAGTGTTCGTCTGAGTATTCGATGCACTTGAAAACTTTGCTTTTGAAAGAGATTTACGCTGACACTCTAAGGACAGCCTGTTAGTATAAGCCAGAACCATTCCCACTGAAGCCAATTCACTGCCCTTAAACTAAATCAGAGACACGACTGACATCTTACTGACAACGACAGCTTCTTGGACACCCCCCCCAAATCCCTCTGCAGACACAGCTTAAGGCTTTTATTACAAGTAAACTGCTGTACTCTCAGAAGCAAAGATCTAAAAATGATTGTCATACTTCAGAATTCTTTTTAAATATCAAATGTTCTGCAAAACAGTGAAGTACATTACAGTCAGCATCCGAAAGCTGCGCAAAACTGAGAAAGGCATTTTACCCATCAATCAAGTTCATTAAGTACGAAAATGTCCTTTTTTAAAAAAAATTTTTTTTTTTCTTCAGAAATTCAGAAAAATGTGTTCTGTAGATCTGAATCAATTTGAAAAGTTTAAGACTTATACAGATGTCCTGCAGTGCACAATCAAGTTAAACATGAAGAAACATGTATGGTAGTAGTGATACACATCACATATATCACAGGGAAAGATTGTCACAGTGAATAACCTTCTGGCAGCAACACTGTCCACAGACACACCCAATCAGTTTGCGTGCCTTTAGTCACGCCCACTGACAGGCTCCTCCCTCATTCAACTTTCCTCAGGATGTACAGGATTCCAATGTTGTCAACAGTGACAAAGGTTGTAAAATCAGGTGACACATGGACGCCTTTCAGGTCTGCTCCCATGGTGTAGAACGTCTGCACGGCTTCCCCCTTCTCCACGTCCCACCACTGGAAGGAGAAAGAGACACACAGGCAACTTAGCCAGCCGGCACTAAACAGCATAACAGGCCATTCAAACCCCCCCAAAGAACCCAAACTGAAGTAGCATGAAGTCCTGAGTGATAGCTAAGTAAAAATACGTTTACAGGATTTAACATCTCCCCGTCAATCGCGAGCGAAGTGACTCTACGCTGCCCAGGCTGACAAATGACCGCTGCCGACAGCTGCCTGTGTGACCAGAGGAGTCACACTTTCTGGCATTTCGCTTGTGGCGAAAAAATATCGATGTTCTGCAATTAATGGCGCCCAGATTCCTTTTGAGGTCCGCAGTGCAGAAGTCGAATGTTGGAACAAGCAGCGTCATCAATAAGTCCTTCGTCACGAGGACCGGGTTCAAAAACCTCCATAAAGGCATCAACACACTGCAAACCCAACCCGACGGACAGCACGGTCACTGTCACTCTCCAGGGACCCTAATGATGTACGGCCCTGAAGTGCAGCTCTGCAATATACCTGACAAGGCCGAGGTGAGCCTTCAGCTCTGAGCGGCTCTGTGAGCAACAGGGTTAACTCAGGAGAAAGCACAGCACATTAACCAGAGGTGTGCGGACCGGGCCAGCCCATAAACACAGGCCTTCTGTCTCGGCAGCTGCCCATCGTGCAGATCTCCACGGCAACCAGGCAGATAGCTACTCTGGTGTACAGCAAGGAGACCCAGGTGCCAAAGCTGCCTTCTTCATGTACTCCTGTCTCCACTAATTGTAGAAACGGCTGGGCTGCTGCATGGGAGTGGGTCGGGGGCAATGTCGCCTGAGCGTATCCATGGAGACGTGGAGCCAGGAAACGCGCGGAGCACAAAGACAGCGCTGCCTCAGCCACACCGGCAGCACCTGAGACAAAAGCTCACCGTGGCCACCAGCTGGCCAAAGGGAGGCTTCACTCACACACAACCCATAATGCCTTGAGGATAGGCACACTCCACGAGCGCATGCCTCATATCAGGCAGGCAGATAAACAGCTACGCACACTGGGACGCAGCTCCTACCTCCGTGGGCCAGCCGGCCCGGCCTAACTGGAACAATTAACGAGCCAAGGCAGGGGCATGATTTACGACAGCTTTCTGCTCTAAAACTGGAAATAAATAAATATACAGGCGTGAAAAAAGAGGCCAGCTCTGTGTTCTCAGCTCAAATGTGCAGCAGTGGCATCAGCAGTAGCGTCTGGCCACAGAAGCCCACTCTCCTCTCATGTCCCAGAGGTTCATTAATCATAAAACCATTCAAGCAGGCAAACGGGGCCCATTTGCATTTCTCTGGCAAACTGACGGGCGATCTTCAGTGCTCGTCTCTTCTCTGTGCCTACAGGCGGGCTGGACGCAGAGAGCGGCCCCTTCGTCACCCGGGCCTCCTTTTGCGGCCCAAACGCAGGCGGCCATCTCCTCAGCACCTCCGGCTGGGTCGCGCGACCACAGAAAGACTATATTACCGCGGTGGAAACCTGCAGTGTCACGTATGCGTGTTACTCAACAAGCGGTGATAGCGCTGGATTTAGCCTAAGTGTAACACCCTGTAATTAATTCTCTGCAGCAGAACACATGAATATTAAAAAAAAAAAAAAAAAAACACAGCTGACAATGACACAGAACACATCAGCTGTGGTGAAAACCAGGGGAGGGAAAATTACTGGGAAGACGTGGAATTTAAAGTAAAGTAAAAAACACCTGACAGGACTCTGCCTTCAGACACAGTTAATTGTAGCAGAACAGATACTGTACGCACGCACGCACGCACGCACGCACGCACGCACGCACGCACGCACGCACACAGCACCTATGTCCAGGCACGATCAGCGCCTTCCCCCACTACAGGAGCAGCGCTGGAACAGCCTAATCTCACTAACAGGACAGGCTGCGTCCAGTAAAACAACGAGTAGCACTTCTGCAAACAGCCCTAACGGGCGCAAAGCCCTAACACCCGCGGCCCCTCCGGTATCTGAATCGGGAAGACGGGCATTAGCAGGCTGCTGCCAGGGAACCGCATCCAGCATGAGAAGTGAGGCAACGGGCGGGATGGGCTGCAGCGACGCCGTCACGTACATGCCTACGTGCCGTCGCATCGTGGGTACGAGTGGCGCTCAGGAATCCGGGCTGCAGGACAGTTATTCATGTGCAGGGCTGTGTTCAGGTGACACACGTGCAGGGCTGTGTTCAGGTGACACACGTGCAGGGCTGTGTTCAGGTGACACACGTGCAGGGCTGTGTTCAGGTGACACAGGCTGAACACACGCAGCCATCAGACTCAGACTCATTCACGCAGAGGGCTGGATTTCAACATTGGTTCGGTTCTGTCTGTTCTGCTGGATGAATGCTCTGTGCTGAGAACTGGCTAAGGAATACCTTCCCACCTGGTAACTCGTCAACCCCCCCACACCCAAGAATGGATCCTCCACCTCAGCCGAGTGTCTCCAGGTTCCACAGCTTTCCCACACCCTCCTTGAGTAAGACGTCCATGGTAATTAGCAGGAAACGTTCCGTGAGAATCAGCGCCCAGTGAGTCACGCCAGGCCTGAGTGGGGTCCTCCCAGAGGGCACTGCACCACGTCTGAACTGCCTAATTTTAGCTGAACACCGGCACTTTGGTGTCTTCAGCAGGCTACAGAAGACTGCCTGCCGCCTCACGAACGGATCAGGTGTGCTCGTGCACGTGTGCATACGCTCTTTAGGAGCTTGTGACACAACTCCTTCACAAACCACAGCGTTCGCAAACCCACAGCGCTTATGACACGGTGAGAGGCGAATTAAAGTGTAAGAGGGACAGGTTGGCTGCCTCACATCAGAGGAAACTCCAAACAACAGAATGAAGAACTGCACGTTTCTTATTACGTACCTACACATACATTTACACGCTTGAGCTACGTTTGTGTGCATGTACGCATATACATGGTGTGAATGTTCAGGTACGGAAGTGTTCAGAGAAGTGTTCAGACACATTTACAGATGTGCACAGAATTGGTCTGTGAATCATCTGATGTGCAGACGCAGCCAAACGATTCCGTTGGTACACGGGGCTTGAACCGATGCGCACACGAACAGCGGCGCCCGATGAGCAGGCGATGCGACGTCATCAGAGTGGGTGTTTCACAGAGGCACACTCATTCCTCAACGGACACAGACAGCTCCTCTCCACCTGACCTGCGCATAATACGTCAACACATTACATCGTCTGGCACTGTTTGCACGCCCACGCCAGTCATGAAGTCGACAGTGCAATGGGCCGCACTTTTAAGCGTGTCGATTCACACACACACGCGCACACACACACACAGCTGATTAATAAGAAGTACCAGATCAAATCCTGCATCTAAAAGACCGCAAGTGCAAACCTCCATCCTCTCAGTAATAAAGCCCTCAGCATATCATTAATACTGAAATGTGCATCATCAACTCACACTCTTTCTGTGGCCTTCTGGCAGCTGATTTTACAGACTTTACCCTACTGATTAGCCTAGGAAAATTAGAAAAAAAAAATATTCTCAAACTGATTAAAGTTAATCCCAACGCAACATGTGACCTGTGAACGAAGCACTCGAAAAGTGCATGGAGCAAAATGTGGTTTGGAGGACCCACTGGAGAAGACAAATCCCTGGAGGCAATGTGAGAGCGAACTCCGTACCGAGTTGTGCGAGAAAGGCTTTCGGAGCGGCGAAGCATTGCCTCATGATCCCAGTTTGGGGGGGGGGGGGGGGCAGGAACACGCTCCACAAAACGTGTCAGATAGAAAGTAGAAAGCTGCCCTCAGCAAAAAGAGCAACAGTGAAGCCTGGGAGCATGTGGTGTGGAGGCGGCGCTAGGAAAAGGCGGAGCCAACAGGGAAATGAAGGCGGAGCTGACAGGGCCAGAAGGCGGAGCCAATCAGAAGGCAACTCACACTGCAAGACGATACCAGAATAGCCATCTCCCTCTGAGTGCAGAAGCCTCGACTGCACCTCTGGACCCCTCGATCTCTCCCAGCAACGTCACCGATCCTCATTAGCTCCTCTCTCTAAAGCCCAGCTGTTTACGCCTGTGCGGCTCCATGAGACACTGCTGTGCCGATTTCCGCCGTCCCACAGATCCGTGTATAAGATAAACAGTTACTGGGGAGACAACCCCTCCATCCTCCACACAGACTGCTCAGCCACTACCTGAACAGCACACTGTAACCGTTGGTCACAAGCTGAAATGGACCAACTTTCCCTAACTGCTTATTTGAACAAGTGTTAAGGTGGCACACACTGAGCAAAGTGATAAGAGGAGGAAACCGCAGGCAGTCTGACACCAACACTGCAAGTGTGGAAAGTGAGAACGTCGTTTAACTCAACATCAACAAGTGGCGGAAACACAGGCATGATTAATAGGCGTTAACACGGTTCATGGCTGCATGTTTTAAACAATATAATAGCAGCCCGCAACATAAATCACAGCCAGTCCACTCCATCTCCTACTGCATTATTTCATCAGGCTATCTGACTCTCCATTGGGGGGGGCGGGGGGATGCGGCTGCCTGACTCGCTGCCTGAAAACGATGACTTTGTGATTTACGAGCTGTCGTGTCACAGCAGCGGCCCGTGATGGACGCTGTGAACAAGTAAGTGTGTGTGTTGATTAAGCTGACCAGACTCTGTGACTGAGTATGTCTGTGTTTATCTGTGTGTCAATGTGGGGGCCTGGTGTGGCTGAGATGGAAACCATCACGGCCCCGCCCCCACCACCCGGCTGACACTCAGAAAAACGAGATGTCACCCAGTCAGGGAGAAACAGTGACAGACCTGGTCACCTCTGGCTTTAATTACGGCACGCACCGGCACCTTGCTACACGGCCGCCTGTGGCCCGGAGCTTATTGTGGGAGATTAACAGCTCAAACGGAGCCACCTCCGCTGTCGCAACGCTCCCAAACGCACAGGATCACAATGCCTGGCTGTTTCAAAACAACCCGCTAACGTAAAGAGTAGACAGCCTCGAAGGATCCACTGTGTTGCGTGTGCACTGTAGATTTCCTGGTTTTGGAAAAACGACATTTTTAATAAAAGCGGAACTCAGCTACTCAAAAAACATTCCAGCTTCTGCTTTGGTGGGGGGTAGCAAAAAATAAATAAATAAATAAATAAAACAACCCAAACCAGATGACAGCTCTTTGTTAATATCTAATAATTACCACATCTGAGAGGGTAGAGAAAACGTTTCCACAAAAAGCTATTTTTAAAGAACGTTGAAATAAAGTCGTCTCCTCTGTATCCCTTTCTTCCTGAGCCGTAGTCTGCTCACACTTGGCTTCCCACAACTAGGTAACAGAAGTACAAAACAAAATCGATTGAAACCGATCCCTGGTGTGTTATATCAGAGGGCTGTTAAGACAGCCAATCAGAGAACGGCCGCGGGTGACCCCGGCTCGGCCCTTCAGCTGAGAGCCAACAGCATTAGAGCTGGGATTTTCAGGCCCATGCTTTAATAACAGTGGGCACGTCAATCTGGTGGTGAGCATCTGAAGATGGCAGAGGATGTGGCGTGGCCACAGAAACCGCCGAACTTCCTGTGAGGTTATTACCGCAGCCGCACAGCAAACACATACACACGTTAAACCTCCCCACATGTATTTCGACTTGTGCACTTTTTATGACTACTTTCACTGAAAGCATTTTGTTATGCCTCAAGCCTATAACGTATTTAACTTTCACATGTCGGTGCTACATTAATGTTTAGGCGTGTTGAAATAGTTGGCACGACAACAAACTGAATGCATTTAACAGTCACATGACCCCGTGCTTCCACATAAGATGCATACATCCCTTCTGGCTTTATGAATGCATCACCTGACACTGCATTCTCATTCTTGTTCTTCCCACACGGCCAGCAGCTCGCATCATTATTCACCCGCACCGTGTGCAAACCTTTCCTGAATCTTTTATGGGAGATGTTCTGAGCTGAGGCGTAGGAATCTCACAGAAAGAAGACAACCTCTACCCACTCTGTATACTAAACGGGGATAAGGGAACACCATCTCAATGACACCGAAAGCTCTGGCGCCCCCTATAGGACCAAGAATTAGCATTTCGCCTGATTCTCCATACTGTTACTATTACAGTGAAACATTAACTGACAGGCTAGTGCTAACACGATGTTGCTGCCCTTCCACAGACACAAATCGCACACCTTTAAATGTTACCAGCAGAAGTCAAACGCCTGTGATTTACCTCTACTTACAAGACTAGTCATAATCTTCGCTGAATAACTGCGATAAACCAAGGTGGCGTCTCACAAAAGTGACTAGCCTAGCACACGCCACCTCTGACCTCATTCCTGTACGTTTGCTCACCTTGATGTAGCCCCCTGTGGACACCAGCACCTGGTCGTCAGGTGAGAAGTGCAGGTCAGTGACCCAGCCTCCGTGCTGAGAGTCCATCGCGTCTCTGCCGGCGATGGAGCAAACGCGCCACAGGGAACCGTCCACCGTGCTCCAGAGCTGCGGGGGGACGCGCGTGTCATGCACAGAGACAAGGCAAAGAGTCGCAGGGGACGAAGGCAGAGCTGGGGAGATGGGCAGCGGGACAGCAAGGAGGAGGAGTCAGCAGGTCACGGCACGAGCCGCCACGGCACCTACCCGGATCTCCCCGTCGTCATCCCCCGTGGCAAGACGCGATGAGTCCCAGGAGAATCGGCAGCTGCGGATGCAGCCTTTGTGCCCGGACAGCTCGTGAAGACAGGTCCAGGTGAGCATGCTCCAGACCTGAGGAAAGAGGGACGGGGGCCGGGGATAGGGGGCACGGCAAGCTGTATTAGAGTCTCAACCAAAAGGTCATCGTGAGGTTAAACAGCAAACAGGGATTGTACTTAGATTTGCCACTCGCTGTGCCGTAAGAGCTGTTGGTTTACGTACACCATGACCTCAGAGGCCCCTCGTGAGAAAGAAACGCCCTTCTGTTTAAACTGAGCTTTTTCAAGCTAAGCTACACACTTACACCCACTATCAGCTGCGCCAACTCCTGCTTTGTGACCTAAATGGTAATCAGCTCAGCACAAGGTTAAGCAAACACTGGCTTCATGTGCTGCCTGAACTACGCTGATCTCAAGGCTCAAAGGAAACAACGAACAAACACGCAAGACAGAGAGAGTCCACTCCTGCTCTGAAGAGCACAGAGTATTCACTCAAACTGTACAACTTAGTGTCACATATCACCCACAGAAAAACAGGACACTTAACATTTAAAAAATAAATCTCACAGAGACCGGTTATTTCCACGGAGCTGATCATTTCCTATAAGTAACCCCAGTGTGGCTCTGCAGCTAAAAATCCCGTAACTGCTGCGAGAGGAGGCTTCAACACCACCGCGAGCGTTCCCAGGCATCACCAGGAGTACTGGGATGAAAGACGTCCCAAGCAACTGCCACTCAGGTGCCCCCCGGGGAGTTCGAATATCCTCACTGAACCGAGGAAGAACGGGGACAGGCTGCCAACTGGACGGCACACACCCAAGACACGGCTGCATTCTTGTGCAGAACTGTGGCCGACCCTCCACACAAACACAAAGTTTGAGAGACACGACCCTCTGGCAAGAGGCTGCGGTCAATCAGGCACAAAACTACACGACACAAAAACAGCTTCTTTCCATCTGCAGCAACCTTAATCAACAAGGCCCAAGACCCCCTGCTGACAATCCTAATTTCTGCAGACATTACACACACCAACACAATGCGTTCATTAACACAATATGTATACTGTGCACTACGTCAGCCCGACTGATCTTGACTTTTAACCATTTAACATATGCATTGTATTCTCATTTTTATACGCAGTATATATCGTCTATTTGTACTTCCTTCTTTTTCCTATTTAACGTTTTCTCTCTCTCGATCCCTATCCAGTTTTTGCACCACACTGCCAGAACAAATTCCTCGTTCGCGAAAACGTACTTGGCAATAAACCCGATTCTGTGTTGCGAGCCCGTTCATTCACGTCTGCCCTTGCGCAAACTCGTCCATTAACCCCTTCACCAAACCCAGAAAAATTACAGTCGGGCAAAAACTGATGACCGTACAAAATTCAGCGTTTTCAGTATGTTCCCCCTCCCTGCCCCCAAGTAAAGCCAGTTGAATTTTTACAAGGGAAAATTCCAGAGCTGAAAAATGTTCATTACTGCGCAGAGTACTCTGAACGCTGGCCCGAGTACGTTTGAGGTTCTGCGAAGTATCCATTCTTCTTGATAAAAGTACAAATGTTTAGGCAGCTGTGGCAAAAGGGAGCCCTTTTATCTAACAGATCAAAAAATGGCTTTCACTAACTGAGATAAAGGGGTAAAGTTTGGGTCCCGTTCGAGCCAAAAAAAAAAAAAAAAAAAAAACACACTCCATAAAAAACGCCCAGGCATGCAGACAGGAACACACTGCATTTTAAAACAAAAATGCTGTAAACCCAGCGCAAATATTTAACGTGTTCCTGCTTGGCCCAGTGGTGCGATCCCCGCCCATGAGCACCGCACGGACATCACGCTTCACACATCACCGGAGGAGCTAAAATAAAACGTTCGCACCCAGCGTGCGTGTGGGCCGCTCCTGCGAGGCCGCCGATTCTGGCACGCGACGCTGCGCTCCATGGCGACGGCGCTGCTCCCTCGCAGCCCGCCACAGCGTGCCTCCTGTCTCCCCCCCAGTGCCATCGCTGAGGCTGTGGGGTACACTCAGATGGGGAGGAAAAACTTTTGGGACAGCAGAACTAGCTAGGGCCTGGGAAACTTCTGGTCTGCGCCAAACCGGTCTCTAATGCTCATATTCGCACTTTATCTACAGACAAGGTGTGCGCTGCCTAACCAACCAATCACAGCACAGATATCAGGCATCAGGAAAGGCACAAAGGGATGCCGATTACATCCCCCATAACCCGACTGTGCCAACATTCCCACTACCTTGGCGGTCTTGTCTGTGGAGGTGGTGGCACACAGGCGTTCGTCTGACGAGATGTCACATGACAGGATGGACCCCTGGTGGCAGGTGATGTCCTGGACTTTGTCCCCTGTCTCGATGTCCCACACCTGCCGGGGAGAGCACAGATAGGACGTGTCACTCTTATCGGTCTCCTACAGGAAGGGAGGCGTCACGAGATTAACAAGCTGGAAACGTTTCACTGCCTGCGTTATAAAAATATGCCTCATCAGAGGAAGTGTATACTGTGTATGCTGTAGGTAGGGCTGGAGCATAATGTGCATAATTATACCCAAAGCTCCACACAGCTCACTTCGTTAACTTAATTACCTGGCCTGGAAACTGCCACGCCTGTAATACTATGTGTACAAGAGGTGCAAATAAAAAAGCCCTGCATGCATTTCTGAGAAAGTTCAGTTACCTTTACAGTGCCGTCATACGACCAGGAGAGGAGGCGAGGAGAAAGAGAGGAGGTATCCAACAGTAGAAACCTCCTCACCTGCTCCCTATGACCCTGCAGCACCTGACACTCCCCCGTTCTCCACTTCCACACCTGCAGGGGGAAACCCACCTGTTACACACCTGCGGACCTCAACAAACTGTTACCAACACATTATGCTTGCCAGGTTTGCCTGCAGGACACAGCAAATTAATTTCACTAATAAATGAACAGCAAGAGGGGCTGAGTCAATACAGGAAGACAAAAGTAAGCGTTCTCCGTTTATCCTGTTTAACCTTAAGGAAGAATCGCTTCCGCGCTTCAACAAAAAGATGAAAATCCGCCTCCGCGGATGCCGAAGCTTTTCAGCTTAGCTGTGTTTCTTACACCAGAGCACTGTGTGCGTTTATATTTAGAGTGCAGTCATAGCACGGTGCGTGGGACCGCCGCAAAGAAATGCTGCACTGAATTAAACCACACCCACCATTCCTCTAGGCTTTTTAAACGTATGTCATGATATTGCGGCACGCTCCCATCTGTAAAAGTGCACCGTGTTTACAACAGGTGAAAGAGAGAGGAAGAGATACCCTGATGGTAGCGTCCTCGGAAGACGTGACGAGCGTGTGGCCCTCGGTGGCAAAACTGCAGCGTAGCACGGTCTTCGTGTGACCGGTGAGGGTACACAGGACTTCACCAGTGGGCACCTTCAGCACCTGGGCGGACACAGACACGTGTCACGCAGATGCCATCTCAATCGCCCCTGCCAGGCTCTCATTCGCCAGCTGTCCTTTTTCACCCCGCATTGGCACAGACGTTTGGAGTGGTTATAACACTTACAGTTCAAGATCATATTTATAGTCTCTTCCAAGATCTGTGTATGACTGTTCTGTCTGTGTATTTTCCCCAAAGAAAATAAACACGTCTACTCCAAAAATCAAGAGCCGCAGGCTAAGTTATAGAAGAAATAAATCATGGACAGAAATGATATGGGGGGAGGGAGACAAAGCCATGCAAAGCAAAAAAGATTTAAAAAGACATTCGGGAGGGGTGGTATAGGAAGCAAAAAGAGAAAATCGTGATAACAGCCTGCTGGCCACAAGCAGCACGGAAACAGCTCACAGCTCTGAATGCTATTGATCAGGTCTGTCTTGCTCCATTGATTAGGTCTAACTCCAGGACAGAAATCTCTTCAGACAGCCTGTGCTGCATCTGCCAAAGCAGTCACTGCTGGCTCTGAGCTGAGAAATGTATCCTCTCTCTGCTGCCAGAGACCAGAGAGAGAGAAAAGAGAGAAAACAGAGAAAGAAGAGAGGGAGAAAAGAGAAAAAGAAGAAAGAAGAGAGACAAAGGAGCAAAAAAGAGACAAGAGAAGAAGGAGAGAAAAGAGAAAAAGAGAAAGAAAGAAAGATGGACAGAAAGAGAAAAAGAGAGGGAAAAAAGGAAAAATAAAAAATGATATTATAATAAGAATTGAAATAACAATAGCACTGCTGGGCCATTTTTCACACAGGTCAAAAAGGAACAGTTATAAACATGAAATACACACCAATATCATGTGGACTGCCAAACTCAACTTTTTTTTTGCCACACAAGTAACCAGCCTGCTTTTCACATGCAGAAAGGATCCTCGGCTAACGCAGCAGCGTCGAAAATTTCTGAATGCGACCGCTGTGGTCCACGGAGAGCCCTTCCTGTCGCAGAGCACAGGCGTCTCTTACTGACGCCGCTGCACGCTTAATTATTAAAGCTCCAAACTTCAAAGGAGCCGGAGGACGTCTGACAGAGACGCGGGCCTCATCCTGTCAGTGCGCAGCTTTGGAACGCGAAAGATGCCAAGCGTGTTGGATGCCAGAGCGCCGTGATACCCCTTCCTATAATGCCAGACACATGATTATGAAGGGCTGACAGCGAGGCCTGATCGTTCTCTTGTGCTGCGTGTCTTTGTACACACAGGCAACGCCATACAGGAATGCAGCCACAAAAATGCATGTACATAGACAGTTACACAACACCACACAGGCACACACCCTTAGATACCCTAACACTACTATGATAAAACACACACACACACACACGCACGTGCAAACAGTGTGGCCCACCTGTACTTTGCCTGTCTCTAGGCCCACTGCCACCACCAAGCTCTGGACCCCCAGGGCTAGCAGCTGAAGGGTCCACAAGCTGATACTCTTCATCACCTGCCTAGCCAGCATCTTCCTCTCTGCCTGAGACACGAGCACACATGCACGCTATTCAGGGGTCTCCCTTACCATCATCTCCAAAATCGGCTGAAGTGCAGAGTGGAGAGACCCTGGTCTACTGACCAAACGCACATTACGCTGAGCAAGAGGATGACTGAGCTCGTGTTCTATAACGATGCAGTTCACCACTGTCCCTTCCCATATGATGACGCATTTTTTGAGTGTTTGCTGGTAAAACCATAGAGACTTCAGACCATAATGTCAGTGTAACGGGGGCAATCCTGTCTGGATTCGAACCCGGGACCTCACAGCCAACATACAAGAGTATTAGCCTGCTGAGCTAAAGGCCAGAGTCCTTTGCTTGGGGGACTAATCAGCCTCTTGTCTTGACTACTGGGGGATTTCGACCACAGTAGTCCACACACTGCTACATTAGTCCTGCATTAGTACTGCACTAAATTACTGAGCAGAGCAGTTGTAAGCATGGATCTCTAAACACAGAAAAACCTTGGAGTGCTACTCTCATGCCAGATCTCTTGCTAACAGGCTTCGTCTTTCCAAAGTGAACTTCAGACCCACTAGCTGACACCTATGGCCAGGTATGAGCTTCCGGGTGCTGTTCTTTCCATACAAGCAAAAGTGCAAGTTAAGTAGTGAAGCTGGGAGAATATGGACAGGAAATGTCACTATGAAAACTGGTCCATTATGGGATGTGTCAGAGACGCCCTCCAGCAAGGTTAGAAAGATCTGACCCAGGAGGATTTATACCACATTATGCAAGCCAGTGTAACCATAGTGAGTGTGAAGATGTCTGTTCCATTAAGGACAAAATAAGTCAAACAGACCCACATCCACACAAACCAAAAGCAAACCCTAAACTTGGGAGGAGACCCTCCTTCTGACTGGGCTAAACTAACAAAATGGCTCCACTCTGAGCCACGCCAACAGGGGACGAGACTGAGCCCTGATGAATAAGCGGAGATGTGAACAGGCAGTTTGAGAGCATATCGAATGAAGGCAGGTTGACAAAGAGCGTGCCAGAACAGGTGTACCGTACGAATACAGGGCGGCCCAGGGTGTGCGCCCTTACCCGGACGTTTCCGTTGTCCTGTCCCAACGCCACAGCTGAGGGCTTCCGGCAGAGACCCACACTGCGGATGCGGGACTCCAGCCTCTCTGACTGGAACATAACCTCTCCCATCTTTCCGCTTCGCACCTGAGGACGTACGTCACAGCCAGATCTGCTCACGGGGGCACCGACGTCACAGCCAGACCACGCGTCTCAGCGACAGCCGGAAGCCTCACCTGTAGGCGGTTTTTGTTGTCGGCGGCCACGATAGTGATGTTGTTGCCGTCAAAGAGCACGTCCGTGTCACGTTTCAGCATGACGGCGGAGGTGTGCAGTTTCTGGGTCTCCCAGAGCTGTGGGAAACAGGACGGCCTTTAACAGGAAGTCCGCGCTTCTACTTCCGCTATTAAACATCTGCCTGAGCACAGTAACAAATCCCATGCAGCTCACCCTGAAGGTCTGGTCAGAGGAGGCTGAGAGCAACAGGGAGCCATCAGGGGAGAAGCGGACGGAGTGGACCCAGCTCAGGTGACCCCTGCAGTCGGCCACTTTCTTCTTAGCCTCCACGTCCCACAGCTGAAACAGGAGATGGGGGGGGGAAGCAGTAATTAGCTGGAAGAGTGTCTGAACACCCCGCAATCTCAGAGCTCTCTGTGAGTTAAATGTGACTCGACAAGATAACTAGAATAGAGGCGTTTTTAATGTCAGCACGTTGGCTAAAACTGCAGGTACCAAGAAATGGTTAACATGGAATGAGGGGACAACAGTCTTGTTATTTTGCTCTGAGCCCTTATGATTTATCTGTGGTTAGTTCTGAACAGGCTTGCAAAATACTTTCTTCTCAACATAAAAAAAAAAAGTTGCTCAAGCCAGATACTGGTGTCAGTGACCGGCCAAGCCTTCGCACGGAGCCTGGGACTTACCTCAACCGCATAGTTGGAGAGCCCTAGAGCAACCAGCTGACTGCTGGGGCAGGCGTCGCAGAACTGCACCATACACATGCGGCTGGTCCAAATCTCTGAGAGCAGCTCCCCTGCAGCCACGTCGAACATCTGCGCTCCCCCGCAACACCCAAGGAAACACGCACACAGACAGCTGTCAGTCAACACTCATGCAAACCTTTTCCCACTTCAATCAAAGCTAGCCGGAGGGATGATCAAGAACCATGCTTCCTACTGGGCTGACCACAAATCAGAAACATGCCCAGACATAGACAAACCCACCCAAGTCCACGCTAAAGGTCCAAATGTTTGGTGACCTCTGGAACTGACAAATAATGGATTTGTTCCAGCTGTGCCACCTCAGCTCGGGTCTGCTGTGATACACCAGCCTACGGCCCTTAGTACTAATGCCAGCCAGCTAATTAATGAGGCAGGCAGCCAGAGCTCTGACGAGTTTCTTCGGTCTCACATAAAGAACTCCTCGACTTTCTGACTGACTGAGTGACACACACACACACACACACACACACACACACACGTAAAACTGCGGAAGACAGCTTTGCTGAGGCCTCAGAAATGAAGTTTGAACATGAAGTAATAGCATGGATGAAAAACTGTCACTTCCTTTTACCTCCTGATGTTACGCATCAGCTACATCCCTACTCCCACGCTGGGTCAACGTGATCCAACGCACTTAGCGCACGCGCCAAGAGCCTGGATGTGCGCACTCTGCAGGATGATAAGCCTTAAGCGATACTCACAAACACGGCATTTCGTGCAGCACAGAAGATGCGCTTGCCGTCAGCAGACCAGCTGCTGCACTTCACCGTGGTCTCCGTGTCCTTCTCCACGTCCTCCACGAAGCGCCGAATATCGATGGACTTCCATTCGTTAGCAGTGGAAACATCAAAGAACTGACAAACAACAAAATTTATAAAATATTTTAAAAAGTGGAGTTACTTGCTGGCCTTGACGTTCGGAGTTGCTGTCGAGACTAGGGAGCTAAAGCCAGCTGGAGATGTTGTTACCATCATGTTTATCCAGAGACAGAAAGTGAAAACCGCACATACCTTCAGAGTCCCATCACTGGATGAGGAGGCCAGGTAGGAGTCATCGGGTGAGAAGCAGCAGTGATGAACAGCGGCCGAGTGCCCAAACATGGTGTTCTGAGACGACTTCTTGTTCGGGTTCCACAGCTAGACAGAGACATGGGGCATGTCTAAACTTAACCTTTAGCCACCATCAGACCTCTTTTTCATTTTACACATCTTGAGTAAAGAACAATCAGATCAGGAACAGAGTCCAAGCCCAAAGACCTAACGGTTACCTGCTCTGCAGTTTTGACATGGCTCTTACTTTGAGATTGGTGAAGGCGTCGTTGGAACAGGTAGCCAATAGGATGCGGCGGCGTGTGTTGGTGAACTGACAGAAGTTCACCTGCTCATCATGCTCTTCCTCAAATGTCCGGCACAACGTTCCCTTCTCGGCGTTCCACACCTGAACCAACGAAACACTGGGCCTCAGACTTCAGCTGCCTACCACACTAGGACCTCACAAAGTACTCGTGTTCCGCTTTCTTTCGCTGCGTTTTCCTGCATTTACACAAAACCCCTTCATGCAACAATCACTTGGCGGCTGAACAACACAGAACTGTTGGCCTCACTTGTTGGGCAGTGATCTAATGGGACCAACAGGAAAGTGGTAAAAAAGGACAGAGCAGACATGTTCCCATAGAAATGAGGCTCGCTCATCTTCCTCACTCTAACCTGCTCACCCGCACAGATGACATCTTAGCTTGGTGGTACCTTTATTTTTCTGTCACTAGAGCAGGTTGCGATGAGCTTGTCATCAGGAGAGAAAGCACAACACAGAACGTCATCTTCGTATGCCTGGACGTCCAGCAGTCCCTCCCCAGATGTTGTCTTGAACACCTGCAAAATAAATAAATAAATAAAAAGACATTAAACAAAGCACTATACATGCATGCACACACACACACACACCAAAGTGTTCCCTTTGCTTTAAGTACCTTTTAAGTACCCCAATTATACCTTCAGCCAGTTCTACCAGCCAAATTTCATGAGTGGAAAGGGAGACCTCTAGTGGACATGTGCAGTGTTCCTGACATTTTCACAGATGGCCCTAGCAGAGACATTTACCTGCAGCTTGCCATTAGACCCACAAGAGGCAATCTTCTGTCCATCTCGGGAGAAGCAGGCACAGTTGACGGAGCCCTGGAGCGGTGTAACAACCAGGCGAGACAAGCTCTCCAGGCTGTCCCTGTTACTGGAACACAGCGTGCTTG
>JABJVR010000001.1:2582816-2606804 GCA_025773905.1 Chitala chitala
CTTTTTTTAAAACTTGTTTTTTTTCTTACCCCACAACCCGGTCTTTTTTTTTTGGCCAAATTTTTTACCCCCCCCTTGCCTGTTTTTTTTTTTTTTTTTTTTTTTTTTTTTTTTTTTTTTTTTTACGACAGTTGTAACTTGTCACTTGATTTCTGCTAATCGGAATTGGGCGTTTTTTCACAGCATCCTGTGGTGCCCAGCTGGGTTTGTTCAGGCATCAATTCTTCAAAAGTGGCAGAATTGGTCCTGCAAGATAAATGTCAACATTTTAAAGCTGAAACCTGTTAGATGCATTCCGTATGTAATAGCGATAAATTTTTGCGGTAAATGGCTAACATCTGAATGCTGCTAATTTCCCTGTACATATTTGTATTGAAATTTTATTTGACTTTGCAGGGGTCTTGTTCTGGCCAGCTTCTCATTGCTAGGCATAACACGCAGTTTTTAAACATGGAAATGGGAAAATTTAGATGTCGTTAAATGCAACGTTATGCAGTGTTAATTGGGCACATCTGACTGCCTACTTATGAATTCAGCAGATGAAAAGTAATTATGCACAGATGGAAATTTAATTCGGACTGGAATGAGTGTACCATGTCTCCTGACCACCCCACCTCCACCACCAATCCCCCCAGGGACTGTCTGGCGTTCTGCACAGAGCCTGTGTTTGCCAGCCTGTCCAATGTCCTCGGGCAGTGGGACAACCTGCCCAGTCCAGTCCCCACAGACATAAAGGAGTACAGGCTGTATGACGTGGAGACCAAGTACGGTCTGTTGCAGGTAAGACAGACCCGTTCTGCAGTGGATATGGAGCCACACTTTAATCCCAAGGCAGGATCCAACAGTGTTTTGTAATTTTACTATGTCTTAGGTTACCAAGTTCTTAAAGTACTATTATTGTTTTGATTGGGTAGATTTCTGGTCTTGAGACTGTAGCCCCCAAGCTGGTCAGAGAGCATCTTACCAGCCTGACATAACATACAGCTCTGAGATGTTGTAGAGTTTGTCACTGTAGATTCCATCTGTTTCTTTATAATGGGGACCCTGTGAGCATGCATGCAGTTGTCTTTACTCAGTGTGAATGTTTGCATGTTTTTCTCTTAACTAGCTGCTGTGGATGCTGGTGTGTACTTTATGAATGAATGCACGTGTGAAACTGTATCAGTTTGGGTGAATGTTTACAAAGCAAGTTCAATGTTTTATATGATCCTTTGCCTTCTAACATCGAGTCTTCCTTGTGTTTGACATCATCAGTTTTCTTGAACGGGTTGGCTGCGACGTGCGCGCCTGACTCCATCTCCGTCTTCCTGTTTCCACGGCAGGTCTCGGAGGGCTTGACGTTTCTGCACAGTGGGGTGAAGATGGTACATGGGAACCTCACCCCGGAGAACATCATCTTGAACAAGAGTGGCGCCTGGAAGATCATGGGCTTCGACTTCAGCATCTCCTCCACGAACCCATCTGAGCAAGAGGTGAGCACTCACACCTCCCACGAGGGACTGTGGGAGGATCTCTGGGCAGGCCCTGTCCGCACAGAGGCGGCACGCAACACGCATTCTATTCGGTGGTATCTGCATCGTTTGCGTTTTGGTGACGTTGGCCTGTTGTTTGTCTGTGTTTGTGCACCTTCGGACCAGCCCAAGTACTCTTGCAAAGAGTGGGACCCCAACCTGCCGCCGCTCTGCCTCCCCAACCCGGAGTACCTGGCCCCTGAGTACATCCTGTCCGTCAGCTGTGACTCCGCCTCCGATATGTACTCACTCGGCGTCATCATGCACGCGGTCTTCAACGAGGGAAAGCCCATATTCCAAATCAACAAGCACGACATCTTCAAGAGCTTCAGCAGGCAGCTGGACCAGGTTGCTAAACAGTACGATTTGTCTGCGACCCCTGTTTCTGCGCCATGACTCGCCCGTGACCACCCTCTCCTCTTGCTGTGCTGTCCCACAGCTCAGCCGGCTGAGCCCGAATGCCCTGTCCCAGATCCCAGAGGGTGTACGGGACCACGTGAAGATGCTCCTGAGCGTGACGCCCGCCGTCCGACCTGACGCGGACCAGATGACCAAGGTGAGTGCAGACCTGACCTACTGCGTATCACTGCGGGGGGGTTAGCCGTTCCAGCTGTAGTGCCTGCCCTGGCGCTGTTAAGTAGTGACAGTTTTATCTTTTCTTGCCCCATATGTTCTGCGTGCAGCTTCCCTTCTTTGATGATGTGGGGGCAGTCACCCTGCAGTACTTTGACTCGCTGTTTCAGCAGGACAACCTGCAGAAGTCCCAGTTCTACAAGGGCTTGCCTAAGGTCTTGCCCAAACTGCCCAAAGTAAGTGCCGATATGCACTCTAGTCTGTTTCTTATCTGGTAAGCTTCAGTTCCACTCCAGGAAATATGTTCTTCTGTTGTTTCATAGGTTCACCTTTTTTTTTTTCATTTGTCCTGGTTTTAAGAATAAAATTGTAGGTTTATTTAAATGCATCTCACGTGGCGTGATTCGGGCGGCGCTCGTGGCTGTAATTTCGATGCGCTCATGGTCTGCGTCTGCCCGCCAGCGCGTGGTGGTGTTTCGTATTCTGCCTGCGCTGACCTCCGAGTTCGTGAACCCGGACATGGTTCCGTTCGTGCTGCCCAACGTCCTCCTCATAGCGGAGGAGTGCACCAAGGAGGAGTACCAGCGCCTCGTGCTGCCCGACCTCATACCAGTCTTCAAGCAGCAGGAGCCTGTGCAGGTGAGACTCTCACACACACACACACACACACACACACACACACACACACACACACACACACACACAGTCTAATGGGCAAGTTTATATGCATGGCCCTTTAGACATGCATTAAACACACACTTCTCCTTCACCGTTACCACACGTAAGAAGTGTTTTCCAACACGACTCAGCCACCTGGCCTTTTTCCCTCTGTCTTTCACGCTGCCAGGCTAGCAACATGGTGAGTGTTCTCTGGATGGCGTCTTAAGCCTCTTTTGTTTTGAGTTGGGTTTCAGCTCTGTATGCCGTCGCCGGGACTGGAATGACGCCCCCTCTTTCTCGTTACGCTGTCAGATACTGCTGATCTTCCTACAAAAGATGGACCTGCTTCTAACGAAGACCCCGGCCGAAGATATCAAGAACAGCGTGTTGCCCATGGTCTACAGGGCCCTGGAGGCGCCGTCCATCCAGATACAGGTACGGCAGAGGCGTCGTCATGGAGAGCACCACGCACGGACGTCACCTTGGAGACCGCAGCAATTCCTTGCTCCGTTGCCGTGTGTCAGTCCAAGTCCTGTTGGCGAGTCGTGCGTTCGCAGTGGGAGTATGGGTGGTTCTGCTTGGTCTGCCGATTAGGTTTGGCGCATTATGACTTATCTCCCTGTTGCAGGAGCTGTGCCTGAACATCATTCCAACCTTCGCCAACCTTATCGATTACCCATCCATGAAAAATGCACTGATCCCACGCATCAAATCTGCCTGCCTACAGACCTCCTCTCTGGCTGTGAGTTATGTCCACTGTGTATTTCTCTCCCTCGCTCTCTCTGTCTTTCTCACTCTGTCCATCTTTTCTTTTTCCCTGTGAAGCCATTTCTGTCATGCCTAAACATTACAGTGTCTTTTGTAATTACCAGGTCTATTTAGCCTCAAGGTTTGTCTCCATCCTCCTGAGATGGAAGTGCACATTTCCTCCAGAAATGGAGTCTTGCATTAAAATTTAAATTAAAGCAGCTTTTAATTAAGTCTGGACTCGTGAAAGCAGTTCCCGTTGGAGTTTCTGATCTTCCTCTTTGGAACAGGCCTCAGGGTCTTTAAATCTCAATCGTGTCCTTCACTCCCTTTTTTCTGAGTTTCAGGGTTTGCGTTCTGACATGCTGACAGACAGCCACTGCCATTCACAGGTGCGAGTGAATTCCCTGGTCTGCCTGGGGAAGATCCTGGAGTACCTGGACAAGTGGTTTGTCATCGATGAGATTCTGCCCTTCCTCCTGCAGATCCCATCCAGAGAACCTGCTGTGCTCATGGGTATTTTGGGTAAGGTCTCATAATTAACTGCACTGTCACAGTATAGAGCCTGTGTATTATACAGGTACCGGTATTTTGTAAGGGGCTGATTGCTATATCAAAGTGGGGTTTCTCAACAGGCATCTACAAGTGCACCTTTTCCCACAAGAAGCTGGGCATACCGAAAGAACACCTGGCTGGGAAAAGCCTGCCGCACCTGGTGTCCCTCAGCATCGACAACAACCTTAACCTGACCCAGGTGAGCGCTGCTCCGCACGCGGCCGAGCGTGCGGCAAGTGAAGCGACGGCTAACGGTCGCTCCGCGCCCTTGTGTCACAGTTCAACTCCTTCATGGCGGTGATCCGAGACATGCTGAATCGCATGGAGGCGGAGCACAAGACCAAGCTGGAGCAGCTACACGTCATGCAAGAGCAGCAGAGGTGCGCAGTCTTTTTAAAAGTCTTTTTACCGAAGGCCTGTCTTGGGCATCCGTGTGGATTCTGTTTCACGGACGCTACGTGTCACTCCCTTTGCTCAGGAGCCTGAACATTTCCAGCCACATGAATCAGTCGGAGGAGAGCAAAAGTACCCCGAGCCCTGGCAAAGAGGTGAGGTCGTTTCCGTGATGACAAGGAGGAAGCCCCGCCCCAGACGTGTCGGTGACGCACGTTGACTTTGTAAAAGGGCACGGGCGTTTAGGTCAGTCGTTATCAAAGAGTGTCGCTTCCTCTTTTGGGCAGATTGACAGCATCTTTGGGGCCAGTTCTGCGAACGCCGAGCTGAACGGGAAGGAGAACGGGTCCTCCTCCACAACTACTTCTCAACCCAACAGAGTAAAGCTGCTTTATCATTTTCTGCCTCCGTTTCTCATTCTGTTCTTGTTTACTCTATTCCATCACTGTCCCGGTGTTTCCGTCACTTTGGGTTTGGTCACGGTTGCCCCATGACTCTGCCCTACCCCCCCCCCCCCTTGTTCTTTGGCAGTGTGTCATGTTTAGCAGGCGTGGTCAGTAGCATAGCGGCTCATTCAAAACCAGATCAGAAACTTGTTAGGTTTGATACAATGGTGGACTCTGAACATTTCTGCGAACCCCCACCCCATCAGATGTCACTGACTCTGGAGGAGAAGCAGCGGCTGGCCAGGGAGCAGGAGCAGGCGGCCAAACTGAGGAGCCAGCAGCCCCTCGCTCCCCAGAATGCCAAACCAGCCCCCACTGCCCCCACCACCGCCCAACAGGTAACACCCCGATGTGTGGAGAGACCCGTCCGTGGGTACAAAAAACAGGCCTACCAAACCTGTGCATATCAGTGACGAGTGCCGGCTGGTGGGCAGGTATAGTTAAGTCAGCGTGTGTTCAGGCGGTGGCTCTGATAGGAATACGCTTTTGCGTGCGTGCGTAGTAATATGGTCTTCATCACACAGTTCTCCAGCAGGGAGCCGGACATCTAGAGAGGTCCTGCTACCTTGTCAAATAAGACAAACTGCAGCGGTGTGCCTTCCATAGCAGTTGAGTCTCCAGCTATCCTGAAGATTTAATGTACTGTTGTGTGTTTTTAACTCCCACAGACCAAGGACCTAACCAACAGTTTGCTGAACAACATGACGTCGCTTAGCAACCTTTCACTCGGGCCCTCCTCCAGACAGGGCCCCATGCAGGGACCAACGATGTCACCCGGCTACCCCTCGGTGTCCCCAATGGGGGGCATGGGCACCATGGCAACCACGAGCAACGGTTTCAGCTCGGGCGTGGGCTTCCCGCCAGCCGGCGTGCGGCCCGCTGGGGTGGGACTCTACGGAGGCATGGCCACTGCCACCAGCGCGCCCAACTTTGGCTCGCTCGCGCAGAACCAAGCCAGCAAAGCCACGGACATGTCTGCCCTCGACTCTCTCTTCGGCCCCCAGAAGTCCAAAGTCAGCCTAAACCAGATGGGGTCCAGGCCAGCTGGCGTGACGGCTCCAGTGGCCCCCAGTCCCTGGCTTAATCAGTTTGGGGCACAGCAGACTCCCCAGGTCGCACCCATGGCAATGAGTGGACCCCCAGGGACTTTTGGCGTACAAGCCAATCCCTTCTTCAGTCCACAGAACTTCTCCCAGGCCGTGGCCCCGCCCACACAGAACACGACCACTCTTCGGCAGAGTGCCTCTGTCAACAACGACTTGAAGGATCTCTTTGGGTAAATTCTCGGACATGCAGACGTCTGGTTTTAATAATGAACTGTGATTACAGAGTGGCTGGAGACCAAAAAAAAATCAACCCTTGGGTGAATGGGTGTGCAGTCTCATTGACTTATTTTTAAAGATCTCAATTTTGTCTTCACTTTTATTTCCTGCGTGCGTGCGTACGTGCGTACGTGCGTGCGTGCGTGCGTGTACGTGTGTAATACCTCAGCACAGCTCCACGTATGTTCTTATGGCAATTTGTAAGGCCCGACAATAGATTAACTGGGAAGTCGAAAGACAGAACTCTACACTGGATACTCTAGGCTCAGTCACCATGGAAACTGGAGGGTTTTTAAAAGCAAGGATGGTGTTGTATTTTAAGCCCATCCCCCGCTCCCTGTCCTTAGCTGTTGGTGAAGCCTAAGGTCTGACACTTACCCAGATGTTCTTCGAGATCAGATATTGCATGATTTCCATGCTGCTAGGTTACCCGATATCAGCTAAGGTGTCGCTGAAGGTATTTATTTAGCTGGTGTATCAGAAGGTGGCAGTGAAGAATGGTGTCTGCACTTAATGTGTTCTACACTGGAATGTGTGGTGTGTGTGTGGGTGGTGTTACTATAGAACACGTACATATCACACCCCCCCCCCCCCTTGCTTGGGTCCTACACGGATTGAGGTGGAACATGGATTGCCTTGGGGAGAAAGAATGACCCATATTAATTTGATCATTAGCCTTTGTGGGTGAGGTTGGCTGTCTAAGATGCTGATTTCTTTTTTTTTTTTTTTTTTTAATAAGAATGTATTGTATTTTAAAATATTTTCATACACTGATTGTCCTTTCTTTCCACACATTTTGCTGCCTGGTGTGTACAGCCTTTTGTTTGTTGTTATTTGCCTTAACTGTAGGTTAGTTTGTTTGTAATCCCACTGCGTCTGTTTCATGTGCAGTAATCATGTGGACCTGAATCTTCTGCACAGTGTTGATCTTAACTGGATGGGGATCATTTTATATGGAACAAAGAATATAATTAATATAGGAAGTCTGTGAAACAGTCTCATCAATACACACCCTGACGAGAGGACTGTACTGTGCACGGAATATGTTAATTAAACAGCTCACACGTGATGTAGGTGTCACTGCGTATTGTAAAGGACCCATGTAGTTTATGCTAAGCGAAAGGCCTTAAGGTTGCATTAATACAGTGGTGAGACTACTGTGCTTAATTGCAGCTCTTTTTTAAATAACTTAGTTTTTTTTCCCTATCGGTTAGGTTCTAGTGTATTGCAGGTTAATTAGCGGTTCTGTGAACAGACTTTGACGTAGCACTGTGTGCGATCAGAGGTCACCCAATAGGTTTGTTCACCCCAATGATTTCTGCCGCTAAGGGGCAGTGTGTTATCTGTTCTCTGTGTGAAGATCAGCGTGATGAAGAGGATGGCGTGGCACCCTTCTATACTCCTGGAAGCAGTTGCATTTTTTTTGTTGTCATGTGACTTGGCTGATTTCCACTTAAGGGAGGAGACTATGGATGTGCCATGGAATGTTCTGATTGGTCACGCCTGTGAAAGACTTCCTTGTGCACGTTCTGCGGTACCTTTGTAGTCCTTGCTTGCATTTTTTCACAGAGATGAGAAACCTATTCTACTGATCCCTTACACCTGCGCTGCTGCTGTTGGTGTAGCGTGCTGTCTTTGTGAAATTTGTATTGTAAATGAGGTGATGGTGTGTGACATTGAGACTGCTCAATCGAAAAGTTTGTATATATATATATATATAAAAATATATAAAGTATTCTAATATTCAGATCTGATTTTTTTTTTTTTTTGTTTTTTTGAGACTATATTGCTAATGCTGGTAGAAATAAGGATTTGAAATGTGCTGGGGGGGATAACAATGCAGAGTTTGATTGACAGCACGACGGCCCCCCCCCATGCATTTCTAAGCTCTGTGTGACTGCCGTTCCAGTTGCCCTAGTAGAGGCTTTATTCAACTAGGGTCTGGTCCAGGCAAGGTTCCTAACAAGATGCCATGCATTCAGGTAATGGGTACTGTAGGAAATGCGAAAAGGGTAAGTGTTCTCGGCTGTCTAGAGTCGGGTACAGTGCTTCTGATCTTCAGTAGTAACTCTTTGGAGATGACTTTGGTATCCTAGCTTCACGTTTTCCTTGTGGACAACCTTCTTGTCTGAAGGTCAACCCCAACCCCTTCACTGTTGGGGTTGGCCAATGGCAACTGTGCGAAGTCCTTAGCAGAATGACCTGTTGCATACAGGCTACATTAGAAAATAAACCACACTTTGATCAATTCATGTTTTTATATTTAAACCTGTAATTCGACATGTTTTACCATTCAGAGCACCATAAAAAAAATCAATCTCTGCTGCTGCTGTAGGACTGGCAGTCCTACATATCTCTTTCTGGAGGAACATATAAAACATTTGGTGGGATCCTAAAATCCATTGTGTAAACTGGTTCCCATCTGGTCTTCATCACGGTTTAAGTGTTGGTTTTTCAGCTGGATATCTTCAGCAGTACGTAAAAGACAGTGTTAAACTGGATGTACAACTTCAAGTAAACCACACACTTAATGACGATACGATGGTGGCAGAATGTAAAGTAGTGAAAACAACTTTGGAGGCAAGGTAGAAAAAGGAGTGGCAGTGTTCCAGTATATACAGAATCAAAGGCAGCTAGAACATCTCACTTTCTCTGGCAGTATTTTGATTGAGAGTAACTGAAGAGGAACCGTATTCCCCTGTGGTCAGGTCCTGTTGGACCGTGGTCTTCCCTCTGAGCAAAGAGGACCCCATTCATGGAACAACTCGTCTGACCTTGCGCTTCGTGTTGGTGGTCAGGTTGGTTTGTATCATGGCTGTGGAGAAACAACAAGGAGTGAGGACAGCATTCCCAGCTGGTTTTCAGTCCCGCTGATGTGTTGCGTCTGTACCTGAGAAGTCCAGCTTGTAGCGGTAACCCCCTGCTGTGAAGTACATGCAGCCCTGTGGGTTCTGCTGGTAGTTTGCTTCCACATCTGCGCTGGAGACTGAGCTTTCCGTATTAGTCCCACTCTGCTGAGCCACAAAGAGGAGACCGATATGAGCCAGGCTCAGGTCCACGTGGGATTCGTGTGTTGAGTTTATTAATCTGGTCCAACCCCCACATAGGCCTCAAACAAAGCACCTTTTCTTATGGTCTGCTGTGACGAAGATGAAATAAAACTGACCCACAATGCCTTGGTAAATGCTGTACTGTAATGATTCCTGATCAATGCGTCCTGCTTAAACGAACAATGTTGATACGCTATCGTGTCCAGTTACGCTTTTAGTAAAATTCCATTATCCGTCAACATACGTATGCAAGACATTATGAAAAACAAAGATGGCACCCACCCTGTGCCTGAAGTCATACCAGTTCCTTCTGCTGCCCTCAAACTGCCAGGTCGGTTTCCTGGCATTTGGGGACAGGCTCAGAGCCTGGAACCCAGAGCTCAGGATGCTAAATAGGAGAGACCACAACAACCATCTCAACCTTCTCTAGGAAACTTCATGGACCTAAAAATTGTGTATGACTTTGTCCCTCTAAATTTTAACATTTGTGGCACATTTTTGACAGTACGGTGTTTGACGTGCGTTTCCTTCCCTCCTTGTCCTCACTCACAGTGAAGCGCTTGGCCTTCGGGCCACCTTCCTCTTGAATCTAGTTGTCAAGTTCTCCTGACGCATCTCTGAGCCCCCATGACAAAAAAAAATTATTTATATATATATATATATATCAGAACCTGAACGTCACGTGTGTCCCTGCGTCTTCATAGCATATCTCTCACATAAACTCACTGGATGCTAACACACCAGAATGCAGTTTACGTACAGGTCACTCATAATCTTGTATATGCTCTTTACCAGCTGTTATACCCAGAAACTAAATCTCTCACACGCACACACAGGTCACTGCACTGCAACATGTTACAGGGACAAATGCTCAGATCTGCTGTTTGCCATCATATTCTTTGTGAAGTAACCAAAAGACTGCCGGGAACATTGTGTTAACGTCAACAAAAATCGGCAATGTTTTTGAGCTGGTGAGTATGACTTTCTAAAACACTCACGCACCTTGAAATTTGATAATGTATTTCCTCGAGCCCACAGCAAACTGGAGGGAGCCGTCGCGTTGTTTCTGGAACTCTTTCTCAATCTGAGCGCTGTTTACAGGTGCCACCTTGCCTTTGTCATCCTGGGATGAAACGAGGCCATTGGTGTGACATCAGAGCAGTAGTGTGAACGCTTCTGATGATGGCCGTTTAAACTTCAGACAAACAGGTTTCATCCTCACTCTTATATTTTCCTTATAACTGTCTTATGTAACCACAGTGAAGAAAAATATGGTGTATTACACGTAACGCTTACTGTGTGTCACCTCAAATGCAGGTAGATTCACCTTTTTTCCATACTGTATCCATCTCTGGTGTACACAATAGTACCACGTCCACTGTTGTTGTCGGGAACTGAGGCGCCGGACCCTTAATGAAGCTGGTTTACGGACCCTCATTCGGTTGAAATCAATGTTAACAGTTCTGCAGGTGAAAAAGATACCCACATGTACAGAAATGTTTTTATCCATGGTTACCGCAGATAGGAATTATGAACAAATTGGTATATCTGAGTTAAACTTTATTTCTGACCAGGTACATTTTTCATAATTCAATTCAGTTCAATTTATTTTTATATAGCGCCTTTTACAACAATGTGCTCCAAAACGCTTTACATAAAACCACAACCGTGCTTGACAAACTGAAGAACTCTTAGTGATAAGTCCAACTCACTGACCACTATATTGGCTGAAGTTCAGATCTTTCAAACTTACAGTGCTATATTTCCCCTGAAACACATGAATCCATTTACCCATCATGCAGCAGCAACTGACCAAATTCCAGGCACACCTACCCAAAAGGGGTGTTGTAAATGTTAATCCCTTTGGTATTGGGTTTACTGTATTGTGCTTCGATGATATGGTCATTGTCGATGTCCTGCCATGTGTCGCCGCTGTGGATCTGCCACTGGTAAAGACGCCCGCCATCAGGTTCTCTCTCTGAGTTGGGATTAGAAATGCATAACCAGCACAGTCACTTCCATTGCTGTCTGTCTGTCTGTCTGTCTGTCTCTCTCTCTCTCACTCCTTTCTTTCTTTCACAGCCAACCACACTAGTTAGGGCACAGATACACTCGGCTGTGTGCGCATCATACCTTCGGATTGGGAGACCCGAGGCCACCTGCTCCGGACCCTGTGTCTTCCTCTCTTTTCTTTATTCCTGCCCTCGTCCCAAGAACATTCAAACTTGTAGCGGGAAAACGGTGGGATAATCAGTTATAAAAACGAATTAATTCTAGTTTTAAAGACTGGTTGTATTACTACACCTGCCTCAGCTTCTATTCTGTTCACACTGTGTAAGCCAGGCCCGGTCAGACACCAAGTTCCTTTCCTCACCTGTGTTTCTGGACTCACCCCTTTCCAAGATGGGGGTGAATAGGAACGGTCTTGGAGCGGCTCTGGGTCGCTCTCAGAGTTGTCTGTGTAGTTCACATCACTGTGTTCACTTGAACTATCGTCCTCTGTAAGCAGACAATGGAGATGTGGGCGTATGACAGGATGTAACTCACTACAGAAGATCTCGGTGCTGATTCTAAATGACCCACTTTGTAGAGTTTGAAAAGTAATTATAAATCAGTTTGTGACGTTAGCGTGTGAATACGCCTCAAGAAAAAAAATTGTATCGAATCCGTTTGGTCATTTTTAAGAAACATTTCGACGCTCATTCATTTTAACCGCTACGTCAAGCAGCGTTAATGCGTGAGACATCCCAATACTTTAAAGAAATGTGAAGCACTGCAACATTTGCGTCGCAAATTCATGGTTTTGCATTATAAGAAGATTGTTCATAGCATTAGCATCATTGCTATTCAAAAATAAAATACGAAACGATATAATGGTAATAAAAGATGTGTCTCAAATACAGGATGACACAAATCAAGGACTGAGATGCTTATATTGCTCGTGTAATTGGCGATTACATCCGGCAGAGGTCGCTGTTCTGCGATGTTTCAGAAACTTTAAAACGAAACTTATTTGGAGCTAAAGAATCGGACGAAACTTCAGTGCCAGTGTTTTTAGGAAGCTGCTTTTTGATTCTCACTGAAGAACCAAATTGATAACGGGAAGTGTTTGCCAACTGTGATAGAAAAGAAAAAATTTGTCGTCTGAAAATCTTTTTGTCATTTTTGACAAGAGCCAGAGCCAGTGAGTGTTTTACAACAAAGTCTGTATTACCCAAGCGTAACTAAAAAGATAAACCTTTAAGTTAGCTGTAAAGAGAAAAACGGAAACAGTATTTTTGATAACAGGTTACAGACCCTTTAACATGTCAAACACTTTCATAGTTAATGCGCTAAATTTCCAATACCGGATAACTGTAGCTGTCACCTGTCAGTTACGTTTTGAGAGCAAAACGTAAATCCCGTATGTTACATGATATTCCAGATATTTTTAACAACACAAAGGCAAGAGCGAGCTAATATACATCACTTAGACAGCCGGATAGAATACATGCGTTACATCATTTGCAAATCTTACCTTTTGCGGTGTCGAAGTTGGAAGCCATCTCTACCTCTGCTGTAAAGCCGAGCAGGTTTCGGTTTCGTATTATTATGAAGGAGGCTGCAGTGTTTACGTCCGCGAATAACAGTGATGACGTCAGCAAAGTTATGCCCCCCCCCGTGAGGACACGCCCATTCCACAGCTCGTCACACGTGCCCCACCTGCCATGGGCTGTTAACAAAGCAGGAAGTCAAAGTGGGTGGCACATGGATGCTGCCTCTTGTGTTGGTCCCCAGTCATGCTGTGTTTGGCTGCAACAGTTCATACAGGGGATGGCGCACTATAGCCAGGTTCTGGACATATTTCCCAAATAATTAACTTTGCCAAGAATCCTTTAAATTTTTTTTTCAGGTTTGGGAAGTTTGCTCTGTGTTTATTAATTACTTACAACACAGCGAGGACAGTACTGTACAAGCACTGCAAGCACTGTACAGTCAAAAGCCACTGTTTTCTTAAGAGCTGTGAACTAAATTGAAAAAAAAGTCACAACAGCCACTTATCTTTTAAGAGTAAAAAAGTAACAAAGTAATTTGATTTTTAACCAATTTAATTGTAATATTATCACTTATAGCGTATTTTCGTTCCTAGCGGACAATGCCGATGGAAGAATAAAAGGCACCGTGAGGATTTTCAAAATTTGTCCCATGATGGCGCCTGCCTTGTGAGCCGGTTTAGATTACCAAAACCAATAATTTTAGAATTGTGTGCGGATTAGACCCCATTTTAAGAAAATCCGAACGCCAGAAACCGACCATATACAAAAAAAAAAAAAAAAAAAACTTTCTGGCAACAGGTACATACCAGAGACAACTGTTTACTAGAACAAAAGCTGGAAACCTTAAAATATTATAAAGGCATTGATGTCATACTCATAAATATTTCTCAATGCTTTTTTCTGTCATCATCTCATCCTGCAAAGAACGGTTCCATTGTCTTCATTATATATGTTTTGCGTTAACCATATACGGTTGTTTTTTTATTATACTTTTTATACAGCGTTGCATACAACAATACTAACCAAATTAACGTTATCTGCTGAGACCTTTTCGTGTATAGAGTGTAAAGTGTCTGTGGCTCCATCCGGGGGTCACATTGTGCACCACAGCCATCCAAACTCGAGCTGCATATCATTGGAGCGGAAAACGCAGCTGACCCTGTATCGTCCACTCCATACGTTGTTGCTGTCCTGTCTTCATCCCAATTAAGATTCCGACTTGTAGCACGAAAACAGCGTGGTAGTCAGTTGTAAAAACGAATTAATTCTAGTTTTCCTGAGGGAACCTACCCAAAGGATTAATAAAGTTCTACCTTACTTTACCTTAAAACCAGGCGCAAGTAACAGAACTTGCATATAACCGGTCTTGGCTGCTTATCTGTTTACTACTGTGTAAGCCGGTGCCGCTCAGGCACCAGGCTGGTTTCCTCGCCTGTTCTTCTGGACTCACCCCTTTCCAAGCTGTGAGAACATAGAAACAGTGTTGGTACGGTTCTCCTTCGCTCTCAGAGCTGTCTGTCTGTTTAGTTTAAATCACTACATTCGCTTCAGCTGCAGATTTCAGCAGAGAAGTACCCCAGAAAACACAAAACGTTCAAGTAACGTTAGCTAAACGTTCCTAACGTTCCCTACACGTTTAGCTAACGTTATTTTTACGTTTTGTGTTTGCTGGGACTAGCCTGTAGGCAGACAGTAAGATAAGAGGGGACTAAATCGCTCCTAAAGGAAATTTTTGTGCCGTCCCCGCAAATTCATGGTTTTGTGTTATAGGAGGATTGTTCGTAACAATGGCATCATTACTATTCGAAATGAAATATGAATTGTTATAATAAAAGATGTCGGATGTGGGATAAATATGGGATCAGAGGGAACATCAAAATAGCTGCTAGAAAACTCAAAATCAGCAAACCTTACCAACTGTGAAAATCTCTATTAATAATCACCTACTTTCAGAATAAAAGGACACAACACAACTTGCTAGGAGCTCAGTTCGATTGCAGTATTAACATGTTGCCTCAAGGTGGCAGTAAAGGACCACATATAAACAAGAACACATATAGAAACCCTGCCGCTGTGCTTGTTGGTTAATTGTATATAAGAATACAATTAAACAACAAGCACCGCGGCAGGGTTTGAAAGACGGCTTTTGCTATGGTTTTTCGGTGCAAAGCGAACTACCCGTCCAGGTTTCAAAATGTGCTGTGTATATACATAGGTATTGGTTTGGGGAGGGGGGCACCCCCCATGTTTAAAGAGGAGCAAATCGTCACCTTAAATCACCTAGCGTCCTGATTATTTAAATCATGTAATAGATCGAATGCCATTAGTATGCCCTCATCCCCCCTAAGTCGAAATGAAACCTACACCACTAGGCAGGTAGCAGTACTGACATACATCTTTAGGACTGTAGATTTGATCCCAAGTGTGTGGAGGCTGTGTGTTCTCACCGTGATGCCTAGCAGTAACGGTCCTGGGTCACTTAGTGCCCTAGGCAAGATTACATTTGCCTACTGCTCGCCCCCTGTGCTTGTGTGCTCTTCAGCCAGTGGTGCCCCTATGGATGTGCTTTCCTTCCAAACTTTTCTTACAGCTTCATAAACCAGCATCCACCCCCAAGGGTCACATGATTGGCTGGGGGTGCAGCAACATTATGATGGGACCAATTTAAATGTGAATAAGGTGGTAGAGTAATGATGTTTCTTCATCATCATCATCTTTTTCTTATTGTTGGTGAGCTTGGACCAGATCAGTGATTTGTAAATTGAATTGTTTATAATACATACAGAGGACAAAAGGTAGGATAAAACACAACACAGTTCAATAAAATAAAAGAAACTGATTAATTTACAAATGCCGCCAAGCATTACACACCTCACCATCCTAATGTATGTGCATGCATGCATGTGGAAATGTCTTTAAGAGGTTTTTACATCAGACTGTAAATGGTCCGTAACTCAGACATCAGACAAGACGGGCCTAGGTTCTCCAACGAGAGCAGTTCGACTGATGGATTGTGGTTCTGCCGTGCACAGAGCAGTGGACCTCTGAAGCCAGGCAAATGAGCCAACAAATGGGACAGGTGAGGATTAGCTGGGAGGGGGGTGCAGGTTGAAGGTGGGTGAAAGTCAGGAAATAAGATGAGAGGTAAAGATCTGAGAATTGCTGAGAACTGAGACACGAGGATTCAGAACCCAATTATGTTCTGATTTAAAAGTGGTTGTGATCACATGCAATCAATCCAAGATAGCTCTACCCTTCTAGTCTGACCCAACGTTATGAAATGTACATTTCAGTCACCCGTTACCCGCCTGCTCTGTCCTCCTATTTCCAATTGACAGGGCGTGGGACAGTCTGACAGGTGGTGAGTGATAGTTGCAGGGGTTCTGGGAGGGGGGCAGTAATAGGACAGCCATTCATGGGACACACAGGATCCTTTCGTCCAGAAACTGCCCATTGGCCCATTAGTAGCCATTAGGCCATTGCTGGTGCCTTACGTGTCCCTGTGCTATGCAGTTACTCCATTATTAAGCACCATTAGGCTGGTGACAGGAGACAATCGGCTGTTTATCACCAAATGTCAATGAACATGTCTGGTAGAGACAGAGACGTTCGCTCCTCAGTCTGGGCCCTGTCATGCCCTTCCAAAAAAAAGAGGAAGAAAAAAAAATTACATAGAGGATTTGTTTCCAATTCCCTCCACTGGCCCAGATGGTCTACACAAGCTGGTTTCACCCTGCCAGTGGACAGCGTGAAGGTCCACATAGGTCCACATAGGACCTTGTGAGCTCCTGTAGTTGTCTTTTCTATAATCTTTCCTTGACTGTTGTTTGGTGGTCAGGATATTGGTGTGGAACAAGTTCGCTGTTCCCTTTGTTGTGTATTCTAGGGGGGTGGGTTGAACCGAAGGAGAGTGGAGACGGATGGGGGTGCTGTGAACGAAAATGACATGAGTCTGTACCGCTGTGGGGAGCAAACAGGCCAAATTTTTGCCACAGAGAGTGTGGGAGATTACACACATTGTGCCACCAATAGAGAAATGTGTTCTGCCCGTGGTCTTCCTCACTACAAAACTTTGGAGCTGGGGGGGGAGTGGCAGGGGGATGGGGATGATCAGACACGGAGATGATGGAGCTGGGAAGAAAAGCAGTAAAGGAACAAGGAGGGCTCCAGCCAATGAGACCTGTAGAGCCTTTGCCAGTGCCACATGGTCTGGTTCCCACTCCTCATAAAGGAAGGCCTTTCCACTGTGCCCCCATCTCGGCAGGGGCGGGCCGTGGCACACGCTGGGATGCGGCCCGGCCGCCGTCCGTAGGGCACGAGGGCCTCCTGCCCCGGCTGCATAATTGAATTTTCCGCTGGCTGGAGATGTCGGCCCCCGTCGGTCCAGCCACACGTGGCTGTGACAGCCCAGCTCCCAGAGTCAGCGCCAGGGCAGGCCAGAGGGGGAAGTGGGTCCCAGTGAGGTGGGGGGGGGGAGAAAAGGGGAAATAATGACTCCATGGGACAAGGGAAGAAAATGGGCACTTTGTGTAATACTGTAATGGGACTTCAGTAGCTGCAAGAGAAGAGAAGGCAAGAATTAGATTTGAAAAGATTTTGGCTTCCTGGCTGAATGCTGCAAGCACTCCTGCCATGCGATGAGAGGCTTTGCTTTTTTTTTTCCATCTATCCGTGTGTCTCTGGCAAAATACACCTGCTGTTACGCATGGTTCTTCTGCAGCGTGGGCCTGTCCAGACGGTTACATTTAATGGCTTGTCTGATGAGCTCAGCTAAAGTGAGTTACTTTTTCTGAGCATGTTTCTGCTCAGTAATTTCAGATTTGGTTCCAACAAAGACACCACACTCTTTTTCTGTTAAAATGAAATGTTGTCTACAAAGCCAGTTACATAAGTTAAAAGCACAACCAACTGTCACATCTCGTATACGTGTATAAATATGGAAAATACTTGCTGAATGTGAAACGCTGGAGTAATGAAAGTTAATATGGTTGTATATGTACTCAGAAGGTAGTGCTGTGTTCTCTCGACAAACAAAAAGTTTAAAAGGTTGATTGTCAGAGACCTGATGGAAGAATTCTTAGCTTCCCTCTATGTGGATATAAGCATAAGTATGTGGATATAAGCATAACTTAATAGATATAAGCATAAATATGTGGATATAAGCATAAATTAATAGATATAAGCATAAATATGTGGATATAAGCATAAGTTTGTGGATATAAGCATAAATTTGTGGATATAAGCACAAATTCATAGATATAAGCATAAATACATGGATATAAGCATAAATTCATAGATATAAGCATAAATATGTGGATATATGCATAAATTCATAGATATAAGCATAAATTCATAGATATAAGCATAAATATGTGGATATAAGCATAAGTATGTGGATATAGGTATACATTCATAGATATAAGCATAAATATGTAGATATAAGCACAAGTATGTGGCTGTAAGCATAATTATGTGGATATAAGAATAAGTACATGGATATAAGCATAAATACGTAGATATAAGCATAAATGTGTGTACTAAGGGCATATTAAAGGCATAATGGCTTGCTGTTGCTGAGCACATCACGTTTATTGGTCACTACAACGATTAGTGAGGAAGCTGGTCTCGTGTCATTTTACAGACGAGGATATTATATTGTTGTTTGTGTCTGTGCAAGTCACCTGATTCATTATATGCCACCTGTTTGTTTAGTGTAGCAAGGGCCTTGTCCCAATGGAGCAAAATATTTAGGTGGAGTCATGTGGCCTAGGGTTGGAGTCTCCCTTGTCAGGGTGCAGTGAGTGGGTGAATAGGTAATCTGCACACCATCACATGACACGTCTACCTCACACACCTGTACTAGCTGATGTGGCCAGAGCCCTCACCCGTCATCTCTGATAACTCAGTTGATTGCTTGTGTGTGACCGCCAGCCATTGGCTCTTTTCCGAACAAACCCCCCCTCCCAGCAGCTGGTGGACCGGACACTTACAGAAGCACATGGTCGAAGAGACCGACTGTTCAAATGCAGCTAACAGAAAATTCCAGCCAATAAAAGGGTTCAAACATGTTGTTTGAGGAGTACTGTTGGCTCACATACCCAGCATAGCATGTAATAGGAACACTTCTAACATGCTTTCGTCTTTAATGGGTATCACAGATATCAGGTATTTTGAGCATTTTTGGTGTCTGGATATACGTTGCACTACCAGTTACCAGGGAAGATGAGTTCTCAAGTGTTTATTGTCTATTTCGTTTGATTAATGCTTTGCAGGCAAGGTTTTAATTAATCACTAATCCACATGAACGGTTATTACTGGCAGCCATTCCTCTGACTCCAGTGCGTCGGACCAGCTGACATCACACTCCACAAACACAGTGAAGTGTTTGAACTTTTCTCTCACCGTGAGCAGTGTGCCGAGTGAGCGGGCTTTCCGCTGACGGGGGCTGGTTGGCTGGCCAAATGCTTTGGGAAATTTGCAGTTCCTGAGCATTTGCCTGACTGTGATGGAGGTAGTGGCCATAAAAGACAGAGGCAGATTAAAGGAATTATGTTATAGAGTATTTGCACACTGTATTGCTTTATAACAGAGGTATGTCTGACTGTATAGTACCAGATTAACTGTCTTCATCTACTATTACAGTTTTAGTCACAAGGGGGAGACAGTTTGCCTGTATAAGGGCTTTCCCTCTCTCCGTGCCTCCCCTGGCAACACCCCCCAAACTCGAATAGGCCTATCCTCTCCTGAAGCTCCGCCCACCCCCACCCCGCCGTTTCCGTGGTGATGGTTTAGACGAGCAGGTGATGCATTGACAGAGAGCAGATGGTTTCCTGTGGAGGTAAGCAAAGATGAACAATGCCCCTGTATTGATCACGTAGCTCTCGCTCCAACTTCGTCCTGCAGTTTTTCCACAAGTTTGGCTTAGCCCCTTCCCATTCTGCCCCCCTCCCCATCAGTGGAGGAAATACAACTTGTACTGCCTCCATTGGTGTGAAGTCAAACAGATTTGTGGTAAAGCATAGAGCATCTATGTTGTGATGTTCTGCATTCAAAATCCTACAGGTGTATGTTGATCTATCCGTTGGTATAATCAATGAAACAATTGTGATACTTTAAAAAAATCATACTTATGGGGTAAATTAATTGTTAAAGATTGCTACATATCTTACATTCTCTTCATACACCGGTATAAATAACTGTAATATCTTGATTGTATTTCTTTTATTTTACTTGTGTTGCTATGGACACCTTGCTGCTGTGTGTTAAGGGATCTGTGTTTAGTCTGTATTCTGACGGTAAAACTTTGGCTTATGTTGGTAAACTCATCAGCCTGTAGGTTCAGAATCTGTTTATCCAGTGGGAGGTGTTAGTGGGAAGGGATGGGTGCAACTTATCCATTGCTTTGCCATATCAGGGCTTGTGTGTGTGCGTGCATGTGTGTGTGTGCATGTGTGTGCGTGCTGCATTCAGGTGCTGTTTTTATATTCTTGTATTCAGGGTCCTGTAATTTACTCCAAAGACGCTTCTGTTGTCCTGTTGTCCTGTCTCTCTCTCTCTCTCTCTCTCTCTCTCTCTCTCTCTCTCTCTCTCTCTCTCTCTCTCTCTCTCTTTCTCCCCCCTCACTCTTTCTCTCCTCTCTCTCTCCTCTCCCATCTCTCTCTTTCTAGTCTCTCTCTGTCCTCTCTCTTTCTCTCTCTCTCTTTCGTCAGAAGAGCAGCCAGCCCTTTGCTTGCCTTTTTCCTTTCTTTCTCCAACTCTTCAATAATCCAGCAACAATGCAGCGCTACAAAGGAGTGTGCAGCTATTTGTGGGGCGGGGTGGGATTTGCTGGGGGGGGGGGGTTCGTGTGGTTTATGGAGATCAGTTAATGCATGCATCGTGCTGAGCGCACGCCTCAGAACGAGTGGCAGTGTGGTACAATGGCTCTTTTCTGTTGAGCTCTGGCCCTGCCAACGGCCACACCTGGAACCTGTACCACTGAGCTGGGCTTGGTTGTGTGTGTGTGTGTGTGTTACAAGAGTCCCCCCTCCTGCTCACAACCTATCAATGGTGTCTCCCCAGGAGTGCAAGGGAGGCGCAGTCTACATTCAGGTCTGGAGCCGTGGTAAAGATTCACAGTGAGGGGCCATTGAGATGGCCCCCATGCCCTTAATGGATCCACTAATAGGCACCTATTCAGCAGGGAAAATGTTTTTTGGGAAGGGTGCAAAAGAAAAGAAGGAAAGTTTTTTTTGTGAAGCAACAATCACTATACATGCTGCTTTTCCTTGTCCGTGTAGAATTTATGCTGCCTCTATGTAGATAACCCCCCCGCACATGCACACACGCACTGCTTCCTCACCGTCTAAGAAACAAACGCCTATTGAAATCCTTTATGTGTAAATAGGAGCTTGCTTTGGCTCTGCCTGGTGATGAATCGACCTGTGGCGTGCCACCTGCAGTAAAGATGGCATGGGAGGGCAGGGGTGGGTGTGCACACGTGCAGCTGGCGTGAGAGGGGTGTCACGGTGATGCACTGCAGCATGCAGTGGTCCACAGAGCCGAGCCAAGGCAAGCAGAGATGCTGGTTCATATGCCACGTCGGACCGGGTCATGCCCTTGGGTCTGTATGCAGGCAGTACCAAGCGTTGAGATGCTCAGAACATTTTTGGAGAAGATCTCCACCCCTTATGTGCTGTTACGCTTTTTGCCACAGTCACGGTCTTCTCCTGGTGTGCACTGTGAGTGTTTCTGTCCTGTTTTCCTGTACCCGTGGCTTCTCGTTTGTCTGTCACGTCTCAGCCCACATGCATCTGAAATTTCCAGTCCAATGTTGTTAACAGCAAACTTCCAGCAGAAACCCAAGATTTGTTCAGTAGTGTTTTTTTCCTTCAAAACCAGCGGGATGCAATTTCTTTGTAAGCTACCCAGCCTTTGTCATGCTTATGTGTGTCTGTTTGCTTTCTTTTTTTTCTGATAATAAATTTAAGAACAATGCACCCAAAAGTCAAGAACTGTTATATGTCTCACTAAAGTATAGTTTTAAGATGTTTGTATGTACTATATCTATACCATTGTCCACCAGGTGAGGGCTCATTCTTAGAAAATCCCAAAAGAAATCCACACAGGCCTATACAGTAAACTTGAGTGAACGTGAGCGTGTCTTGAGTTTTCAACTTGCAGCTTGTCACAGTGGGACAAAAGCACTGGCAGATAGCCCTGATCTCTGAGCTGTCACAACCTACATGTCTGACAGGGTAATGGATCCACAGTGTAAGGTCATAGGTTACACACTGCACTCTTTCCAGCCCCCCTGTGTAAGGGACACAATCATGGCCAACTCATTTTTATCGCACCTGCTAAAAATGCGCATTCTTTCTTTTCGTGTCCGGTGGACAGCAGACCCGCTGCCAGTGTGTCTGGTGTCGTCGGGACGCCGTTGTGAAGCACATTGTCTTTGACGTGCTTGACCGCCCCTCCTTGAACGCGTCGCTTCCTCGTCCCCGCGGAGGTGGCGACGCTCTCAATAAACAGGAACCTGACGTCTCTGTGCGGAATGGCGAGGAGCGCGTTTGCACGTCGCACCCTGGGACCTGCACGTTGGTATGGAGATGTGTGGGGTCACAAATCAGGTCGCAGATGAATGGGGGGTGAGGTGAGGTGGAGATGGAATCGTAAATGGGACAGGTCAAGGAGTGACAAGGGCCGGCGGGGTGTTTGCGGCAGGGGCGTGGATGCTGGTTGCCTGGGGAGCAGGGCCCCTCCCTAACACTCAGCGGGGGAGTTGGCTAATGGATAAATGTGGGAACCATATTGCCGTGCTTGTCCAAGCGCAGGACTGACAGATTGATGGGCCAGGAAAATAGCAGCACTCTCACTGGGCATGTGGGGGCTCCTGGGCTAGGCCAAAGCCTGGGGCTAGAGTGAGAGCTCAGGGCAGGGTCCCTGCTGCTCCTGCACAGGCCTCGTTCAGGTCATAGGCCTTTGTCCCATGGCTTGCTGACTCTCAAAGGATCTGACAGCATGGTCCTGACTATGTCACCTGCACTTCTGTTGTATTCATTTAGTGTTTATAAACGTTGGGTTATGTGTCTTGGATGAAACTGGACTGAACCCATACGGAACAATTTTTTTTTGTGTGTGTTTTTATCATTGCTGTTTAACAATGTAAACAGCCGTGTCTTAGCATGAAACTGTTATTTACAGCTCATATCAGCTCGAACGAGTGTGCTTTAAGATCTGTGCTTATACACTGCCAAGGACAGATTTGCAAACAAAGGCTTCGTCTTGTTTTCTAAAGTGGCTTGTTGATAGATATCTGTTTGACGTAAATTACCTCAACATGTCTTTGCAAACAACCAATAACAGACAAACCAGGTTAGTGGAGGACACGGTCCATTTCAGATGACACGTCCCCAACACAGTGCTCAGATTTATTGACAGCAGGACATCCCTCGTGATACATTTCTGAGCAGCATCCTGGCAACCACCATTGTAACACCCGGATTACCCACGATGCACTGCAGAACGCCAGAGCAGTGGGATTTCCAAAGGTGTCCAGGGTTCCTCCTGATGGATGAGTTTGTTTCAAACCCAGACAATAATAGCTATTATTTTTGTCCTTAGCGAAAAAAACCTACGTAGTACAAAGAAAATGAAATGCAATATGGAGCTGTAAGCGACAGTAGTAGGCAATGTTCTCTCTTTCAGTTACATTTTTACAGCTAAACAGGTGTGTGTGGAATAATGATTTAAATCCCACCAGTGAGTGCAGAAAACATTCAAATGAAAACTGAAATATACAGCACTTAACAGAATAGCTTTTGTTTAGAATTTTTTTATTTTCTTTCCCACTGGGATGAATAAAGTATCTATCTATCTATCTGTCTATCATGGGATTTTGGTGTCATTCTTGTGACCACACCACGTTTACTGCTGTCAGTAACAGTCCTGATGAAATAGGGAATCCACATCACAGTAACCTGCTTGTGCACACAGACAAATATAGGCTTAGGCACGGATACAGACATAGATGTAGACTTGGATACAGGCACAGGATCAGACACAGGCTCAGACACACAGAAACAGCCACAGGCTCAGACACACAGAAACAGACACAGGCTCAGACACAGGCTCAGGCACACAGAAACAGACACAGGCTCAGACACAGGCTCAGGCACACAGAAACAGACACAGGCTCAGCCACAGGCTCAGAC
>JABJVR010000001.1:2606904-2619945 GCA_025773905.1 Chitala chitala
CAGACACAGGCTCAGACACAGGCTCAGGCACACAGAAACAGACACAGGCTCAGCCACAGGCTCAGACACAGGCTCAGGCACACAGAAACAGACACAGGCTCAGACACAGGTTCAAGCACAAACTGGCTCAGGTTCTATTAGAGGGAAAACTAGGCACTATCACAGCCCTGGTGCAGGTTCAACACTTCAGCTGCACTGGCTCTGATGATGGGGTTGTCCACACACGCACACACACACACAAATGCACACAGACTGGGTGTGTGTGTGTGGACATTTGTGTGTGCCAGCTCTGACCGTCAGCATGAACTTTATTTCTATGCTCAGCGTCATTACCAGCCACCGACTCTGACGAGTCTGTTAATATTTTACTGCACATATTTCCTCCCTCTCTGTCCTTTCCCTGTAAAGAGAGAACACAGAGGTCCAGGGATGCACTCCAGCTAATGACCTCTGATTGGTCAGACTGATAGGCCCCATTGTCCCCCAAAGCCAGCCTGCATATTCCACTATAATGTAATTAAAGGCTGAGGATTTATGAATAAGGCAAGCCAGAACTTGATCCGCGTTCATTCTCAATTACGGCGGGTGAAAGGCTTTCGCTCCAGCTGTCTCCACCGCTTTGGGCTGGTGCTGCTCGGGGGAGTGTGTGGGGGAGTCCTTCTCTTAGACCTTTGGCTGAGGGGGGTTGTGATTTGGGCCTGGTTGTGCCACACACCCACAGTATTTCCTTGGATTTGGTCAAAAATGTGAGCTGGTCTGCAATCGCCAGGGAATTGAGCCGGAGGTGTTTTGTCCGTGTGTGTTTATGCAACCTCTAGCTGACAGAAGCGAAACCCCAGCCCCACGCCTGGTTTAACAAGGCCCTAATAATTAACAGCAGCCCTCCACATTCCCAAGGCCATGGTCCACACACCTCCTCTTACTCCTCTGTGGCAAACCACAATTGCAAGAGAAATGGAGTGGAGCAAAGGTGATAGGCTGAGAAAGAGAGGAGGAGGAACTGATAGATCAGAAAGGTGGACAAGGGAATGAAAGACCAAGAGAGATGGTGCAGCAAATAGGAGAATGAGCAGAAAGGCAGGGAGAGGAGAAGAGCCCAACGTTCAGGAAACAGAGAGAAAATGAGGGAGGCTCATATTGTGAAAGTGGGAAATGTTAAAAGAAGAAGCACAGCACAGGGGAGAAAGAGAGGAGGACTGGAAAAAACAGACAGCCTGAGGGTGGGAACGGTTGAAAGAGGGTGTGTGAGGGAAAGTGAGATGGAAACGGAGGTGAGAGAAAGAAGACAAGTGGGAAAGGCATCCTGGGAACAGAGACGTTTGGAGAGGGGGTTGACCAGACCCTCATGGACATTCCAGGCCAGCAACGGGGCCTGGTACCAGCATCGTTCATTGGAGACACTGGGCCAGAGCAGGCATCCACCCCAGCCAGGTGGTCATGAAAATGCTGTGAGTTCGTGTGTGTGTGTGTGTGTGTGGAGATGCACAAGCCTTGTTTGTGTGTGGTTTGCATGTATGTGTGCCCATGCACGCCCAGGCCTGACTGAACAGGTCCTCTCCACCATTAGGGTTTTTGTACCGGTTGCTGTAAGGGACAACCTGGGACCAAGAGCTAGACATGAAGGACAATGTATTGTTGTCGTGGAAATGTTCAGTAGCTGACTTGCTAAAATTCACGACATAGCTGGTTTTATACAGCAGTTATAACAACGGTATTACAGCTCTAAAAAAGACAATCTTATTTTTTCAGACTGCCACTGTGAAGGAATATGGCCATGTTTTTATTTAGAACACTGTTCTGTAAGTCATACACAGACTTCACTGCATGGACCACACTACATAGGCTTCACTACATGGGCTTCACTATATGGGCTTCACATGCTGGTTTCAACTGATACAAGAAAGGTGTGAATCATGCTTTTTAACTTATGAAAATGCATATTTTGTTTAATGTTTGTAGGTCCCTGGATGAGAAAGCATCTTGATTTTGAAATTTAAATGAGATAGTTATATCGCACATAATTTCCTGCGAAAAAGCCACAATTGCATTAAAGGAAATGTTGTTACATTTAAGAGGTTGCTAAGCAAATTAACAAGTCAACAGTGCCAGTTAATGTGTCACCTCTTAGCTGCTCTTTGCTTTACAAGTTGTCTTTTCTCAGCTTCTCCTAGCCTTGTTGATAACTCTCAGTGGAAGCTCACATCATCTGTAAGTCCTTAATGGTTATAATGGCATTATTCTCTAAACACACAGGCTTTTATAAGGCTAGACTGGGACTGAAACACCATGACATTCATACTCAGATTGTGCTGGAAGCCTCTTGTTGGTGTATCCAATCATTCTGCATGACACTCTTCAGTGTGTGTGTATGTGTGTGCACCTATGTGTGTGTTTGTGTGTTACAGTAACTTACTTGGGGCTTGATTCCCCCAGCAGTGTATGTCCAGTCCAGCGATCCTCAAATCCACTGATAATTCTCCTGTGTGGGTACATCTGCCTTGGTTGACCAGCCAAAACACCAGTGCCTGAGTCCACTGGGGGCAGGGGGGCAGGGGGGCAGGGTGCTGATGACTGAATTGCTCATGTGTTGGGGGGGGTTTGGGGTGCTACAGAGGGAGCTGGAGTCAAAAATCCTCGCATCTGTCCCCCTCCTAGGCGCTAATGAATGATAAGCAGGTTAGCACGCAGCACGCGCCCTCTGCAGTGGCCATTGTTGGCCAGCGGGTGCCTCTTTGTGTTTGACCGCTGGCCCTGCTCGCTGAAAGGGCCCCGGTTGCCGGAAAGTCAGCTCTTGCTCGTCCCATTGTACCCTCTTCACCCCCCTGCTGCCAGCCGTATTCACCCCCACACCCTCCCGCCTGTACAAAGCTAGACTGGTGAGATTACAGCAGGAAGGGAAGGCCTGTTCTCCTGGTCTAGGTGGGTTGTATCGGTAAGCAAGGGCTTGTTTCAGAGGCATGGAGTCCCTGCAGATCCCTGTGACCACTCTGCAGGTCACTGATAAGGACTCTATTAAAGGGGACCTGGACCACACTGTATAAGGAGTCTGTTAAAGGGGACCTGAACCACACTGTATAAGGAGTCTGTTAAAGGGGACCTGAACCACACTGTATAAGGACTCTGTTAAAGGGGACCTGGACCACACTGTATAAGGACTCTGTTAAAGGGGACCTGGACCACACTGTATAAGGACTCTGTTAAAAGGGACCTGGACCACATTGCTTATGCTACCAGCCTATGAAATGTGGCCTTTTGACCAACTTCACTTGTTCGCTGTCCCCCAGTACTCTGTCTTTCATTTTGACCCTGCAAATGTCTTTTTGCACATTTTTTAATTTTTGCACATGGTGGTGGGGAGGGCGTATGTTTAGCTTGCTCTAGGCATGACATGCTCAATCAGCAATCCCTAGTATTCTGTAGTGCCCCCCCCCCTTCACCCACCCTCCCCACACTGCTCCACCCAGGGGCTCAGGTCTGGCGCCCACCTTGCCCACCCTTCAGCTATGGTGCTGATTAAAGGTGTTTGACCAAAATGTCTATTAATGCAAGCAGGCCCCGGGAGACGGGACCTAATCAGGTAAGAGGGAATTAATGAAACATCTAGATGTGAAGGGTCAGGAGGAGACTGCTTTCCCCTAGAGAGGCAGATGGCCAGCTGGCCCAGGGCTTCAGTGGGCTTAGAGAGGAGAGGAGAGGGGAGGAGAAGGGAGGGAGGAGAGAGAGAGGACAGCAGCCTCCCCTTTGGCTATTAGATCCCAATGGGTAATTTGATCTTCACGCCTCCACCTTCTCATTATTGATAAAATGGAACATATTTCCTCTGCCACCCAGGATCTTAGGGTCCACATTTCCTGCTGGCCTACTCGGTGCGATTGTAAACAGCACCCCCCCACATTAGCTGCTGTGTGTCTGTATGTTTGTGTGTGTGTGTGTGTGTGTGTGTGTGTGTGTGTGTGTGTGTGTGTGTGTGCGTTTGAGTGGGGGTGGCTGTGGGTTGCAGCAGCAGTCAAAAATCCCATCCGCCAGTAAGTAATCTGCTTGATCAGATCATATGAATTAAAAAGGGAAAAGGGAAGCATCCATCATCATAACTGAACCCTCGGCGGGGCTTGGAGCCGTGTTGCTGGAGATAAGACCATGACAATATTCAAAAAGAAATCATCTTTTTGGGATTAATAGAGTTAGCGGGTGATCGCACGCATGGAACTGCGCTTGCTCTATTGATGTCATGTTTGATATGCACTACGGACTGCGCCAAAAGCATTGCAGGGGTGTCCCCTGGGAGGAGTGGGGGGTGCAGGGTGAGCTCTTCCTGTCAGATTATCCGAGTGGAAGATTTCCGGGTCGCTGTCAGGGTCATAAGTAATTGAGTGTAGTGAAAACCCATGATCTGTATGAGTGTTGTCTACGGTACACCACATTTCTTACAACACCTCAGGATCTCAGATGTATATGTACCTCTATTATCGCTCTTCATATAGTAAGTATATCTGAAGTCTTGTGTTCTTTATCTAGATTAATGCATTCAAAGTGGATTTTTGTTACTGTTTTATATTCATCTATTTGACTTTGGTGTCTGTTCCCATTCTTGATTTGTGCTCATAGTGCTAGACTCCATTATTGTTGTAGGTTAGTGTTCCTAGTGCTGGTATTTTGTTCCTGTTCTAGGTTAGTGTTCCTAGTTGTGGTATTTTGTTCCTGTTCTAGGTTAGTGTTCCTAGTGCTGGTATTTTGTTCCTGTTCTAGGTTAGTGTTCCTAGATCTTGGTATTTCATTTCTGTTATAGGTTAGTGTTCTTGGGTTTTTGTCTGTTCCTGGTGTAAATGAATGCCCTTGGTGCTAGTCTCTGTTCCAGTTTTAGCTGATTTTCATTTCTTTTCTAGATTAGTGTTCTTGGCTTTGGTCTTTGTTCCCATTCTAGGTTAGTGGTCCTGTCATTTGTTGGTGTTCCTGATGTGGATTAGTTTTCATGGTGCTGTTCTCTGTTCCTGTTTTAGATCATTGTTTGGAAGAATCATGAGGAAATATGAAGATGAGACATGAGCGTTTTTCACATACAGTGCTCTTATAAGAGCCAGTCTGCATCATCTCAGCCCTCCTCCTCCCTCAGTACTTACCTGCCATGATGTTTCAAGTACTCTACAGACACACTGTTTCAGTGTTAGTCTCTGCTCAGAGCACCTTTGTGTTCACAGACATTTTACACATTGTCCTTCATGGTTATTAACAAATAAGACCCACTGTTTAAGCCCCCCCCCCCTCCAATCACAGCCCACTGCCTGACTCTACACTCCCCTCAGCTGGTGCTTTCAGGACATATATAACCCCTCCCCCTACCATCCACCTTTGGTGTTCAAATGTACTTGATTTTATATTCAGTGGGTAATTAGTGACAACAAGGTTTTTATGACTAGAGTGCTGACAATTCATTCTAATTGGCCGTTGTTCATTTTCTTGCTATTATTTTGGGGAGAGCACAATTAATTCTGAAGAGATTAGTAATGAATTTGCTAATGAAGGATTTCTTTTTTTTTTTTACTTTAGCCGTGCTCAATTTCCAGACAACTCTCAAAAATGGCTGTTCCCAGCCATGCGTATAATAACTATGCTAAGACATCCACGTGAACTGCTAGTCCAACAAAATTATCCAATTTATATCTGTCTTATATCTTGCATATGAACTGCTCCGGTTGAGGTTTTCCACTATGATTGTGGTCTAGGGGATGTCCTGTAGCCCCCAAACTTCCCCGCTCTACAAACGTTGATTATGGTGGATTTCCTCTGCCCATCCAGGAGTTCAGAGGAGCCTTTCAACTACGTCTCCACTCGTTCCTCACTCTTTCCCCATCAGCTGTGGCTTCTTCTCTCTCCTCATGTTTTATGTCTCTCAGCACCTTCTTTTTAATGTCCCTTATTTACCTGCTGTCTCACTTGCTTCTCTACCAATTGCTTTTTAATTTCTTCCTCATTCTTGTTCCTCCTCCTCCTCTTTGGTTTTCACTTTCTGACATGCTTTCAGTTTCCAGCCCTTCAGTTTCTCTGTAGAGACAATCAATGATCTGGATTGGACAATAGTGAACGTGGGGGTGGAGCATGTGTGTGTGTAGGGGGGTAACTGGTCATGAATAGGGGCGCCCAAAGACCCCCATGGCTGGGGAGAGTCTTGGAACTGACACATGTCTTCTGATGACTGTCAGGAACTCGGGGAAGATGGATGACTTTTTCTGTAGCAAACAGCCCCCTCACACAGCACCATGCTCTGTCAGCAGACGGCTCCTCAGCTGGTAGGAGGTCGGTATTGGTGGACTTTTGTCCACCCCCCCTTGACACTACATGGTCAATGAACTCTGGGGCTAGTGCACTGACCCCATAAGGGATGGATTATGGACTCCTTTGATAGACCCCCTTGGGCTCCTTGCAATAGAGATGGACACACACAAGACGACCTGGCTTTTGGTCTGTTTGTGTTTCCCTGGGTTCAGATATACATCTCAGCATGGTGCTGGCAGACCTGCAACATCTAAATACTCCATCCATCAACGGAGATCTTCAACCACTCTGACAGGCCCTTTGAGTCCTGGCATACTGTCGCAATGTGGACTCTTTCAAAGATCAAACGGATGAAGATGTGAATGAGCATTTTGCTCTTTGGTACCAGCACTTTGTTAAATAAACAAGCAGCAGCACATCACACTTGTAGGTAAAAATAGCATGGGGCTGCTTTGTGGAGCGAGTACTCTGAAAATGCAGTGTGTGTGTGTGTGTGTGTGTGTGTGTGTGTGTGTGAGCAAGAGAGTAACTCTTCACTTTCTCTGTTTTTCAGGCTCAACCCAGTTACCTATGTTTTGTTAGCAGGGCTATCCTGTGGGACAGAGGACTCTACCACTACACGGTGGGTCTATGACAGCCACTCTAGAGCTTCACTCTGTGTATACCACTGCAACTCTACTGCTTCACTTTGTGTATACCACTGCAACTCTAGAGCTTCACTCTGTGTATACCACTGCAACTCTAGAGCTTCACTCTGTGTATACCACTGCAACTCTAGAGCTTCATTCTGTGTATACCACTGCAACTCTAGAGCTCCACTCTGTGTATACCACTGCAACTCTAGAGCTCCACTCTGTGTATACCACTGCAACTCTAGAGCTCCACTCTGTGTATACCACTGCAATATTTCAACTACACAATAGATGTATTGCTAGTTGTAGACAAACAGGCAATAGACTCTCCACACTAATTCTGCCTTCAAGTTCGACAGTACTACTTTATCACAACAAACTATAATAGCTGTTTCATCAATATTTCATTCATGTCAAAAGTAGCTTTACTTAGTGCTTCATACTTCATACTTGCCAAACTCACCCTGTGGCCATGGATACAGTCACAGAATTTAACAACATAATGTCCCATAACGGCTCAGATACAAAAGCAGGCTCAAACCTATCAGCCATTACTGATAAATTACTTACGAACTCTTCCACACTTTTTCCTCTCTCCGGCTGCTTTTCTCTCTCTTACACACAATCAAGAAAATGGCGGACCTATTATGTCTTTATTTCTGAGGCGTCTCTGTCTGCTTCTTCATTTTGTACAATCAGAACTTAACCCAGGTGACCCTTTTCTCAGAAATGCCTCATTTCCCCCACTAGCCCCTTCTGCGTGCACACACACACACACACACACACACACACACACACACACACTCAGAAACTGTGCCACAGCTAACAGTGCTGTTGCCATGGGTGCTGTGGAGCCGGGGGGTCCTCATGATGTGGACAAGTGGCAAGGGGGGGACAAAGGCCTGGCTGCCCCTCACCACCTTATTACCATATTCTACTATTGTCAGTGGTGCTGTATCCTTCCCAATATGGTACACACACAGACACACACACACATGCCCCACGGCCCACTACTTTGGAACACACACATACACACACACACACACACCCCACAGCCCACTACTCTGGAACATACACACACACATAAACATACACACACAGGTACAAGCTAATGAGTGCACAAGCACACAAACACACACATACATAAACATACACACACAGGTACAAGCTAATGAGTGCACAAGCACACAAACACACACAGACTCAACACAGCACACACCAATGTTCCAGCGTCCTCTCGTTTTCGAACACAGCTGCACACACAGTCTGCGATTAAAAAATTCTGCTGCTGACTTTCTTTCCCTCTCAGTAACAGACTGATGCAAAAATATTCTTAAGACTTCCCGTCTGTACTTTTAAGTTTGCAAAAGTACCACTGCTGCATCACCTAGATTTGCTTATTTTTACTTCAAAAAAACTTTATTGATTGTGTATGGTGTTCAGGTGGAAAAGTAGCTAAATTAATATTACATACAGTAATATTACATAATGCTGTCACCTCATGCTGTCTTTTACCTGGGAGCAGGAGGGTAGTGGTCCTGGGGGTGCAAATGTGATTTAACTCTTGGGGGGGACAATAAATTGAAATATTTCCCAAGAGCAATTCCTGAGGGGGACATAAATGACATAGCTTAGTTTACAGTGACATTCTGGGGGAGGGGCATATCCCCTCTATCCCCTCCGGGATTTCTGCCTATGCCTGGGAGGGGTGAACAGTGGCAAGAAATGGGAACGGTTGGAATACTTACATGTGGGACGTATGCGTATAAAAAAGTAAGATTTTGACTGTGTGTTTCATGTGCTCGGGTCATGCAGTGTGCCACCTCTGAGCCCTACCTGTGTGACAGTTGTGTAACCACTGTATTCATGGCTTTGGGTCCTATGGATCCTCCCACCTAGACACGTCACCTTGAAGGGTGCGATGAGTGTGTCAGGATAGGCTCGCCTCTGTCCTGCCAACACTCTGAGCAGATGGACTTGTTTGGCAGAGAGGCTGAGTTAAATACAGCTGCAGCCAGGATCTTCTGTGACCTCGATGGCCACTCCGGTGCCACCGGCGCCTTTCAGTACCGTTAGCACTAGCGCTCGGCACCTAATTATTCTGCTCATCTCAGCTGCAAACAAGGGTTGCGTTAGTGTGCCAATGTTTACCGTGAGCCTATGTGTGCTTTTGTGATATTACGCTGGTACCGCGACAGTGGTGTGTAGCTTCTTTTTAAATGTGAGGGCGGGTTGGCAGGGTTGTGTGCCGTTTTATGGCCCACCGAGGGATTGGGCGGGCCATGCCGCTGGTGGCCACTGCCCCGCAGGGCCTGAAGAGGAAGGTCATTGTGTCCCAGTAAAAGCGGCAGCGTGGCCCGGACGACGGGCTGCCTCTGAGCTGGGCTTCTGACACCGGCCCATAATCAGATTTACTCCCCTGGGTCCCTGGGACTCCACAATGCACCCCTCTGTCTTCCCCTAAAGCCGACACAGCTAATTACACCCTGCAGAAACACAAATCTCCATCATTTAAAAGTCACTTCTCTCCACACCCCCCCCCCTCCACGGGCAGTCCTGTGCAGGGTTTTAACCTTGTTAGTGCTAAGCCTGGCTTTCTTATCCGCCCGAGCTGTGAGGAATTCACTGTTCCTGAGGGCCGTGGAGACAGAGGCTGGCTTCTGTTCTGCCCTGAGCTGTGTTTTTTTGGGGGGGGGGGCTCCTTGTGTCCTACCGAGAGAGTTCATCTAGTGTCAGTGTCATTAAGAGTGTGTGTGCATGTGCAGTTGGTCCTGTGGGGGGGGGGAGAGATGCTGGTTTTCCTCTGCTGGCCATCTGGAATGCTAACTAATAGACTTCCTACATTGTTGCTGTGCATGGATATTGGCAAGCAGTTGACCACAAACTGCATTAATGTGGTTATCTGGGGCCTGCGTGCCGCGGTGGGCGTGTGGCTCACCCGCCGCCCCGGGTTCGTCCGGCCCCCTGGCACCAGAGAGGACCCTGTGCTGTCCTGATCAGCTGGCACAGTAAGAACCTGGTTCACGCAGGCGCCCAGGCGTGTGTTTGCTTCGTGCTCTCACCTGTGTTTACCTGGAGTTCATTACCGGTGTTTACCTGAAGCTTCGGAGAATGAAAAAACGAAGGACGTTCGCCACTGCCTCTTTCATCTGTTTGGACTGTGTTTGCTAAGAGACATGCTCTCTATTTATGGTTTCCTGTCCCAGAGAGGACAAATTTCAAGAAAACATACTCAAGAAATACAGCTGCCCTTCCACATTAACGAATTTGACATTTGCGGTTTTGGTTATTTGCAAGTTGGCCATGAACAGTTAAATGGGAATATTATTTGGAGCTTGCTGAAAGACACTTGCAGAAGATGCATAAGACAAAAATATATAATCAATACTGAAAATGATTTACATCACATGAAATCATATAATGTGTAAATAGTAATGTTGTTTAATATTTGTTGGTGTCAGTGCACAATATGTCTAATGTTTTAATTATCCTTGTCTTGGTAAACAGCCTCACTCACGTGTTAGCTGTCTTTTTGGAATCACATGTTTCTCACTGTAACTTTTAAGCATTAATTTTGTATTTTTAATATAGCGTCCAAAACACAGCGCTCCCAGTGCTTCCAAAAGTGTTCCTAAGAGGAGGAAGACTGTGGTGACACAAAAGGTGGAATTGCTAGATGTACAGGAAATCAAGAGACAAAAATATTGTGAGGATGTCACCAGAATAAAAGCCCCTCTTATTACAACTTCTCCTGGTATTGAAGAAAACTATTATTTTTTCAGCTTTTGCCTTTTAACGAGTTTTTTCCATTAGTGGCTAGGGATAATGCACTGCATTAAAAAGGGACAATTGGAGTAAATTGGAAGTCGCCGCAAAAACAAATGTTTGTGTGTGTGAGCATGATTGGGTACCTTTGTGGGGAGAACAGGAGGGCAGACAGGTAGGGCAGCTTTACCACCTGTAGGTGAGGAGGCCATTAGAGATGTAGAACATGCCACAGCTTGTTTCCCTGTAGCCCGTCTGAGAGGTGTCTGGGCCGCCTTGTCTTCAGATCCCCTGCGTGCAGCTTCTCCTTTCGTTTTTATACCTACCCTATTTATAAGTTAAGGCGCTCCAACGGCAAACGGAGAAACCGCAGAGGATTACGGTCTTATTAGGCAAGATCCTGCTGTGTGCCTCCAAGCCTGTTGTCTGTTAGGTGGGAAAGGACCTGTTGTTGAAAGGGGGCAGATACAGTACTCTTTACTGTGCTGTACACCTGCATTAGCTCAGGAACAGAGCGACGTTGGTTTTAAGTCAAACCCCTGCAGGGCTGTTCTTTGTTATTTGTCAACCTGTTGCGGATCTGTTCTAAAGTAACAGGTTCTATAGTACGTTTATTGCAGTGCTATAGAAGTATTTCCACCATAAGGGAGTGTCGTTCCAAGCCACTGGCTGCCAGCGCCATTTTGGCTCAGAATTTGTCGGACATTTTGGTTCAGGGCAGCTGTGTGCGGTTGGTGAAGGAACATGCAGGTGTGTGGACTCCTAAGACTCCTGGGAAGCGAGCTGAACTTTAGACAGTGTTTGTACTGCCTTGGAGCCGCAGCGTACAAAGTTGGAGCTGCTGGCCAACCGTCAGCCACACATAAGGAGTGACAGTCGGCTTGAAAAACAGACGCAGTGAACTTTGCTTAGGTGGCCAAGAAGTGGGCAAAGTTAAACACAAATAAATGTTATATGTACGCGGGTGGATCTCGGAGGCAGGGCTTCATTGCATTTGGGTGTTTGCTGTTTAAAAGCCATGGATGGGCAGAGGGGTGAATTACGACTTGGTCCGGACCGCTGGACAGCGGAGGGGGGGGCTGTGATAGGATGCCAAAGAAAGAGTGTCTTAAAAGAGGCCTGTCCGGCAAAGTGGCGTGTGCGACCCCATCCATCACATGGACACCCCCGCCACCATCGCCCACCCCTGTTTAAGGAGCGATCAGCGTGTACCTCTGCCAGGAGATTTATCATTAGGCTGCAAAGAGTTCCACCGGGCCCTTCTAACAGAGTGTGTGCTTTGGAGAGAAACAAGACTTACAGATTAGAGATTTACACGATCGTGTAAACAGCACCATTTAGACCCATGTTTTTTATTTCATTGTATACCATTATTCCTTTAACGGAGTGATTAGGAAAACAGCGGGAATGTGGAAGTAAGGGAGGAATGGTGGGAACACAAAAGGTGAAGGAGTATTGAAAAGAAGTGTGTGGACTTCCATCTTATTTGTCCTCTCCATGTAAATCACAGTGTAGACACTAGAGGGCAGTAGAGAGGAGACGAGTTCAGACTGCACAGCTCACACCACCTGCTGCAGACGCCACTGAGATGACGGCAGACGTTTGCCCATGTTTAACCAGTGAGTCTCGGCGTCTTTTTCCCTTTCTCTCTGTGAAGCAGAGCCCTCCAGCTGTGGATGAACCTCGATCGCCATGCCCTCGGTTCCTGGCCCACATGAATGCCTGTCCGACGAACCCCAGGCCACCTCGTTTCCTCAGCAGTTACGCCAGAACGGTGCCTCCTCGTCTGGGACGGGCAGATCCACGATGGGGCCGGGGTGTCGTGTGGACCTGTCACTATGGTGTGACACCTTGCTTTGTGCATTCATGACGTCATGATTTTCATTTCCTTTTCACTGCGGCTAAAGTTTTCTAACACCTTTCCTTTCCCACCTTAGTGAACAAGATGGAATTTACACCTAATTAGCTGGCAGCTCCATGTTTTAAAAGCTTGTTGCCTGTTAGAATCCAAAAGGCTGTTTTAGGCTTTATGTAGTAAGTGTCAGCTGGGGAAGGGGGCGGGGCACACTCTGTTGATTGACAGGGCTTCGTGGCAGCCTTATTGGATGTCTGTGCACTTCTGTCCTTCCTTCTCTCTAATGCATCGGTATGTGGTTGTAACCACCAAGTGCTGATGACCTGCTTACCTTTACACACAAATGCTGTAGGGCAAAGCTTTCGATGGGGCTGCAGCTGGTGTATGGGGGATGGCATTTTGTGTGTGTAGGTGCCTATGTGTGAAGTGTGTGTGTGTGTGTGTGTGTGTGTGTGTGTGTGTGGGTGGTGGGGAGGGGGGGCACATTTATATGCACTGGAGCCCAAAAGTAATTATACA
>JABJVR010000001.1:2620045-2645394 GCA_025773905.1 Chitala chitala
AGCTGAGGAAGAAGCAGTTTTATGTACTGCTCAGTACTATCCATGAGCTGCAGCAGACGCTGGAGAGTAAGTTTGCTCTGTGCATCTGCTTCAGGTTTCATGATGCCTTGTGGGAATACTGGGAGGGAGGGCAGGGGGGTAAGGTGTATTTGCGGGGTTGGAACCCATTTACATTGTCAACTGAATTTAAAGAATCAAGATGACTGCACACAATTTTTGTGACTTTTTGAGATGTGAGTAGCATGTTTCTGTAAGTCACTGTGGAAGGAGGGATTCAGAGTGGGATGCCAAATGTCAGTCAGTTCCATTCAAAGCTCATCTGGGGGTAATGAATTACATTTTATGCATCTACACTAATTGCACACTAGGTTTCACTAATGGGTGCAGAGGTTCAATGTGTAAGGTGCAAGCTGCTATAGGCTGGTTGTACAGTATGTGATGGTGTTTAATGGACTATTCTCATTAAGGACTTGTCTTTTTTTTTTTTTTTTTTTTTTTTTTTCTCCCCTTAGATGATGAGAAATTGGAAAATGATGACTCTCAGGATTGCCCAATGGAAAATGGACAATGAACTGATTATGGGTTTTTTTTTTTTTTTTTTTTGTTAATGTTTTTAATACTCTTACTGAACTTTAGGATCACGCTTAAGTTGTGATCATGATTGATTGTAGTTGTGTAGAATAAAACAACTTTTGTGTACCACATTGCTTTTTAAATTTATTTGTCGTTGAGTACATACCATATCTCTTAACGCTCCTACTTTAATAGACGCGCCCACACCTGATACTGCATGGTAGCTAATGCAGTATGAGACATGGTAAAGTGCAGCCCTTTTACGCGATTAAAGAGGTGACATAGACACGTGGTCAGTGTGTGGATTTGTGGAGAATTCGTGTAAATGCAGTGAATTATATGCATTTTCTACAAGAAAAGATCATTTAGCACAAAAATGCTACATCATTTGGACAAAATCAGCTTCTGAATCCCAAATTGATTTCCCGTGCATTGCATCGGCATCACTTGTAAAACAAGTTCTGATATTTTCAGTATTTTTACAATACACGCGCCTTGAATTTTTTTTGACAATGAAGTTAATCCAGTACAATAATAAGGTCTTCAATATCTCTCAATTATGCACAATTTATTCGGCATTTGTTGTGTTTATGGCGCTTTCGTACAACCAAGGACCGTTAATGAGTCACCGTGTTCAAATTCTATTTTCCTCAAATCCATCCATCCATTATCGTAACCGCTTATTCCTAGTGAGGGTCGCCGGGAAGCCTGGAGCCCATCCCAGAGCACATAGGGCGCAGGGCAGGGGACACCCAGGGCGGGGCGCCAACCCACCACAGGGCTTTCCTCAAATCAGTTCATCAAAACTGTTTCAATATCTTCATATTTCATTGGCTGACCAGCTCCTGTCTGTCTTTTCTCACATTTAGGTGCGTTTTGTAATCATGTCTTGTTTTGGCACCGACCTTGAACTCACCGATGATGAACATTGAAAACCTTTGCAGCAAAATATTCTCCTTTTTCCTCAGTCAATGCAATTACCTTCAACTTAAAAGCAGCTGTGTGTGACTTTTGGCTCACCATATTTCACCCGCATTTAAGTATTAAATTATGTCCAATATGCCTAACGGAAACTTAAATGACTGATTTTTGTTTTGGTAAGTTGTAGTTAATGGGAATTTAATTTAAATTTTTTTTTAAGGAATGTAGAAGAAGGTTAGGCTTTTTAGTAACAACTTGTAATTTGCACATTTTGGCCTCAAATAGATGTGCCTGGGTACATTAATTAGGAGAAATATGTTACACAGGTTACAGCAAAGCTGGTTCTGTGCTTTTAAGCCATCCCCTGGGGGAGCAGTGGGCAACCATCATTCAGTGCCAACAAACATACCAGTTGGCTGGGATGGGATTTGAACCAGGAGACTTCCACATCCCAGGCTGAAGGGTCTACCCACTGAGCCACCAGCTGCTAGGAAAATAGTGCTTAAATTTAACGTGAATTAAACACATCTGTACGCAGAAGCATTCAAATGCATATTATCATAATATCAAGACTTCAAAGTAAATATGAAAAACCCTGTTAAGTGGTGCAAGGGTGTAGTCCCCAGAGGTGTGTGTTTTGTAGCTGAACTAAGAGTGCATTATGAGAGAGAACTCAACATGAAACACTTCAGCACTGACATTTTCTGCAGTTGAGTCAGAAATGACCTGAGTGCTCTTTCGAATGTAACCAAGCTCTAAGTAAGGTGTCAGACAAACCAGTCTTAATGCTGCATGGACAGCCTTTGAATGTGAAATTGAAGTCGTGCATTTGTGATTAAGCTGTATGCTGTACGCATGTTCAGCAGCAGTGCCTGCACTGAGCACGGGTCTGCCTCTGAAGAACCTATGGACTCGTTTGCTGGTGTGCTGAATCTGCCCTGTTGTGGGCAAGAGTCACTGTGATGTGATACTTTCTAAGGGCACATGGGTGGACAGGAGACTGAAACCCTTTGGACAAACTGACCTGAGCACCAATGAACCGCTGCATTTATTTTCACCACTGCATCTACTTAGATGGAAGCATTATGGTCTGAGTAATGTGTACGGACACACAGAGTTTAAGCACAGTAGGATGTTTCTCCTTAACATTTAGTAACCAGGAACACGTTACGTTAATGTCCCCCATTCAGTTCCTAACTGCTTTTTATACAAACCCAGTAAGTTTTCTAAGGTTCGCTATTTTACTGAATGTTGTTTTAAGATGTAGATAAGTATTTTGACTGTACTTGTGTTTTTAAATATTTGTTAGTACATGTATGGAATTTGGCGGCACGATGGCGTGGTGGTTAGCACTGTTGCTGCGTGCCTGGGGTTCAATTCTCGCCTTGGGTCTGTGTGCGTGGAGTTTGCATGTTCTCCCTGTGCTTGGTGGGTTTTCTCTGGGTGCTCTGGTTTACTCCCACAGTCCAAAGACATGCAGGTTAGGTTGATTGGTGTGTCCAAATTGCCCATAGTGTGTGTGTGCCCTGTGGTGGGTTGGCGCCCTGCCCTGGGTGTCCCCTGCCCTGCGCCCTATGTGCTCTGGGATGGGCTCCAGGTTTCCCTGCGACCCTCACCCGGAATAAGCGGTTAAGATAATGGATGGAATACTGATACCAAAACATATCTCGTTGTTTATGTTTCTATGTAACCACCAGGGCTGCAAAGCATTTACAAAGAACAACTTAATGACTCTCAGTCACTGCCCAAGAAGTGCTGTGGCTTTGCCTGCGTTTACCTTGCTGTTGTTTGCCTTGTTCTGCTTTCGCATCCGTGCCAGCGAGACGTGGAATCCAAGGCCAGCCGTCACGCTGAGAAACGCGCAGATGCGTTGAACTGTGCTGTCAAGCGAGTTCATCAGCAGGTACCCAACGTCCTGGCCTCAGGGACTCAGGAAAACCATAACGTAATGGAACAGGACACGTTCCGTGCAGAACGGAAGTGGGTGGAAAAATTCACAAAACAAACGGTGGCGTGTTGACAAACAAAAAAAGGTGCCAGATGCCCACGGCTGTCTTTATAACACCAAACAGCAGTAACACGCAGAGACATGGACTGGAAAGAGAGCAAGAAAATGTTGCACACATAAACAGTGACCCATACAACCCTTAAAATCAGTCACATTTTGAGGACTGATTTGTGTTGTATGCTATAGGTACATATTTGACATTTTGTGTGTTTTCTGTTTTTCTTTTAGATGCTAGAGAAGTTTTGAGATAGCTAGTCTAATTGAACACACAAGAACGAGGAAACTAGTCTAATTCAGCACACAGGGACGTTCCTGCTCCATAATAATCCACTATCCCTTTGCAGAGTCAAGCATTCCTGGCAGTGCTGGCCCCTCCCACGGCAGATAATGGGCTCTTAATTAGTCATTCGTCATGCAATTAGCAGACTGGTGCCTCTCGAGATAGGGGCCCCCTTTCAAACTGGCGTGTTGTCTTTGAGGGCACTAAGTGTGAAGAGGTTGATGGTGGTGGTACGGGTAGGGGGGGGGGGTTGACTCTTTAAAGCTGGGGTCGCAAACTGAGTTCCTGCAGCCCATGTTTGTGCTTCCTGTGATTATATACTGCTACAGTATATGTAATGTTCCAGATCATGATCAGATATTGAGGACTGGTTCGGACAAAGGAAATAGCTTGGATGAAAAACAGCAAACGCAGCCATTTGGGAAAACATGCTGCTTAAAGTGATTTTCAAGAAGTGGTGCGTGGGTTTTATTTCTGCTCGCTTTCTCCAAACAGGACCACTAAAAAAACATAGAACACAGTGAACTAGTGGGACTGGTCCTATAGTCCAGATCCTGCAGAATATGTGTGTATTCTCGTTCACTTAAGGAGACCCAAAATGTCAGAGTGTGACACAAGCTGTTGGTCAGTTTGAAGAGGAGAGGTGAGGTACCCATCCTAACTGAAGTCACGTCAATCAGATATTAGGTTAGGTGTGTGTAGGGCTTCCACCTCTATGAGTGTAATTCTCAATAGGAACCTTTATGTGATCCTAACAAATACATCTGTACTGCCATCACTACACAAACTGGAAGCTGAATCATGTCAACTGGACTTTTTTCTTAAAAAAAATTAGCTTTGGGACCTAATATTTATCCTCCAGGGTAACACAACTCCCTATAGTTCAGCTAACAAACCTATTCAAGTGAGCTGTGTAGTGAAACCACCCTGGAGGATAAACATGGGGTCCCTAACCAAATTTTTCTGTGGGTGAACAAGCTACTTGGATAAGCAGCAAAATGTTCCTAACGAGACAGACATCCAGCTGACATGATTCAACTTCCAGTTTGTGTAGTGATGGCAGATCCAGATGGTAGCTCCACCTGGATGACTGAGAATCTTCATCGACATAACTATCCAAAGTTTTGAATTCTCTAAACCATAATCTGGTTTTGTTTTCCTCCCTCTCTGTCTGTTGACATCGAAGACTCCAGCCCGTGTCACCAATCTCCTGAGGACAAGGAGCCCTGCGTAGACCTTGGGTTGGGGACAGAGGCTGGCGGCCTGGGACAGAGGACTGGTTCTGGAAGGGAGGGGCACAGCAGACAGACTGATAGACAGGTGGACACAGAGAGGACAGCCAGGGCCATGCACATCTACTCTAGGCTGCAGGAGGATGGTCTGTCCTCACCCAGGTCTGGACACTGCCAGGACCACTCCAGGTTTGAGGACTGTGAGTGCCACTGCCATGCGCATGCATGCGCACGCATGCGTGCGCGCGTGAGTGTGTGTGTGTGTGTGTGTATGTGTCTGTGTGTGTGTGGTGAGAAAGACTTTGGAAACCAGTAGGGGAGGGGTTTTCTCTGCATTTTTCTTTGTTGTTCACTGTTCACTCAGCATAATGCAGAAACCTGAACAACATGCCCCCCCCCCCAAGAAAACAGTTGCAAGAACAGCAAACACTCAATCTGGCTGTGCTGTTTGTATGATATGGAATCAGTTTAATTCCACTGGGTGTGTGTGTGTGTGTGTGCGTGGATGTGTGTATTTGCGTACCATGCAAACAGGTGAGGAGCTCATATACCGTAGATGCATTCACAAGAATGTACTCCATTAAAACGTGCTTTTTAATTACATGCTTAATGAAATGGATCTTACTTACACCTATGTTCTCTATCAGAGTGCAGAAGTTTGCTTTCATAAATTGTTTGTAAATTGCAATGTTCTTTTAATGAAGTTTTTTTTTTCCATTGTGTCACTGTATAGTAGTTAACATTGTTGGGTTTCTTGCAACATCAGACTGGATTTACCTTTGAGTCACGTCTGTCAGTAGTTGTGCTTTTGTGTGAGTATGTGAGAGAAAGAGGTCCTTCACTCGGACACTTTCGGCCGCTTGTTCTCATTAGGGACTCAAAGGCGTTAATTGGGTTTAATTGGCATCCCCCACTCATGTGCTGACAGCCGGTGTGAGGTGAGGGGGGGTTAGGGGGAAAAGGAGGCTCCCAAAATAGAGCAGTCCTCGTTATACCCCCCCCCCCACCGCTACTCCCCAGCCAAACCTATTCAAACCCGCTTTCATAAGGGGGGAAGTTATTCAGTCTTTTAAAAAGCGCAACATTTTGTTGGGCTGAAGTGTGGCCGAATAGCGTGGGCTTAGAGGTGCCTTGTTTTGACGGTTTGCTGATGTGGAGAGCTATCTGTGGCCTCATCGGTGAGTCACCGTGCCACACTTGCCGGCATTTGTTGCTGATGAATGAGTGTCACCATTGATGTGGAACACCTGCTGGCCCCACCCTGCCCCGCCTCCTGCGCCTCCTGCACCCAGGTAAATATCAGGAGTGTGTTGATGTGGCTTGGGCGTGCAAGGAGCCTCACAAAAATCGCGTCTGAAAGTGCGGACAGGAGCGTGGCTGAGCGCTGCACACGTGTCTTTTTATGAGTCTTTGTGTGTGTGTGTGTGTGTGTGTGTGTGTGTGTGTGTGTGGAGTGCGTGTGGATTCTCTCTGTTTGTGTGAAACCATTTTTTCGTGTGACCGAGCGTCTCTTCTGCACGGCGGTGCATGCACGCTCACACGCGTGTGTGGGCGTGCGCGAGCGTGTGTGTGAGGCACGCCTTTTATCTATCTGATGTTTGTTCAGCCTTTTCAACCGGAATACCTCAGAGCGGGCCGACGGGATCTTGGAATCGGACGGGCAAACAAACAAGCAGGTCTTTGATGAGGAGTAGCGTGCCGTGTGTCCGCTGTCCTCGCAGGGACCCTGGGAGCGGGTGGAAAGGCGGGATCTGTCAGAGGTTCCATTATGGCACAGCCCAGAAGAGAAGGGCTCCCACAATGCCCTCTGTCAGCGGCAGCACGTCAAGGCTGGCAGCGGCTGAGAGAGCAGCGGATCTGATTGGCCTTTTTGTGAGGCCACAGGTGCGGTTCAGTGTGGAGCAGATGAGCTTGCTTGTGTAGAGCTGACAGGTAGCTGGGTGAGAGGGCTGGAATGGAGGTGGGGGGGGAATTAAACAGGCTGCCGTCCTGTCAGAGATTTTCCTGCCCCTTTGGGAATGAGAAGAAGGGTGTGGTTGTGTCTGACAGCAAGTCAGCATCATTGATATGGCAGGTTAGGTTCTATAGCCCCCACCTCCACATACACTCACTACCATTCAATTCACCAACCAAACCCCCCCCCCCCAAAGTGCCAATTAAGCCTTCCCAAACTCAGCACCATTAACAGTGAAAATTCAGGTGGTACATACTATAATGACTTGAATGAACATACAAGGCATAGATTTGATACTATATATAAATAAGTTGGTAACTGCATCAATATGTGGGTGGGGGGTGTTTACATCATTACAGGCACTTACCTTGAAGCCCCCCCTGTCAAAGTACCCTGACGATAAGGTCGGCTTCCCTCCGCTGATCTGGCCGCGATCCCGAGGCCGGCTCATCGGCTTTGCAATAAGACATCCCAATACGCCCCAGGAGCCGACCGCGAAACTATACGGACAGAATTTTAAAACGGCAAACAGGAACACGTGGCCGAAGCTCCTCAGCCTCTGTCATCACCTCCCTTCACCCCCCCCCGTCCCCGGTCGCCGCTGAATCGCACTCGCTTCATCGCAGATTACAGGCTCTCGCCAAACGGCTTTGCCTATTCTGTGCGCCGCACCCTGCCTTGATTAGCATTTTCTGCTAGACTTCACACCAAAAGAGCAACCTGTGTGCCTTAAAACTGGAGTCTGAAAAAATAGCCATCATGCGCTGAAGTGGAATCAGATAAGGCTGTAAGGCCTCGCAGCAGCTTTGCCCCCCCATCCCACGTACCCAATCTCGCACTCCACTGCACCTATTGTTGGGATCATTTCGCCAACTGGGATGGGGGTCAGAGACCGGAGCACGCGAACTCTACCAGCCCCCATCCCACCCCAGAACCGTACGTGCATGCTTAGTGTGTGGAGAACTGATACACAGCTGTACATACGCACTGGACCCCTGGTGCTGTGCAGACCCATGACTGTCACTGATAAGCCCTGCTAGGTGGGGGTCTCATGTGAGATACCCAAGGGGGGGGGTGCACTTCTTTGCACCCTCACCATCCACCACTTTAGTCAGGACCCTGATCTGATTGGACCAGTTGGGTGCAGCTGTATGCAGTACTGGTTGGGGGGGGGCACTAAAGCCGGGTCATGAAGCTGCTGAGGCAAAGGGGGAGGGCAGTGGCCCCTCTTGTGGAATGGGTTGGGCCCGCAGTGGCTATTTGCAAACAGATGTACGGAGTTGGGTTCAGGGTTTTGATCAATCAACCCTTAACAAGTAAAGTTGACTAGATGTGAATATAATGTTTTGCATGTAAAAAGGGAGAGCGTGGAAGGCCTGACTTTCATTAGGAATTAGCAGATAAATGGCAGATTGAAGCGGCCCCCTGCAACTGTGGATCAGCTCAGAGGTCCTGGGGTTTAAGTCCCGGTGGGTGGGTTGAAATGGCGTTTGTGTCCTTTGCTGTGGGAGTCATGAATAGATCCATTATTAAGTGAGGTCCACGTTCATCGGCAGAATTGAAACGTTCCTGTCTGTTACTGGCCCCACCATGTCCCTACCTTCGTGTGTCATGCCGCTTATGGCGACCTGCTCTGGTCCAGTCATTTTGCGGGACTGCTTTCAGCAGGCTGTCGGGCTGGCTCGGAGCTGTGGCTGGCAGAACCTGGGCCGCGCTCAGCCCAGCACCCAAGGCCTGCTGCGTCGTGTTGTGTCCCAGCAGCCTCCGCCCAATCTGAGCAATGCCTTCAAAAGTCAACACTCACATGAGGCAAGTTGGAATTTTTTCAGACGTTGCGCCGAGCAAAGATGAATGTTAAACATACAAAGGACAAATTATGACAGCCTCGCTGTGACAAAAGAGCAATTCGTTTCACAAATGAATAAACTTGCGGTTCTCTGTATACTGAAAAATCTGGTCATATCCTATTTTCCAGAGAAAAGAAGGACAATATGTATCTCTGCACACATCCAGCCAGGGAACAGGACCAAAATGGCTGTACTGTTCTGTTTGGCTGTGTCACCCTGGGATACACGGAATGGACTCTGACACAAACTTATAAAACGGGGAATTTTGGCCATAATTCTAAATTTTGATGTGAGAACTCAGTGACCAGCGTTGGCCTGCTGTTGTTTCTGCGGTGTTCTTTTTTTTCCAGGAACAATCTCTTATTTGTTTGTTTGTTAGCATTGTTGCTGTTGTAGGTGTTTGTTTGTTTGTTTTCACCTGGAACACACTTGTTTTGTTTGTTTTGTAGTGTTTTTCCGTTGTAGGTGGTCGTATTATTTTCTCCTGGAACAATAGCCTGTTTGTGTTTGTTGGCATCTCAGCTCACTCTCTCTTTCTGTCCCTCACTCTCTTTTTGCAGTCGAGTTTTTGGCAAAGTACTGCATTTTCAGCCAGGAGAAGCTGGCAGCGTACAAAAGAACATTTGAAGGGGTAAGCATGGAGCATGCCTTTCTCACTCCCTCTCCATCCTCGTCATCCTCTGTCCCACTCCGTCAGCCCCTTGTTGCAGGCTTAGTTGGTCCACATTCGCACTTCTCCAGGCGGACACCGACGGGGATGGATACCTCACCTGTTTTCAAGTGCTTCTCGCACTGAAAGAGATAGTCCCTCCGGAGGTGCTGTCGGACGACGAGGAGGTCTATGTCTACCGAGTGAGGACACGTACACATGCTTTCACACACACACACACACACACACACACACACACACACACACGTGTGTGTGTGAACGCGCACACTGTCACAGATCTATAAATGCACACAAAAGCTTTCTCATACACACATGCACGCACACGCATAGGTCAGACCATGCGTTTCACCCTCGTATGCTCACCACTCGTATTTCGTCCCAGATCTTGGAGCTGGTGGACTTCAGAATGGCAGATGGACTGACTGACCTCAGACTGTTTGCTGTGATTGCCAGCCTTGCTCAGAAAGTGGCTGCCCTCGAGTGAGTTGTTCCCGTCACAAATTCATGTCCTGAGACACACTGGTGGGTGGAGGGGGGAGGGTCAGTGACACTTTTGCATATTAGAAGATTGTTGTCCTGAGGGCACATTGTTGGCCCTCCCCAGACTATGTTTCTTTGTGTTTCTCTCAATTTGTGAGCGTATAAACATGTATATTACATGCTGTCTTTGTATGCACATGCATATGTGTGTAATTTTTATGTTTTGCAAAATTATGTTGAACGTGTTTAAATCGAAATTTTAGCCACAAAATAACTGCCAATAGAAAAAGAAATCCATCTATTGTTAGAAAGAACTAAAAGATTCTAAATTATTTGGTTTTTGGTTGTTCTGGTTTTCTTGCATTCACGGCACAGAAACACAGATGTAATGACAAAAACATACAACAGTTTGCCTGGGTATTGGTATGTGTGCACATGGGCTGGGGTGGGGGGGCTCCTGTCCATTCCATCAATCTGGGGGGCGTAGACCTCCAGCAGCGCTTAAGGCTTCAGTCTAATTACAGTTGGGGGGGGTGAGCGTTCCCAGTATGTGTAATGGCTCCCCAGGGGGGTAATGTCTACGAGTTCTACTTTTCATGTGTTTACATGTGATTGTGTTTGAGGATGTGCGTGTGCATGTGTGTGTACGGCTGCACTCACACCTACACCCGAGAAGTGGTTACTATCTATGGTGAACAACTTGTTATTGGATTGTATAGGATGAACAGGGCTACATGCTTGCAGTGAGCCCATCAGAACAAGCATGGTCATCACAGCACCCCCCCCTTCACCCCATCCATCTGTCACTTGCCATATGGTTATGAGGCCCAGCACTTCCACCTCAGAGTTCCCCCACTGCAGATCATGTGACCAGTCCAGCAGCGAGGAGGCCCCAGTTGGAGCTCCGGGCCAGAACTCTGGGCCTAATGATACCACAGGGGCATTCGGATTTCGTCCCTTTTTACTGCCATTCCGTGGATGCGTTCTGACCCAGACGAAGTGGGACTCACTCTCAGCAGTCTAAGCCCTCATTCACACTGAGGGAGAGCACTTTTGGTGCTGGCGTGTTACGTTGCACTGCCAGAGATCGTTACTGTGTGTTTCCCTGCACTTGCTGCTAACTGAATTGTTATACACAGGAACACACGTCTTCTCTGTCGTCGGAGATAATTAATGGGACTCCCCCATTATTGCTTTTGTGCATAAATGGAACATTTATAAATGGCACATTTTTCTTTCTGTATAAAACTAACTTGGCTTTGGGCGTGAGCCTACAGGCGTGCGTATGTAAATGATGCTCCGCTGCGTGTGACTTGGCTTGCTTATGTACGCTTGCGTAAGCAGAGCGCATTAAATGCATGCGCTTGCATGTTTGTGCAAACGGACAGAGAACAACTACAAATGTGTAGCCCCCTGCAATAAAGGGGCAAATTAAGTGTCCTCCGCGACATCTGGCTGGGTGGCTGATGTTAGGCCAGCGTGTGTAGCTTCTGGAGGAACAGCAAATCCCTGCTATTATTCCTGTGAACTCCCTGCAGTGGGCCGAAGCACACTGAGATTGGAATACCTATTCACCAGCGGTGGGAAACCTGAGACGCACTTAACATGAACACACACCTGCCACTGCCTTCGCTTTCCTTTACAATCTGTCCTTACGCCCACAATGCACCGCTCTCGTTTAAATTTGGACTGTTATACCCACAATGCACCACTTATTCTGCTGTAAATCCACACAATCACTATCCAGCAATCTTCACCCTAGCCCACACAACACACTTCTTTTGTTCCTTTTTTTGTCCGAATTCCCACAATGCACCTCTCTTATATTCCTTATTACAGCGTGTGTCACCACCATTGCACCAAACTTACGAAAGCCAACTCATGTTGGCAAACGCAAAGCTTGTGCCCCTCTTTTTGCATCCTGCACTGCTCTCCGCCAGGCATTTTAACTAGGTCAGGCTTTATGCGATTGCAACTGGCAAGCAAGCCCGCCCCCAAAAAAAGAGCAGGCCACCAAAATGTTGGTCGTTATGCAAGCCAGGGACCTGGCAGAGCAGAGTTTGGAGGACTGCTCATGGCAGTAATGAGCGGGGCGCAAAGCCTTGAGGCAGACAACAAAAGAAGTGGGTTAGTCTACCATTATCCTCGGGTGCCGTCCTTCCCGGACGATCGTTTGGGTTCTTTTACGGCAAACCAAGTGCAATTAATGATCATTAGCTGTGCTGTCTCCCTTCGTTCCCATCAAGCCTTGGCCGCCACCCCCTTCAGGCCTGCTGGCCAATCAGGGAGGAGGGGCGCTCAATCGTGTGCTGGGAGTGGTGGCGTGGTGCCAGGTGGAGGCGTCCTCGTTTAACAGGTCGTCCGGCGCTCATTAGCGTGTGCGTGGAGTGCTGGAGCGCACTGGGGGGGCCACATGGCAGCCGGCCACCAGCGCTACCACATGCAACGTGGCAGAACTTCATCTAAGCAGCACCGACTCGTGTCCCTCACCAATTATCCAAGCAGAGTCATTTTCTGTGACTTGTACTGAGGTTTATTGCGCTCTTCACTCAGCTCCCCTTAAGCTCCGCCCACACATGCACTCCACCCCTCCCTATTGCCTAGCAGCTTTTATTCATTACTGTGGCAGGATGTCCCAATGGCCTGGGTCATTGTCTTTGAGGAAGGGGACTATGAGCAACCACAATGGGCTCAGAACGCTTTAGTGTCATCACTCCCCCAGTCAGATCCCGCCAAAAAAGGCAGCCCGGACCGCTGCAGGCGGCCACACCCTTCGAGATGCTAAATAAATTGTGTCCACCAGCGGGCTCCCATTGCTGCTTGTAGCACAGCTTCTCTTACAGGTGCAGCAGTGTCAGAAACTGAAGACAGCAAGAGACAGACCTGTTTCCACTAAGATTAACATTGATTTATTCACACGAAATCAATCTGTAGGCAGACTGACAGGCAGTTTATCCACACCAATTCAACCTGTAGGCAGATCGACAGGAAGTTTATCCAAACCAAATCAACCTGTAGGCAGACTGACAGGCAGTTTATCCACACCAAATCAACCTGTAGGCAGACTGACAGGAGGTTTATCCACACAAAATCAACCTGTAGGCAGACTGACAGGAGGTTTATCCACACAAAATCAACCTGTAGGCAGACTGACAGGCAGTTTATCCACACCAAATCAACTTGTAGGCTGGCTGGCAAATGGTCTATCCACATTGAACCAACCTGTAGGCAAGCTGACAGGCAGCTGCTTCAGTTAATGGGAAAAAAGATTTATATCCTATATACTTACCTAAGTAGGACGCAGAGGCTGTCCTGGGCATAGGTCATATAGGCAAATACTAGCAGCACAGTTCGTCCATAGGGACGCCATTGGGAATGAACACAGCGATTGGTAGTGGAATCGGTTGCATTATAAGGGGTACCAGTTAAAATCTTGTCTAGAGGACCATATTAGTTAATGCTGCCTCTGGATATGAAGTAGCTTTTAAATGAATGTGCAAAAACAAATATGACTGTTGAGACAACTTTGACAGATGCATCCTGCTGTTAATGCCCCAATCTGCACACTAGGAACAATAAGTACAGAGAAGGGGGCACAAGAAATATGGATTCATAACTCTGACATCGCACTGTGCGCCGTGCTTTGGTGTCCAATGGTGCATCAGCAAAAGACGTTCAGATTGTGTTCCAGCCCATTACAGGTAGTTTGCGCTCGCATTTTAGACACTGGAAAGCAGATGGATGATGCTTCGTCATTTGTCTCTGTGTCTGCAATGTCAGGATTAGAAGCATCCAACATGCGACGTTTACAAATGCATGTAATACTCACTCATTTATTTTCCAAACACTTATCCTGAGCAACATCCTTGGTGAACCTGTGGCCCATTGGAATGCAAGACAGGGTACACCCTGGCAGGGTGCTAACCAGGGACACAGCTGGACAGGTGAAGGATGCCCCCCTTCCTCATTATATAAACTCATTATATATAACTTTACATCTCCCCACACTTCAGGGAAAAACTGTGACCTTGGTTTGGTTCTTACGCATCAGAAGATGTAACAGTGATAATACATACTGCTTGAATTTAAATATAAATTCATAAGAGGGTCTGTTTCGATGGCTAGTGTGGCTGCATAGAGATGTGCTGTCAGTAGTGTGTGTTTTAATGTTCTCCTGGTGCACACCTGAATCTCCTCCAGGTGCTCCTCTTTCCTCCCTGTAGTCCAAAGGCATGCGGTTTAAGTGAACGCAGCTCTAAATTTCTTGACACGTGTGTATGTGCAGACATGAGTGCTCCGTGACGGGCCGATGCCCCGTCCTGACCTTGTGTTGGCCAAGCCAGGTTTCACCCCACCACCTTCCACCCCCCCAACTTTTGATCTTTACAACGTTTTGAACAACATGTCAGTTTCTAGGTGATGCTCTCTTATGTAACACCTGACACAAGATTGGCGTGTATAATGTTTGTTTTATGCTCTCCATGAGCACAGACTCCAGGATTAGCATTGAACATACAGTTCACTAACTGGGAACATCAAAGCAGATACCTCAGATTTATACAAATCAAAGGTTTATTGGTGTAATGCTGACTGGTAAGTACCCATATGGCTTAAATAGCCTTCTGTGTTGAAAAAGCATCCTTTAACTGCAAACATATTCCTGTTTTCTCAGTGACTTCATGCGTTCGCTGATTGGCGAGCTGGATTTTGGATCACTGGAAATGAAGCTGAGGAAAGCCAAGGTGACAGCTGGTAAAAACGACTGTTTTCTGAACATGAAGCTGAGGACATCAATGGGATGCCCCTTTGAATAGACACATTCAACAGCTGAAGCTGAAAGAGTCAATAGGCTGTCTACTTCAATGGAGACATTTAATAGTTGAAGCTGATTTAAGTCAAGAAGATACCTGGTTAAAATGGGTACATTTTAGAGAAGACAGCAGGGGTTCTCTCCTCCTCTTCAGCCCTTGCTACCTTTCCCTCTTGTTCCCTCTCTTGCTCTTTCTCTCTAACAAACCCACAGCTTTTCTCCCTCTGCCTCTGACAGTAGGCTTCCACTGAGGCAGGATACATCACTGCCAGTGCCCACCACACTTTGGGACAAAAGTCCTGGAGGGGGGCAGGGTAATAATTATAGTGAAATAAAGACTTTTAAAGACCTTGAAGAGCAATTCAGATGCCCAGGGTTTGTGATTGGCCCCTTACTCTAGCTTAGTAAAACTAGCTTTTTCTGAAGGGCAGAAAGTACGTGTATTGAAATGATGAAGAATGACAGAGAAGTACTCTGCTTCATGACCCCCCCCTCCCACCCCCCCACCTCCTCTTTCAGGGATTACGGGCGGTAATCTTATTAAAGAGCGCGGCTGTGGATATCGCGCCTGCCTTATAATCAGGCAGCTCCGGTACACAGGGAGGCCCCTGCTGCCATTCACGGCTCGACGCAGGACGGTTGTACCGTATGCAGGGGGCGGCCTCGCTACTGGAGCACGAGGCATGGCGATTGTGACGTGTGTGTGTGTGTGTGTGTGTGTGTGTGTGTGGGTGTGGGGGGGGGCGATGCTAAATGGGAACGAGGAAGCAGGGTTCTGCTGACCCACCTCAGTTAGGTTGTTTGGGTATGGGGGTACTGGAGAGCCATTTTATTATAAACTTTTGAGGGTGGATAGAACATATAACCCTTCATCACCACCCAACCCTCTTCATTAAACACCAGGCATTTAAGTGTACAAACAGGTGCACTTAGTCAGGTCTTTACAAAGGAAATGGTATATTGACCAAGTCCTACACCCACGACTCACAGACACTCACACAAACGCACACAGCAGCGAGCCATAAACGGGTAGCTGTAACCCGACCCCCCCTTTAAACCCTACGCGCACACACACACCGAGTCACTCCAACCGTTGCTCACAATGGAATAATTTTCTGACATGAAAGGACAGAGTTGGATTGCAATTAACCTGTAGGTAAATTACAGGACAGCAGCATGTCGCTTTTTTTTTTTTTTTTTTTGCCAAGTTTGCGCTGTCCTGCGGTGTGTGTTTCAGGGCTCCACAGTCATTCTCTGGATTTAATCTCTGGATTTTCGGCACCTCTCAAAGTCAGATCACCAACAGTCACTACACTCTTATATATAAACACTTACAGGTTGTATTTATCGCAGATTTGTCGCCAAAGAAACAATCAGACCACTGATTTTAGTGTGACTGCAGATACACACTGATCATTCCTTCACACAGATTAGCGCTGCACAAAGCCCTACATTACTGATATCCCACCTCCCACCCCTACAGCAGCTGTTCCTGTTTCTCGTGGAGGCGCGGTGCGGCGTCATCAGTGTGGAGGACCTGCTGCTGGAACTGAAGGCCGGTGGGATTAGAGAGGAGCACGAGGAGACTGTCAGAGCAGAGCTCCGGCACGTCAGCTCATTCGACCTCCTCGACTTCCTGGCCCATCTCCCTCTTTTCATCCTCATTCACAACTCGGTTGTCACAAATCCGTTGGATGACTCCAGGAACCTGTAAGCTCATGTTTCTGCAGTATTCCTCCTGAAACTGTCTCACAATGAGAAATAAACTAAACGTATGGGTCTGTTCCTTTATCATCAAAAATAAAATAACCCTTCCTATGAGTTTTTTTGCCATGTTGTGCAAGGTTAAGGTGTTTACTATATTCAGCTACGAAATAAGTTTGTTGGGTGAAGTGACTGGCAAACGCACTCAAAATTGTGTGTTCTGGAAACCGGAACACTACTGAAGGTCCTACAAAAGATGACGTTGGATATCTGTAGCATAATAAAGCAGCATAATTACTGAATTGGTTCATATACTTAGAGTACTGGTATCATAAGCATGTGAAACTTGGGTATTACCGTGTGTGCTAGCTAATGTGAGCTATGACTGAGACAGAGGCAGAAAGACCAACTTCACTACAGGGCATGGCGGGGCTCTAGCCAATTTGAATTCCTGTCATGTAATTGAGTGAGGTTTCCCTGGTTCTGTAATTGGTTGGCAAAAATCTGTCAGAATGCAGGACACTATGAGCTTCAAACACAAAGACACACACACAGACACACACACACACACACACACACACCTTTAAACTCAGTTTTCGCTGATGGCATTTAAAAGGACTCTTGTTTGGGTGTTGCCATGTAAGCCTTAGCAATTGTCTAGAATTTCTTATTCTTATGAATTGTTGCATTTATTTATAATTTCTTCAAATAAACTGTATGCAAATCTATTTAATTATATAAATACAAATCAGGCATAAGGCATTTTGTCACACAGGGGTCTTGTGCCAATGAATAATGCAAGATTTGTTTTCTACAGCGTTAAAAAAAAAAAGGTTTTTGACACTCAAATGTTAATTAAATGTGACATTGTGGCGGTTTTTATAAAGACGATACTTACAAAGAGGTTGTGTCTCTACTTCCATAAGACCGAGATATAACGATTACCCAAAACACCATAAAAAAGAGTACTATGACAACGATACAGGAGGTTATCGCTACCGAGGTTTATGAGTGTGGTGTTTAGTGGACCGTACGCTGGATCGATTTTTTCATTACGTTTGAGCGAGGCTGATAAAGGTTGCAGTTTTTCGTGAATAGCATTAATGCGATTAGCAATTCTGAAAACAACGCAATAGTTTCATCCGGATAACAGTTTTGCTTTTTAATTGTACAAGGAATGTTTGCATGGCGTGGGTCTCATTGCTGAACATTGCACTTCTTCGTGAGATAACAATTTAGCTGTCTGTTACCAAGGCCGCTTTGCGAGTTCCCCTGGCAACAGCTTGGCAAATTTGCGGCAGGAATGCGCGTTTATACTGATGCGTGTTCATCGTCATTATGGCCCCAAATTTGCACCGCAGCTCGTTAATCACGGGCCAGGATAGGCAATCAGCGTCCTGAATGCAGCGCGAGGGAAATAAAGCCCGTTAAATCATGTTTAACATTCAGACTCTGCCTACAGAGATAGGAGAAATGAACAAAAACGGGCCCTTAAAAAAAGAAGAAAAGTTCCACTTATCTTTGATTTGCATTCAGCCAGCTTGAATGGCGCTTAAGCCCGTCATTTCATTCATTTGGTGCAGGAGTTCAGGACAATGCGGCCCGTAACCGGAGCCCCGTACAGTGCCTGACCTCCCAAAACGAACCTTTTTTGAGTCTGTTCGACGTAGCTCGTGCAGTTGAACCCAGCTAAACTAAAATGCAAGTCTTTCCATGGGCTGGCGTACTCTCTTTGAATGAAAAAGACTTCCAGCCTTTCAGGCGCAAAACAGCGTTAGCAGTTGACTCGTTTATTAATAAGCAACCCCCTCCACTTCATAATCACTTTTGTGGAGGAGAAAAACCCGTATATCTTCACAGATGACAAAATACACTGACCGTGCGGATCAGGTTTATTGAGTATTTAGGAACAGCTTTTACTTAATAACTATTATTGTTATTATTATTATTATTATTATTGTTGTTGTTGGTGTTGTTGTTATCAACAACAGCAATAATAATTATAATGATGATGATGGTGTTGGTGATGCTTACTATTATTATTATTATTATTATTATTTATTGGTAGCTCTCAAATGTTGCTCTGTAAAAATGATCACTAACTTCCCTGTAAAACCTCGAAGGATATGTTGTAGTTCAACAATGCATTCTGTTTAATGACCTTTGTTACGAACAAAAACTTTAAAGTCTTTAAGAAGTTATTTTAAAAATCAAGTTAACACAACGCCTGGTGGACGAAAGGCCGACTAACATAAAATGTGTATCTAAACCCAGCATTGGAATGCTCCTCTTCGAGTGCTTTCTTGAGTATGAAAACATCGTGCAACTTCGATGAATAAACACAAAATACAGTGAAATTTTGCACAAGTCTCCAAAACGCATTAAATACTTTATTTTGATTTACATCGTAAACTCAGTTCCTGTTCCTCCTAATCTTTGAAATATATTTAGCTAATATTTATTTTTTAAAACCTTCCAAACCGATCATATCAGTATTGGATTTTTACAATTTTGATGCGAAAAATTGTACTTGGTAATCGGTTATAATGAAAATATATGTATTCGCATTCATTCAGTCGAATATTTAACAAGGCGCGTCACGTTTGATCTTATCCAGTGGAAAATAAACGGGGGTTTAACCGGTGTTAGGCAAGGCATCTTTTATAAACAGATAAGGAATGAATAATACCTGTCAATATTTCACTCTTTGATGTCCCCCCCCCAGTTTGTCTGGCTGCACCCTTCGGGCAGCTCGCGACGTAGGTAATCGCGTGCTGCTGACAGGGGCCACACGCCATAAGCCAATTTAACGCTTCCACTTCAGTCAATCACTATACAACGTTCAGTCACTCATTAAACCTGGCACACGCCTATCCATACCTGTCGCACCAGATGATTTTCATCTTTAAAGGGGACTTCCTTCATTGCCCGTACTCTTCAGGACAATGCACTTTATGGGCGGTTTCAAAGTATTACACAACAACATTGACATAAACATCTGTCTCCATTCGCGTAAGGAAAACGAAAAGACCGAGCTTTATTAGGAAATAATACACTGTAGAAGGTCACAGACTGGGCTGTCTTGATTTTGTTTTAATGACTTCGCGTTGTAAAATTTTGTTTTGTATGTTTTAACAAATGTTAAATGTAGTTATTCAAGGGTCAGAGGAGGGAAGCGTAACCTCTCGGATATTCGTTTAAAAAGTGCGGCCATTAGCTTTAATTGTAACTGTACTGATTTTGCGCAGACTTAGCTTTCAATAAAAATAAAATTATATTTATTTTCATTTTTCGCTTATATTTGTATGACTGACGATGATGTCGAAGTGTTATTGATTTTTTATGACATAGCTATCGTGCAATCACTAACCCGTAAGTGAAACGTCTTCACCTATTACCTGTGTAAAAACAACATAAATGATCTTCACACTTAAGTAATATACATTGTAAGGAAGATCATTTTTGAATAATTCAAACCAAACACTAATGCTTGCTTGGGACTAATATGTTTTCATCATCTCCTCCTCCTCCTCATTGTTCAGCATCGTCATCGTCATTATGTAGTAATGAATGGAAATGCTCCTTCTGAACATGCACTCCCACAAAAATGTGCAACACGGAGTTTTAAACATTAGAAAAAAATTTATTATGAAATTAGAATATAGAAAACATGGTTATCAGACTTTTTTTCTGGTCTTTTTAAAAATAAACCCAAGAGAAGTTCAGACGCTGCCGAGCGGGCCTTGAAAGGTGTGCCCGCCATAGTGCTTTGCATTTGGACTACAGCTGCATAAACTTTGTTCATGGTAAACCCCCCCTTGTATTTCATCATAATGCGATCTTTCTATTGAATAAGACACGTCGGTGCTAAACTAAACAGACTGGTCCCTCTTCGTAATCTTGTACACCATGCAGAGAACCGCTATTGGCGAAACAATATAGACTACACGTGTAAATAGGTAGAGGTACATATCCATCATACATATTGTATATCATCAAGATATATACATATTTAAACAATGTGTACAAAACTTCTATAAATGTCTCTTATATACAAAAATAGCTTAATATATTTTTAAACGATATGTTCGATACAAATAGATTCTTATAATAAAATCCACAGAGTTGGAAGCATGTTGTAATTACGTGATAGAATTTAAGATAAAAAAGGCGTTAAGGTCGTCGATGGGGTCTTTAGCATAGTTTGAAAAGGTTTATGGTGTTTGTGTGCCATTAACATAGAAGTCACTTTATAGTCTTATTCGCGCTCGAATATGAAAAGAGGCCGTTTCCCACGCTGTCAGAGTTAGGTGTCAATCTCGTCGTTTTTCGGCGCGCGTCACACAGGGACTGTAGTGCGGTCGGTCCGTGCTTTGTGAGCGGGCCGAAGCAAGGACGTTGTGCTCCGTAGATCTGGAGGACGCCAAGTTGAGTCGTGCTATTTTCGTGCACGTTATGAAAACTTCTGGAAAAAAATATATATTTAAATTCCTGAAAAAGAACAAATAAGAGAGAAAGTCAGTTAAATGGCACTCCAATACATAAATTAAAAATAATTTTATAATTAATAATAACAATAACAATAATAACAATAATGCAAGACGGACCTTTTAAATTGAAAGGTTCAGATCTCAAAACCAGCTGGTGAAATCCAGGAGTTCCTGTTCTTCGGGACTCAGTGGGTTGTAAGATCCCTCATCAGACGAATAGGAGGACACTGGAGAACCAGCCATAGAGTTCATGTCGTTGGAATAATTCTGTGACATTGTGGGCGACAGGACGCCGGACTGGAACGCAGCGCTTACAGCGTCGTGCTCGTCCAGTAGCTGCTGAAGGGCCCTGATGTATTCCACAGCCGAGCGCAGAGTCTCCACTTTGCTCATTTTCTTGTTGGCCGCACCATTGGGCACATGCTCTCGGAGCGTGGCGAACCCGTTGTTGACCAGCTTCACCCTGTTCCGCTCCCTTTCGTTCCGCCTGGCCACGGCATGCGGTTGTTGCTGAGGGAGGCTGTACCCGAACCCCGCAAAGTTCAGCCGTCTTTTGCACCTCAGCAGCTCGGGTGACGAAGAGCGCTGTCTCTTCGCTTGCTTGGACGCGGACTTTCCGCTGCATTGGCTGTTGGTCGGGCTGAGTTGAATGCTTTGCGCAGTGGCAGTGAAAAAGCAAGCAGGCGGCAGGAACTGTTGCTGGCTGACACTTATTTCCATTTTGGCAGTGATGTCCATTGGCAGAGAAAGTGAGAAACGGAAAACGGACACCTCACACTCCTCTTTGAATTGCTAGAAGGAAGTACGCTGAGCTCGTGGCGTTCGCGTGTAGCTCAATGTGCACACTTCAGTCTTTTTTATTGGCAGTCGTGTGGACTCTTGCCGCGCACACTCCCCAAACTGCAGTGAGTGCTGTGAACGGGCACAAGCGGGGTTTATCAACACGCTGGCAGCCCCACGCGCTGGACTTGGCCACGCCTCCACGCGTTTATTGTATTCACCTTGGGCTCTGAATGCTGTTGCAATGCGTACGCCGGGCGCGTGCCACTCCAGCCACTGAATAAACAACAGTGGCCAAAGCGCAACTGGGACCAGCCGCCAGACTTCAACCAGATGCCGTCCCGGCGTCCAATAAAAGGCGTAAAAGCGATGTTCATTTCAAAGTTTCGACTTAAAACCTTCTCTTTAAACGTACACTCTTCTCCGTACATAAGGAAAGCGTCATATTCTGATATTATATTTTCAGAAACTTTATTACTTATCGTATCAAAGATTGCCGATAGAGTACGAGATATTTCTTTATAGTTTTTGTTGGACAATATTACGTAACAACAGTTACATTTTTTAAGTACTTTAAGTTACAACTTTATGTGTAGGAGCTCTTTCTTACAACTATTGCATTTACTATGATAATTAGTTGCTTGTAATTATTTTATATCGTTATAAATTACTTATTTAATAATTATAGTTCGGATGTCATTATTTTAAGTAAATAACACGTTTTAAATAATACACAATTTATAAACTGTACGTTCCAAAACGCTTATATGAGTATTTTATCAGCACAATAGGGCTTTTATAGTCAATAGCAAAAAATTGACTTTATGTACATATATGTTCTGCATAAAACATGCGTTTTCTGTATATTTTTTAATCTGCACTTAAAACTGATTTTTTTCATACATAGAAAAGTCCGAAGAAGCAGAAGTTGCGGACAGCGCTTCTGCGCTTCAGTCCAGACGAGAACTTGTATAGTGCTGAAAGACAGCGCTTTGGTTTCACCCCCTGAAGAATCGGTTGCGTAAAAATGCTAGTAAATGGTAATATGCTAATATAATGTAATGCTAAAATTGCTTTTTTTTCTTTCTTTATTTAGCTCTACGATTTTTTTAATACTTTCTCATTGAAATCCTTGCCCCTTTGTGGATTACTGACAGAGAGCTGACGAAGAGAGCCTAGCAGTCTTTAAGTTGCGCATGCATTTGGTTGCGTTTTACGACGTCGCGGGTGAATCTAGACCCGTACAGAAGTGTGCTTTGTCCGCAAGAGGTGAATTTTCCACATTCAGTAGAACTAATCATCGTCGTCGTAGAGGCGGAACGGAGAAGGTAAGCAACGCAGAGCACCCAAAACCCTCGCTAGAAGCAGTTTTGTGTACGATTTGTTACACCCTATTTTGTTACAGTGGGCGAGACACTCTGTATTCCGACAACTTTTTTTCTTTTAAAAGGAAGAATAAAAAGAATAGGTCTTTCACGGTGAACAAAACCGACCGACTCAACTCATGGCAACGATGAATGACTAGAGAGGAGGGAGAAAAAAAATACAATAAATTGTGCAATTTTTCTGTGTTGGCTGTGGCATTCAAGATCAAGCCAGCATTCAAGACCTCCCCCAACCCTCCAACTTTTCTTTTCTTTTTTTCGGCACAGCAAGAGAGTTTAGAAAAGAAGCGTGGGTTCTATTCAGTTCATGGCCCCGCCCCCCTACAATAGCGGGGCTTTCTGAAACCTATCTACTATGCCCCGTCAACGCTGTTCCAGAGTCCAATTAGCGCTATGTAAAGACTTTCTTTCTTCGACGATCCCCCAGAAGCACAGGGAGAGAGATCCCTCCATTTGGACGGTTCCAGTCATGGCTTGGTGTAATAATTAATATGACAACTGGACGCCTGAGTTTGTATAGAAATAGCTCAGTTCTTTTCTGCTGCTTTCTGGAAAGTGTACCGTTGCTCAGACGATCATGAGCGGCTATGAATCAAAAACTCGTCGGTACACCATTGTCCAGTTTACAGTTCACTCATGATGTGCAGCGTTAATGTTCAATTTGTTAGTTAGTAATGCCGTTGAATTACATAATTTTAACTTCGCCTGTGTCTAGTCCCCGTGGGAAATAACAACATTTAAATATTCAAAGTCTTCAGAAAATGTGTTTTCTTGAACTGAAGAACATGCTTACGTCATCAGCAGAACGACTGTATTTTAACTTCACGCATTATTTCTGGGGAGAAAAAATGTTCCGAGAATAAAGTTGCGTTCAATCAATATTATACCACACTTTGCCTTGTCATAAGTTTTCTTCATATTTAAATATGACATATCTGATCGATACTTATGTTAAGGTTAATCCAACATCAGTTTCAGTAACGCTGCACATTACTTATACCATTTAACTCGAAACTTAACGAAATGCTTTTTTTTTCGTATCATGTATGGATTGAGAGCAAGACCACAAGAAAGCTAAGAGTTTTTCTCAAGCAGTGCGCATTTTCAGCTGTGGTGAACGGTGGGTTATGTCAGGAGCCCTGGCCGTGGCCAGTCGTGTGTCCCTATGTGTTGCCACGCGCAGTCTACCCGAATGGCCGTGCGTACGGTCCTGATGAAACCCAAGAAAGCCGCGATAGCTGAATATTCATGTTTAATCATGTAATTAATTTAATCGACATTAACTAGTTTTCTCTTTAAAATACAGTGTGGAGAGCAGTAATTGTATTCGTGTGGGTTAGCAATAGTATTGTTGAGCTCTATCATCAACCAATCGGAATGATCACGGAGCGTGCTGCCTATTCAATATCCAGTTAGATTAGTTCCGTTTTTCAAAAAACGATTAATATCTGATGGAGATACCAAGTTGTGTTATTCAAATAGCCGCCGGATAACGCACTTAGAAGCCGCCGTCTTTTATTTATTTTGTTAACCAGTGAAGAGAAGCGGCAGGTGCGATTCCAGGTGCGCGCAGGCGTCCCGCAACTGGAACACTTTACGAAATTTGTCATGCTGTAAGAGCAGCTCGAAGACCAGTAAAAGCACTTGTTGACGTAGGCAGTGCAGTTTTAAGTGGAGTTAAAGCGCCACTTACTGGTTTGAACATTGTCTCAAAGGTTTCAAGAACTTCTGCGTTTTAAGTTGTAACATTTAAATTGAACCATTCGATAAAACTTCAACGACATACTGTACTTAGTTTGTTTTGGGCTCGTGAATTACACGGAATTTGAACATTTTATGTGCCGATACCTGTCACCAGAAACGCAACTGAGCAACTACAGTAATGCATAATTTAGTTTCCTCGTTTAGCCACAAATTATTTGTTCTCACCAAATCCAAAAGCACTGAATGTTAATAATGATGGGAAAACGTTTGTAAAAACTGGTTTATTTCCAAGTAGCGCTTTCAAATGCTGTTAAAGTCAATTTCACCAAGCACACGGTCTGGGAAGTGAACATGCCACCTTCATATTTAATCGTAACTGTACTTTTAAATATCAGCATACACAACATTTTACTTTTAGATCCTTTGAATATCTGAGGCGTGGTGGTTAGCACTGTCGCCGCGCACCTCCAGGCCTGGGGTTCAATTCCCGCCTTGGGTCTGTGTGCGTGGA
>JABJVR010000001.1:2645494-2748411 GCA_025773905.1 Chitala chitala
CGAGATAAATTTCTAGGAAAAATATTACCATAATTCCCAAACAAAGAACATTAGCACAGAAAAGAAATGTGTAAAGTAATCTTGAAAGAGCCAGATGTGATTTCATCATGCCTGCAGATTATATTAGCTGGATCCCCTTTGAAGCAAGGAGGAGATGCAAACGTTAGCGTGTTAGCAAGTTCTCAGAGTGTGTTTCGTTTGGCCGGTGGCCGGCTGACTGTGAGAATCTCCATTGCCCACTCCCCCCACCTACCCAGTCCCCCAAACACATGAACACTTCAGCAGAAATGTTACCCTGACCTGGCCTGACCATCAAATTATTATCGCCATCTCTGTTGTTTTGTCCGTGCCTGCCTTCTCTGTATGACGTTCCTCCCCCGGTGAAGGAGGGGCTATTAGCCTGTTTTTTGCCCCCCCTCCCCTATGTGTACATGCCTAATGGTTGGTGCAAAGGAATCATGATGCTCCAAGAACAAATTTCTTTCTCAGAATTGTATTATTTTATTCTGCTTCTTTAAAAGGTGCTAAATGTACTTTGTGCAGTGACTGGTAAAGCCTCCCTTCTCTGCTCTGACTCTTCCCTTCACTGACTGGCACTGACTCCTTGTCTCTACTCAGCAATATCCTTTCTCTTGCAATAACTGGTACTGAGTGCCTTCTCTCCTGGGGACTGACTACTCTCTATGCTGTGTCTGGAATCGACTCCAGTTTTTGCACCTGTCTGACCTTCCGCTGAGGTACAATAATTAAAAACACCCCTCGAGGTGTGTGGTTGGGGGGGGGAGCGGTTTGCGAAAGTAAAGCCATTAATGTGGTTGGTGTGTGCTTGTTCTTGGTTATTCTGCCTCTTTTTAGAAGTGAGAGTTGTGGTGGCAGTAGATTGAAGATGGTAGTAGAAGACCTTGGCATCTTGCCTAGAAGGTGATCTAGAACCAAGCTGGCCCAGTTTGCTGGATCGGCACCAAACTGTAATCTCTCATCACAGTGCAGAAAGCCTTTAGAGATCTTTGGAGGTATGCTCTTTCTCTCATTTCATTTGGTCCTCAAAGGTATCACTGGGTAATTGAAATGTGTTACTAAGTTACCATGGAAGGAGAAGGTGTTACTCCAGAAAAGGGGTACTTTTTCAATTATGTGTTGCTGATGCTGAATGGGGAAACATTGGGGCAAATTATTTTTGAATTGCTAGAAATGGAAAGGCTATTTAATAACAATGTGACGCTATTGGATTAAAAGGTCTCTTGGTGTATAGTGTTAGATTTTAATAAATAGGAAGTTCACCTGAACGAGAGAATGTCGTAAATGTCAATGACCCAACTTCATAAGGTTGTTGTTTTAGGGTGTTTGTTTTCACAGTGCTGTGGGTTGATCGCATAGGACTCACTCTGCTTTATGGAAATTTCTGCAGTAGGGGCTGTTAGCCTGGGCTCTGCAGACTTTCACATGGTCCAGGAATAGATTTCACTTGCTTGCTATAAAAATGTTTTTATAACCGCTTCAATATATTCACTTTCTTTTGTAATGCTATGTATTTTATGCATTTAAAAATGGTGGAGTCCATACGCTTCATTAGACTGGCGAAGGCACAAACAAAAGGTTAAGACCCCTATTCTAGACCATTGACTATGTTGTGACACAACAGCTCTGTCTCTGTGTTCCATGTATCTTCACCGCGTCCCTCAAAGCACATTACTTTTCCTGCTGTACAAATGAAAGGCTCCCCTGTGTCTCACGTGCGCCCCAAAACCTCCTCGTGCAACATGACATTGACTGCAACTATCGAAGGTTGTAGGGTAGAGGCTCAAAGGGGGGAGAGCGACAGGTTGGGATGTGGAAGCTGCAGAACCAAACGGTAACTTTTCTAGGCCTTTAATATGACACCCAAAGCAACTGCTCCCCAACAGATTTTGTTGTGACATGCATGTGTAATACGCGTATCTACGCAATGACATTAAAAGCTGCCTAGCTTAGCTAGAATCCCCTGCTGCCCTTTTTTATCAATGCAGAGGGGGGTGAGGGCATAGAGTGGGCCTACAGAGGGAGGGGGCAGGCGGTTGGGTTTGGGGCCCAGCTCCATTGTTGCGCAGAGAGCAGAGTGCGGTTTCCAGGAACAATGCCTCCAGCGAGAGGCTGTCCAAGGAAAACACGGCCCTGACATCACGGGTTCTTAAAGCACGCAGCTGCGCCAGCAGCCTCCTGCCACAATCAGGTTTCAGTGAATTTCCACTGCAGAGTGAACGGTGCACAGAAGTGAGGGTGGTGGGGGCGGAGAGGGGGGAGCGCATCGAACGAAAAACGGGCGAACAGGGAATAAATTTGCTGCTTCGGCTTCTGGGGCTGACTGCGAATGACCTCCAGGTCAGGGCCTCCCGCAGTCTAACAGGACCTACCGGTCCTCCATGGCTGCAGTTTGTCGGACAGCTCAGAGAGTTTTTGGTTAATGTTCCTGGTGCCTGAAACTGCAAGGCAAAGACATGCCGGTGCTTGCTGAAACCCATGCAAAATTGATGATGTTCCAGCCCATAGCAAGTTAATTTTAGACAATAGGAACAACTGATATATATATATAAAATATAAAAGGTTTGTGAGTTTCTTTTTGTGACTTTGAGCATAGAATGCTAAAATGATTAAAGATGGAATGATTAATGATTAAAAATCCTGGTTAAATGTGCTGCCTTTCTCAACAATGTCAATACGTATGACCCAGGTCCTAAGTACTACACCCTGCTGACAAAGACAATACGGGGGTTTTGTTGTCATGAGTGGATGATCAAAAGCAGACAGAAAGGAGAAGACTTAGCCACATTCCTTGCCCATGTTTGAGTCTGCCTGGCATGGTTTGGTCATAAGAGCATTTCTTCTGGCCCCATCTTCTCAGCCACGGCCTATGTTTATTTGCAGTTACGCTGTTACCATACCCTCGTCACGGTCGAGAGCAGCTCGTTTAGGTTTAATTGGTCACGGCAACTGGGAAAGCGTCAAAGCATGTTCTCAAGCACACCTGAGAAAGTGCGTTTGGACAGCAGCGTTTGTCTTCACAAAGAAATCCCACACAAACGAGCAGACTGGGTGACAAGGAAATACCTTCCCATCCACAAAGTACACAAAACGTAAATTTGTTTGACAGAAAGCATCATCTACATTAAAAATGATCACTATGCATAATAGTCAGTAGATGTTGCAGCGAACAGCACTGAACCAGGAGAAGCGGCCTTGGCCCAGGCGTAAGGGCCCAGTGCGCCAGTCTGTATGGCTTCGTTATTTTCATTATCGTTACCTGACGCCAGTAACTTGAGCGTCCACCTTTACAGGAACACAATCGGCACCTTTCCGTTTGCAGCAAGGCGTTTGGGTAAGCCGACCTCACGGGTTAATTCTTTTTTCCTCTAACACGGCCCAACCGAAGAGGCTGCCAGGACAGAGAGAGAGAGTGTGTGTGTGTTTAGAATTGATCACAAGGTTGTTTAAAAGACAATAGCACACGTTGGTATCAGAGCTTAGAGCTTCTGTTTCAGGGCCCGGTCCAACGGCCGTGTCCTTAGGTGCACTCAGACCAGAGTGCAACACAACACTCCTGCCTCCTCCTGCCAGACAGGACACTCTGGAACCTGCTACCTCCCCCAGTCTCGAGGAGCCCAGCGCGCATAAAGGCACGTTATTTTCGTCCCCCCCCCTGCACCCCATACGCCTCGCCCCCCAGCCTCCACCCCCACGTCAAACCAACAGATCGGTTTTCATTGTCCATCGCTCGAGTTAGGCTGACCCCGGATGCCCTCAACTCGGCATAATCTGTTTATAAAGTGTTTGGTCGATGGTCCTCTGGCTTTGCACGTCATCTAGCCTTGATATATGCCCTTGAGTGAAGCAGCAATATTTCTGCAAGTATTGCATTTTTCCCACAAGTAATCATGTAATCTTTTATTTCAAGTAATTTTGCATTTTGTGGTTTTCTGCAAGTAATTATTTTTTCGGGCTTTAATATAAAACCGTTGTACACTCCAGCAAAATAGTGCTTATGTAATTCCCATAACCAGTGTGTAGTATTTGGCAAATGACAAAAAAGAAGATGAAGAAAAAAAAAAAAAACTACAGAATCTGGTGAAACCATTTGTCTCTGGCCACCGCGGTTAGCAGTGGCGTTCGCGCGCCTGACGTGTCGGAGCGCTCCTCGGAGCCGCGCTTTGCGCGGTCATCGCTGGGTTAGCTTCTTGAACTGAGGGCTGTAACCAGTTAGATGGAACCTCCTCAGACGGAGAGAATTCAGAAAGACATCCCAACCTGGTTTTTTTTTTTTTTTTTGTAGGTTTCACTAAATGCTTGATTGCAGAATATTTAGCACACTATAATTTGGACTGATTGGGCACAGTAATTGGTCCTGTATTGACTGTAAGAGGGGGCTATAGAGAAGGAGCGTCAAGAGTTGCAATGGGGGCCTGCCAACCCCCCCAAATCTGCTCTCACGCCGGTAATGACCGCTGACACGGAGCCAGGTGGCCGATCCCTCTTTTAAAAAGGCTTGATTGTTCCGCTGTATATTCATTAAAATGTGCTGACGGCGGGTGAAAATCCCCGTCCTGTCACCGTGGCGATCCCACTGAAAGCCGAACACACCGCTACCCCCCAGTGAACTCGTGCCGCGCTCTGTTTGCCTTGGCAGCACGTGCCATCTTTTAGGAAGTATCGCTTTATCATGCAGCTCCGGACCGACTGGTCACCGGGGCCGGGATTTACAGCGCCGCCATGGCTCGTGAGCGGCCGGTCACATGCCGGCTCGATCACATGTGCGCACGTGGACGCCGCTGCATCCCAATTCCACACCACTCGTCTGCCTACCTCCATTTTCGATGCCTTCCTTTTTCTGTGTTACTCGCACATTAATCTGTCAGAAGGCAGAGAATGCCATCATATCTTGCATGCCTACATGGCGTAATTTCAACCAGTAAATGCATTGGTTGTGTTTTAATGTTTTACAGCTCGCCATATCTTAAATGTTGAATTTTTTTTGTTTGTGCTGCAATGTTCAACAGTGTCAATCTATTATGAATTGTTTTTAACCAATTGCAACTAATTTTTTTAAAACAATAATGCTCCAGTGTTATTTATTCATTCTTTCTTTTTCCAAACCGTTTAGTCCTGTTAAAAGTCAAGGGAAGCCTGGAGCCCAACCCAGAAGACATAGGGCACAGGGCAGGGGAAAACCAGGGCAGGGCGCCAACCCACTGCCAGGCACACACTATGGGCAATTTGGAAACACCAATCAACCTAACCCCTATGTCTTTGGACTGTGGGAGGAAACTGGAGAAAATCCACCAAGCACAGGGAGAACATGCAAACTCCACGCACACAGACCCAAGGCAGGAATCAAGCCCCAGGCCTGAAGGTGCGAGGCGACAGTGCTAACCACCGCGCCTCTTCTCTAGTGTTAACGTGGCTGTAATGCCTCTTGTTCCAGGACTCTACCAGTTCACAAACATTTCTCCACTGCCATGTTTTTGTGTCATCTCTTCAGTGGAATGTGTATTAAGGGCAACAGAAAATAATCGCAAAAAGTTAGTTTTTATTGTATAGTTTGTCTGTTTTCCAGCCTAATGTTCCCATTACGTTCTTATAATATCTTTTTAACATCACAGAATGTTATAGGAATGTGCCGTAGAAGCTGGGTTTGTACAGTAGCTTCTCCTACTGTCTTTCTCTCCACAGATTAGCTGTCTGCATACTGCACGTGTGTATAGAGAACCATTACATATTGCGTTAACGTTTAACCAACACACGACAGTGTGCAAATATTCCATGCACGTGTGCATTTAAACTTGGGGCTTTGCAAATGGTTATTTGCTGATTTGCCGCTCCTGAAATAAAAACAGCGTGGAGGGAGTTGAGTCACAATTCAGACCTGGCCAATCTTTGCATGGCGAGGATTTAACTGTGATTCCACTTCTGCTTTAGTTTGGGGTCCAAAGATATAGTAAGTGCTGCGTCCCCTCAGTTTGTTAATGTTAATGTCTGTACCTGAACAAAGGCAGCAAAAAGATGGGGTTAGGTGGGGAAGAGTAGCATTGGGGGAAGGGGCGCTCCATGTCGGTCCCAGGAGGGTGGATTGGGGGATGAGGTAAGGCTGCCTCTGCCTTCTCTTCTTTTCTCTACCATCTAAGGTTTTTTGTTGCAGCAGCATCGATTTATTAATGACCATCCAGGAGGCACTTACTGCTGCCATCCTGTCTGCCGTTCGCCCTCTTTGCAGATCCCTTCCTGTCTGTGATGTCATTTTTTTCCTCTCTCTCTCTCTCTCTCACTCTGTCTCACTCTGCCTTTCACTCTGTCTCTGCTGAGGATGGCCTTGATCCCTTCTGCTTCAATCAGAACTTTCTTGATGCCCTGTGGAATGAGGAGGCGCACCTGCTCTTGTAGCCTTTCAGGTAGGAGTGCTGATAAGGAGGTTTGGAGTACCAGGTCCTTGTGGATAACTCCAAGGTAATTATAGAAGGCCCACCATAACAGGACACCCAGTCTCTCTTTTTCTCTCTCTCTCTCTCTCTCTCTCTCACTCACTCTCTCTCTCTCATCTCACTCTCTCTCACACTCTCTCTCTCTCTCTCTCTCCCATCTCTCTCTCTCCCTCCAACCCTTCTCCATCTCTCTCCCCCTCTTGTTCTGTTAGTTTGTCTGACTTTCTGTCACTCTTTCTGATTTTCCCTTTCCATCTTTCACACTCTTTCAATCTGTCTGTTTTCCTTTTGCCTTTTCACCCTTTCTCTCGATCTCTCTTCCTTTCACTTTCAATCCCTCCTTCCTTCACTGCGTCAGTCTGACTTTACATCCATGCCATCCTTCTCTCCCTCTCTCACTCAAGCCCTTACACAGGGGCCACGCTCTGTCCATCTGACATAATTACGCTGATGGTGTCATGCTTCTGGCCTTCAGAAAAACTACAGACACCCTTCAGAATCAGGAGGAGGACCCAGTATCTATTTCAGCTTCAGATGGGAAAACATGGCTTCAGGCCTGTGTCCAGGAATCCAGCCTGTATGATCTATGTACAACAATCAACACTACTGAAATCTGATGACAACGGACATTATTTTAACAACAAAAAAGTTAATAGGTTGATATATGTTCTACTATTAATTGTTGAGTCCTGTTCACTGGCTTTCATCTCTGTTACCTTTATCAGGTTGTTAAACCATATTGTACATTCACTGTACCTAATTTAAGTGTTGCTTTGGAGGAGAATCCATTTTACATTTTTTTCATGGGGAGTGACGGCTTTTTGGCATCTCACAACAGGCAAAGGTAAACCTGTGTGCGTTTCTAACCAGTGTCCTTTCATTTGCCCCACTAACGTGTAGAGAATTAAATAAGACATTAGTGTCCGCCATATTTATCGTACTTGAAGTTACGACGTTTTTCTTTTTTTTTTTTTTTGAAGACTGACGTTCTGCTCTGAGGAGCTGCAGCTCAAAATAGATGGTTCTCAGTACAAGAAGGGGTTCTGAAATGTGCAGAAAATGTAGGCTCCCAACTCCAAGTGTTTTTAATTGATCCGTGTTTATTTCTTGCTGTTGCTATAACAACAAAGTTGTGGTAAGAAGGGTGGTGTGCATAATGTTCTCTGGCTTACTTTTACCCCACTCCGCCCCATCTATCCCCCTTTACTGAAAATGCCAGGGGGGCGGGGGGGGGGTTGTTAATTCATGTCTGTTTCTGTAGGGGGAGGCTGCGTGTGGGGCAGTCTCAACTACTAAGGAAAATGTTATCCAAAGAAGTATAAGAAGTGGGTACTTTGAGCTGAAAGAGCAACCAGGTTTTGTGTGGTCTTGGAGTGGCACATCCACGTGCTTATAATTGGATCATGCGTCTGGGCCTCGCAAAAGTAGACGGGGGTGTATCTAAGTGCTTCTAAGAATAAGAGGCCTTCTTGTACTACTCTCTGAGGATTAGGCCAGCTGTATGCCAGAGATCAGATTGACAAGTTAAACGGATGCTTTCGAGTAAAGCATTCCTGCTAAGGACACGGAAAAGGTTCCGAATATCACAGAATGCTCAGGGATTTCCTCTCATCAACGGACCTCGGAACTTAATCAAATCAACCTGAAAGTAAATCGGTTGTCTTATTCCGATTACATCACTTCGAAATCAAAGCAGCCTTGAAGCGCACGTGAACACGAATGTTTACTCAGACATGTTAAGGGCTAAGTTCAAGGGTATGGAAGGGTTTGCCAGTTTTAGCTTCTAAATCTGAGTCATCTTTGATACTTGAGTTTCCTCGTAAACAGTGCCCCTACACTCTAACAGTTATGGGACAAGACCACCTCTGTCACCAAGGAGACAACCAGTACCTCAAAGCCTTTCCATGATGCAGATTCTGCGTCAGTCCGGGCCAGCGGTGTAGCGGTTAGGGAGAAAGCCTTAAAATGAGTAAACCTTCATTGTTAAAAGTGTAGGTCTATGTGTTTCCAGTTCTGCAAGTGGAGAAAATGCTTCACTAGAATAGATTCAGTAAAATGTAGAATACAAAGTGGCTTTGGAAAAAAATACTGACTGTCCAACTAACTGTTGTGTTCTCATGGCATTCTGGCACCAGCCTGGAAAGCAGTCAGTGCAGCCACTGAACACCACTGACTTCTTAATTTTTTTACAAATCCACTCACCCCAACAGATGTGTGATATTGACAAGTGGTTTATTCAGCAGGATTTGTGAACAATCTGTTGCCATTCAAACATTCTCTACATACGACAGAAGGGAGCTGCTGCGGCAGAGATCTCTCCGGTCAAAAGTCGTGAGCTCATATAAATCCTACTCACATCTCATGGTGTAGTAACGCTAGGGTCTTGACTCAGAAGTCTCACATTCGCACCTATTAAAACTCAGAAACCATTCACAAATTTCATGTCTCTTTGGCAAGTCTCAATCATTTCCTTATCAAGATTTGATGGAAGCAAACAGAAATTCAGAATTGTAAATCTTGCAACTGGTATAGCTCCTTTAGTTCTTCGATTTAAGATAAGTATTCTTTATTTTTAAAAGTACTGGCATTTTTTTCAAAACTGTTTTAGGTGGATAGATTTTCCCTTCAGCATTGTGGGGCTTGTAAGATGCTGAGTAAGTTTGAAATGGGTAGAAATCAATGGCAGAGGGATTCTTCAATGTTTAAGGACAGTCAACGTTAAGGACGAAATTGTACAGAATCATTTCTGAAACGAAATGTGACCTCAAAGCACTGAAAATAAAAAGCTCAGCTATGAATGTTCTTTTAAAACCGTAGAATGGTAAGGTTGTGCAACCTGTCCAGTTTAAACAGCTGCAGTGAATGTCATTCCTATGCTCCTGGTAATTAAAGATTTGTTTAACCATTGTGCCACAGGTCACTGTTTTAATGATGGGGGAAGTGGGAGACAGTATGGAAGTCCCACGGTCAGGTTCCACACCCTGAAAATAAAAGACACATGCCAAGCTCACCTCAACTACGTCACTGAGGTACTTGTGAATTGACTACAGTCTGATTTCATTTGTATTACAAATTATCTCTGTCCCACAATGCATTTCACTGAACCAATTACAAGAAAACTCCACTGATAATAGTACATGACAAAGGACGGGGGATGGCTGTGTAACGTGTTTACTCAGAAACATACGCTGTAACGATTGTGCATTTTTCTCCTGAACTGACAGAACAATAATATACAAAATATTGGGAAAAGCTGGCTTACATTTGAACATAGATTTTTTTTTTGTTTTACAGTTTAATTGGTAATGATGAATGGTTTATATCCAAGATATTTCGCTTGTTGCCCTGTCAAGACTGTGACAAACACAATAACAGACATTTCCGTTTCACACCCTGTGTTACAGTTTGTAAAAGTCTGTAAGTACGCCAGCTAAAGACGAATAATAAATACAGTTTGCCAATTTTCTTTATGACAACTAAGAGGACGTGCCTGCACCACCATCATCATCACCATCATCACCATAGCGACCCAGAGTACAGGTTACGCGTGTACATGTGCGTTTTGTGGAGTCAACACGCAGGCTGTTTTGTATTAATGCATTACATATATTTCAGGACAGACAAAAGTAAACTATGACTTTAAACACCTTGATAACCATGGAAGATAACATTTCACAGTACTTTTGTCAAGTCATTTGGCATAGGGATCAGTATTGAATAATAATTTAAAAACAGTAGAAAAAATAGCAATTAGCCTTTTGGGATCACATCGAGATTTTTTTTTTCTTCATGCATTCACAGGTTTTCCACATATAAGTTTGCTCAATTACACCACTAACTGATTGAAATAGCTTACAAATAAAAAAAAAAAATTAGAAAACGGTGGCCACAAGGCTGTGCAAATGGGAAGACATTTAACCAATCACCTTCTCTTTCAGTTTCTCTTCCTGTTTCCAGCCCACCCTTGCAAGTAACAAACTACAAAATAGCACCATTATACAGTGGATAAGATTCCTTAATACGGTTTTTGCTATATGATACCATTATGTACAATGATAGTAAGATGATGCATAAACTAAAATAAATGGGAGTATTGTTTTGATTATATGCAGGTACGGAGGAGGCAGTGCGATTGACATGTGATTTTCTCAGTTCACTGTCCTGGTGGGCATATTCGAGTGAGACTGGCTTGTCCAGTCGGTAAGGGAGGTACATGCAGGCTAAAGCACATGGAAGTCCCAAACTGAGCCAATCACAGTGATTCTCAGAACTGGCACCAGTTTGTGTTGCGCGTGCATACGCGCGTGTTAGTGTGGGTGCGTGAGTGCCCATTCGAATGGGTGGCAGTTTTTGTGTCTACGAGAGCACTTTGGTCTGGTTTTCATTGCATACCATTTCTTTTTTTTTGCCTTTTTTCAAATGAAAAAGCATGCAGTCTGTGATATTACAAAAGCAAAGGCCCTTCACTAAACTAACAGAAGAGAAGAACACAGTCCAAATGGAATCAATCATTAATCTGCTGTCTCTGTGGTACTAGGCTAATAAGTTCTCAATAAGGCGTCGGTTAAGAGCATTAACTGCTTTCAGACATGTGTAACCCCCACCTGACCTAAAATCAGCCATTGAAAACTACTGAGGACTGCACGTTTCATTCCAGCTAGTGGAAACCACCGTCAATCATTTCTGTGATCTTGTAGACATTCCTGGAACACCTTGATGACACTGTTGACTTTTCGATTAGTGAACTACTTTGTTCTCGTTTTTCCCAGAATTCTTATTGGTGGCATGCCTTGACGTGAAAGTTACGTGTTCAGTTTTTATTTATCTTTTAGTTTTTTTTTTTTTTTTGCACACACTCAGTGCAGACAGATGATTAGTACGTACATTGGATGGAAATCTCATGAGACAACCGGGATATCTGTTTGCAGGCCAATGGCCACATGATTAATATCGACCCAGGTTTAAACATTACACTCTCTCTTACTAGCATAGCACCCATTTGATGTATGGACTAAACCATTGGTCCTCTCTCGGGGTGACACAGGCACTACCACTTCCAATAATTTTTGGTCTGTACCGCCCAGTGACTTTAAGCTTGTGTTTTAAACTTATCTGCTAAAGTTCAATGGCAGGAGGCACACCAGGAGTTTTCATTGTCAGCCAGGTTCTTCTTCAGAGAGGAACAGTTGCTTGTATTATGGATGTGACGTGGGTGTACAGGAACATCCCTCCACAGCCAGGAGGCGCTACAGCTCTCTTAATGGAGTTAATCAGCAAATTTCTTCATGTTTGTTTTATATATATATATATATATATATATATATATATATATATATTAGCCAGACACGAACACCCCCACATACAACTTTCTTACAATTAACAGTGTACAAAACGGACAGAACCCTTCTCCCAACTTACTGTTTTGTTTTACTTAATGAGCTTATTGGACAAAAATCCTATAATTTTTTTGTTTTTGTTCATTTTTGTTCTGTTAAGGTTTTTTTTTACATGTATAAACCAATATATGTGGGGAGAGGGTTTGGGGCCACACCCATCTCTGTCCTTCCATCCAGCCCTGTTCTTCATCCCTGTGGGCCCCTCTGGCTGTCCTCCTGGGCCTCCTCCTCCTCTACATCCGGAAGTTTCTGCCGCCCGTGTTGCCTCGGCTGGAATTCTTCTGGTGCACCTCCTGGAAAGGGGAGACAAAGATGAAGAATGACTCTGGGGGCGTGGGAAGAGGGGACTTTCGATCACGGCCCGTTTCTGAGGTTACATAAGTGCTCGAACATCTGCTGCACACCAAAGTGCACACCTTGATCAACAGCTGCGGTGCAGCCATGCTTTCCTGCTCAAGACCTGCATGCAATGCCTTTTCCACAGGCAGGATACAGGCCAGGCCAGGAGAATGTGACTGATTTCTCATAAAAATGGATAACCCCAGAGCCCCCAAAAGTTGTTCTCATCATTCATCAGACTTGGGATTTTGCCGCTTCCGCCTGTCTTCTTCAATACTATCAATGCAGACAGATGCTAATGACCCCAGTAAACACAGTTTTACTGGACACTGACACGTCCGCTGGGCCCGCTGTCGCAAATCTGCACGATCTGCCCGTCTCAAGGTCAATATGCATCAACCTGGTACGCTGAGTGTTTCTGCCAGGCCATCCGTGCCCTATGCAAAGCCAAGGTGCAGCCAAGCAAAGTGCTGGACGTTATGTAGCACGAGAATTGTGCCCCCAGCCGGTGGCATGTGCCCACTCTTTCCACTTTGTTGTGATGAATGGGACAGCGTGTGCCTTTAGGTGGCTGATGTATCTTATAGGACAGGTGATTCTTACCAGATAACTGTTTCTGTGAGAGAGAGGCAGAACGCAATGGTAATAAAAGTCAAATTAGCCACAGCACCACCAAATAATAGCCTAGAGCCATGGTTCCCAACCTGGGGTTGGGGCCCCCTCAAGGGGGCGCCAAAGATCACAAGGGGTGCACTAGGCTTTGTCTGGTCTGAGGTTGTGAGGACATGAAAAGATGTGCACATGTTAAATTAAATTATAAATACATACTTACTGGATAATCCAAATTCTGCATGTAAAACCTCATAAAAAATTAATTTTTTGGTCCTAGGCTACTTAGTAGGCCATGCCTCTGTGACCCATTCTCACGATCAGAAGCTCTGTTGTGCATGTGTGCTGGCTGGGGGGCTGGGAGGGGGGACTCAGCTTTTCTCAGATACAAGTGGGGGGGCTCTGAGAAAAAAAGGTGCAGAACCACCGACCAGCATGAACTAAGAACGATTCAGACAAAGAGAGTGCATAGGTTCTGATTCAATTTTTCTGACACGCCCACATTTATATAACCTAAAAACTCACTTAAAGAAACTGAAACAGTGGTGCTTGTTGAAACAGTGGTGCAGTCTTTTAAATCTACATTTTCATCAGCTTAATTAATTAAGACCCCCCTCTGCTGCTGCTACAGTAGTTCCTAGAGGAAGCATGTAGCATATACTGGGTAACCCATGAATTCTGAAATGTTATTTTTATAGTATTTTCTATCTATTGTGTGTTTCAGCATAATTTAGACACATGGAGAATACAGAATCTTATACGGCATCTTTGGTGCACCAATTTAGCATGTATCAAGCAACAGCATAAGTGCAGTATTTTCAGTGCTTCTTTGTAAAATGCACCCGTATTAGTGCCTCACTGCTTAGTCATGCAACGTACCTTCTGTGTTTTTGGCGTATCCGTGTGGCGCTGGGCCCTCACGGAGCGCGCCGCCTTCCCGGACTTGACCGGCGCGCAGTACATCTCCAACCGCCGGAGCTCGCAACTCTGGAAGCAGCACTCGTCCACAATGCCGCGGTTCTGGGACCGCCGCGAGCTCGGTCCATAACCCCCAGGTTTACCTGTCGGAGAGGCGGACCGAGACATGAGTACAGCTGAAGGACTGTCACGCTGCCTACAACAGTACCTGTGAAGTTCAACGGGCCAGTAGCACCTGGTCCATTTACTTAAACGAAGAGACAGTCAGACATCCTCGGTCTTCTGAACATGATCTGACAGAGGAGACTTAATCTCTATATAGCATTTAACACGTCATGCTAAGTATGCTACAAATTATAGGTTCTGTGTACCATGTTCCCTATCTGTATGACCTTTGACCTCCCATCACAGGACAAGGTTAAAAAAAAGCATCACAGTGCATTGAGACGCTCTGACATTACAGTGGGGTTTGTTATATTGAACATCCAGTAGCCAATCATTGGACTCCTTATAAGTCTTGTTTTAACAACTTTGTGACTAACACTGCTCAAAAGCATATCCTGGATAAAAAACACTTGCGGGGAAGAACGAAGCCATTGCCGGTTTCTTATAAGCACCCAAAAGAGAGCGTTAAATATTTCTGGACACCGTCGGCTACGCCTGAGCCAATTTCTCTTCAGTCTAGAAACCAGCTTTACCCAGCCACAGTGCACTCAGAAACCTGTAAAAAAATAATAAAAAAATAAAATACGGAAAGGTGGACGTGGAAATCGGTGGTGCGCGACACTACGCTAACGCAAATGGGTCTCTTACCGCCCGTTTCAAGGGCCGGTATGAAGCCTAACCGCCGTGATATATGGGCAGCACTAATGACAAGGATTTCTGCAGTGTGAAATTTACAGGGTATCGCATTACACCGTGCAAACGTAGCTCCTCCTGGCAGCAGTCTTCGAGGCTAGGTCACAGTCACCCTAATGCCGAGGACAGGGTGTACTGGTGTTTGCACTAATGACCATTAACCAGCAGCGCTACCAAGCCAAGCTGGCTTAAATGATCTTACAGTGAAATGAAACCCCTTCACTGTTTCCTCTCTCACAAACATGTATCCCAACACTACAGCTTTCTTCGGGCTCTTGCACGCTCTCCGAGGTACGGAGGAGCCATACAGAGACAGACAGCTGTCAGAAACCCAGATCCTGGAGTGGATGCACTATCCCTGAGAAAAGCAAACAGCCCCTTTAGCTTGTGCCCCCCCCTCCCTTCCCACCATCTACACCTACACAAAAGTTGACACCCAAAATTTGAGCAGCCTTCGCTTAATAAGTTAATTCTACTTACATTCGTCTGGGGGGGCTTTTTTTGACAGAATGAAAGCAATCCAATCGAATCACTTTTCTGTGAAAAACATTTGGTATCCGTTCTACGTCTGGGCGATAGGAAGATCATTTGGAAATACCTTCGCAAACAGCGCAAGCTGTGTTTATTGTATGGGAGCTGTCTGACGGCGTAAACAACGCAGGCGAGCGATGTTTGCATTTCAGCACCGCGGGGGCCGTAAATTTTACGGGCTGGGAGACACGAGCGGGGCGTGTGGAAGTCCGCGGGGCCTATGGAAACGCCGAGAGTGTTATGACAGGCGCTGGCTAAGGAGGGGCTTCAGTTACACAGCTGCTGTCAACAGGGCCGTGCTGACGGACAGCTGGAGTGCTTGAGTAAACCCAGCCTGGAATGAAACGCATGCCTAGTGCAGGTGGCCAGCATTAGTTGGGAGGCAGTGTGCTTCTGTGTCAGAAGGTTCTGTGCTCTTGGGGGGGAATTTGAAGTTGTAGGGGAGGGGCACCGTCCTGACTCCGCTGGTCCCACCCTGCCCCACAAGTGGATCTCAGGCTTGGGAGAGGTGCGGGGAGGGCTTTCTCACCCGCTCACCACCCCTCACCCCCCCCCCCCCTTAGTGGCCTTTTGAAAACATCCCAGCTCTATCCACAATTCCCAGTTCTCCTCTCGCCTGGGACACTTCTTAAAATGAGCACTATAGCTCCAATGGCCTTTTCCCTGTTACCAAATGAAATAATAATAATTTAATATGGCATTTACAAGGAGGAAATGCCTTTCCTTTTCAGAGTTAATAGCTCTTGGCTCAGGGGGAGGACTGACAGACTGTATTAAGTTCTGCATTCCGCCTGCCTTGTTGTGACACTGTTTTGCACCGGATGCTGAGGGGCTCCCATTGCGAGAGGAGCCTGTTTTCCAAAGTGTGCAGCCTGTGTGTGGTGTGTGTGTGTGTGTGTGTGTGTGTGTGTGTGTGTGCGTGTGTATTTGGGGGGTGGTGTGGGGGATGGTACAAGGGTGCCCCAGCATTAGAGGATGAGGAAACAAGATTTGGGGTCTCTTTGCAAACACATGCTGGCACTCCTTCGACATTTTGTAGTGAATCACCTTCACTTACATGGCAATAAATGTTTTCTGATTCTGATTCTGATTGACTCTGAAGGCCAGCACAAAGCACTCTCTCTCTCTCCTCTCTCTCCTTCTCTCTCTCTCACTCTCTCTCTCTCTCTCTCTCTCTCTCTCTGTGATGAGGAAGGAGGTAAAGTGCAAAAGGTTGTGCAGAGATAAATTAACCTTTATTGTTGGACCACTCCATTCATGTGCCGTGTGTGCGCACTCTGGCAAGATCCTCCACATCCCTGTCATGCCAGTAAAGCAAGTAGAATTTAAGGGGTGAGAGAGAGAGAAACAGGAAGCCGTAAACACGCATATATATCAATTCCTGGCCGCAGCCGGATCTGGAATAAGTCGATGAAATGCCGTAGCTCTAATTCAATCTGGAGCATTTGCCACGTCCAGAGGTTGCGGATGCATTTTCCTGACATGGCCCGAGAAATGGATGAAACACCTCTGTATTCCCCGTCTGTGCAGGCAGATGGAGGTTATCGTGTGGCAATGCAGCTGACTGACTGGTAAATTAATAATACAGGTAACAGACAAGTCGGACCCATGTGGCTTTCCACTCAGAAATTCCTTTTGAAGCACAGGACATTGTCCAGGACCCCCCTCCATCAGAGAGACTAGATCGTATACAGTGCTTTGCTAAGCTTTAATCAAGTCTTTGTTGCATGTAACGTGGGGTTAAAATTACAGTTAATGCATATGTTATGTAACCCAATGCTGCAGGTCTTATTAATGCTCATACATGTGTTATTACACCCCAGGTAGGTTTTTATAATCTTAAAAGATAACTTTAGCATCTGGCTCACTCGGCGCGTCTCATTCCAAGGAAACACACATCTGGCAATTTAAAAATCACCCTCAACATGTAAATAACTGTCAAATGTCAACTGGATGATTCTATGCAGGGCAATTTTTTCTTTTGCCATGCCATGAATTTATCATATCATTCATGAAATGAATGATGCCATTCTCATCAGGTAACTGGCACTATAGCTGAAAACAGCCTTTAAAGGAATTCTGGAAACTTGTCTACCTTGCTGATCTGCCTGCAGTTGGTTCTGTATTATCTGTAATTTTTCTGTAAAGTGCTTTGAGGCAACTTGTTGTGAAAGGTGCTATATCAAAATTAATTGATTAGCTGAACGTTCTTCACGAGCAGTAAAACATACAATGTGCACTCGCTCTGTTGACATCTGTTGAGATCTCCTGAGCTCTGCTGAGTTCTGTTTCTACACCTTGCCAGTGAAATGGCTACTGTGGACACTGCCCTTTGGACGGGCCCTCATGCCGAACGCTGTCCTCCCGGTAACACGTGATGCCCACGTAATGCCTCCCTATTGCTTTAGCTCACACTCTACGCTCGAGCCACATATACGTTCCAAAAGCGTTTCTCAACCGTTGAAGCTACCATTATTCTTCACGGGACTCATGTAAACGCAAGAGTGTTATGTTAACAAAGCCTTGTTTGCCACTATTGCTTTTAATCTTACTGACACTGTTGTTCTGGCTGTCATTCCTCTCTTCACATAGACATGCACACAGAAATTAACTTCACTACTTACACACACATATGGACCTCTGACATATAGGTTTAAAGGAGATTTTCATGTGTGTAGAAGCAAAATGTGGTTACATGGTGGAACCGCTATTCCGCTAGGTAGCAACAGGTCATTCTTTTCGGAAGTGGGCTGGTTACTGGAGTGCTTTAAATAGCCCCTTCACCAAGTCCACTGTCTATTTTCTACTATGCAGTTAGCTGAACAGGACAGTGTAATAACCACCTGGAACTAGCTTTAACAAATCTGGCTTTCACACAGAACCAAACTATTTCACGAAGGCAGTTCACCATTGCGGGCCTTTGATTTTCCACCTGCACATAGAAATTAAGTTGCAGATTAAGTTGTTCTTCCACTCCTTGACATTGATTTAGAGCCGAGGTCTGTCTTAAATGTCTTCAGCGCTTCCACTGATCTTGTTGGACTTGAAAACATGGTGGTCAGCTGTTTTTTACTAGTCCTCACATCTACAGTAGACAGCCAGCTATCTGTAAGAATTCGTAAGATCTTATCAGAATGGAAGTGCTACCTGTTAAAATGGAACCGAAGTCTCTAGTTCACATCAGGCATGAGTTTTTGAATTGAACAGTTCATCGGGGTTTTTAAAAAAAAGTGCAGCATTTATCCTGCAATGAATCCGTACATGAATCGAGTGTTTGCACGACCACTTCTGCTGGGTTTACAAAGCTGCCTGGATAAACTAGAAGCCTGTTTGAAGTCTCCCATCGATGGGAAAACGAAAGACCTCCTATTTTTTTTTCCTATGGCCCTGACGTCATAGCTGTTATTTTAACGTCGACTCCACAGTCTGACTTCTGCGGGACCGACGTGTGAAAGAGACGGGTCAGCAATCCGAGCAGCGGCTCACGGGACACTGAGCATATTACACATTCCTGAGAGGGGCTATTCAGTCTGTGCTCCCCATCCCGAGTGCCACAGCGAGGATATGAATTTTACAGGCTTGCGGTGGTTAATAAAAACCAGCAGATTCCTGAAGCCAAAAGCAGCACGCCGACTGCGGAGTGTCAGGGAGTTTACAGCTCAGTGGGGACCACGAAAGCCGCTGTGGACCTGGAAACTGCCTCTTTATAACTGGTACCACAAAGTGTTTATGGCCAAACTTAAGTTTCCCTGCTTCTTTTAAATGCACGGTTTTGTCTTTATGGGCTACACAATCACCATGACGCTTGAACACTCCTCCAAGCTGCCTGGACTTAGCTAAAACGAAAGGGCCAAATCAGGCCTTTGTCGCGATGCTTCCTTATTTACATCGCCAGTCGGCACACACACAGCACGGCTAGCCCACCCTTTTTTATTGCGATCCACATTTCCAAATCGTCTGTTCTTGTTTTCGCAAATAAGAGGTCATCTTAAAATGGCTCAGCTTCACGGCCTTTGACAATGGTTTTAAGGTCTGGCTGGTTTTTGTTTTGTTGTCGCCAGCCCATGGTTGCCCAACAGCAATGTCCTTACTGCGAGATGTTTCACAAATAAGAGTCAGGAACATGGTTGAAGGCTGAAAACAATGTGCTATCTGACTCCTCCCTTCCAGGTTTTGTAACATGGCTTAAAAAAAAAAACACCTTCCCTCAACAGAGGGCAAGGTGAGGAGTCCCACATGGAAGGCACTGCCATGGCAAAACAGACAGTCGTATCAGGAAAATATCCTTCAAGCCATTATCTCTTTCAATAACTATCAATGACTCCATTATTTCTGCAAAAAGACAGGAAGACAACTGGTTCCAAAAGGGCTAATCTGTTTATACCAACATCGCTAAAGAATTTCTGCATCACTCAACAAATGACTTTGTTTCTCAAGCCGTCATGTGACGCAGCCAATTTTTGAGTTTAGAACTACGAACAGCTTTAGAGCACAGGAGGGAACGTCTCTTCTGACAGTAAAGCAGGAGTTACGGTGTGTTTTTTAAAACTCGGCTGAAACTTTCCACTATCCTCCCCCCCACCACTTCATTCCTTCACCTCCGTCCTGGAGCTGGGACATGTCATTGCTGGGACTGCAGTCATGAAAGAGCTGTGCACCTTCTGGGACATTTTGCCAGGGGACTTCTGGTGTTCAGAAAAACCTCTTGCGAAGTATCAACCATTGCTCTGTCCTGCTGTAAAATTTTCTCAATGCGGGCGGGACGTTAATGGGGACATGGTGTGACCACTAGATGACACTACAGGGAATACTATTTAAGAAACCAAACCAAAAGCATCATAACCTAATGCACCATAACACTCAAAAGCCAGAGGTCAAAGACCTTACGCGTATAAATCAAAACGTAAGACACCTAGCCTATAGATGAGTCAAGGTAGTACAAGAACTATAAAAAAAGTCAAGGACCTCAAAATTTATAAATGAAAGTTCAAAGAAAGGAGGTTAAGCCCATAAATAAGAACTCAAGGAACCCCCAAACCCTGCCTCTACCTCCTTATGAAACCCGAGCTTACGTTCATGACCTTTTGCAGAAAGAAACATCTACTTTGTCACCGTCGTTTTATCTCATGCCTGGCAATGCACTCAGCCGAGTGATGTAAGGAACATGGCGTGACAGGATCCCTCTTCACAGACAGTGCGCAAAAGCTAGTTATGATCGAGTCCCCAGAAACAAATATGGCTGCCATACAAACAAGGGAGCAACCCTTGGGCGCAGCCAAAGTTTCATTACTACCACATCAACTCTCTCAATCTGGTTTCATATTTAGCCACACAGCCTGGATCCCACTGAATTTCCCCTCACTTCAGATACAGCTTCTGGATGAGTCTGTCTGTTCAAACATTAAAAAAGACATCACTACATTTCTAGGTCAGGCTAATAATTGGAAAAACTGACTACAGTTGGGAATTTTTTCAGACCACATTTTGTTTCAATAAAAAAGTTTTTTTTTCCAGTGTAGTATTTCATATTTCTGTCAAGGTAATGAAATCTGAAGTCCTGAAATCCAAATGTGGCTACTTTAAGGGTGACGTATGCAAGGTGAACTGGCAAGGCCTCACCACAGCAAGGACGCTGTTCCGTCCTCGGAGCTAGTTATCACTGCTCGACACTGCTCCCTTCCAGAAGGAAGCGCAGCCATCAATAACTGATTGGCTGCAGAAGTGAATGGCCCCAAAACACAACCAATCACAACAAACGTAGCCTGTGTCATTCTATGCCTCTGATGCCACTAACATTCCATTTACTTCTATGTCAATTCCTTGTATTAGACCCCTACTAAATGAATTCACCATATTACCCAATCATCTGATCAGCAGATTTTGCTGACTGCCTTTGTACCCACAACCCTTACATTCCCAGTACTCCAGACATGCTGTTTTCATGAGCTTGACCATAGAATACATTAGTCAAACCGCAAACGTACTCTTTTTGAGTGAACATAGTTCTGGGAATAGAGCAATATCCTGATCTAACCCCAGATGCACAAAGACCAAAACAATCCCTCCGTGTTTCAGTCTAACATCGAGCACACTGCGCAGTACTAAGATAACAGCATGCTTACAAATTAACTGGACGATTGCCCGCCTGTCATTGTACTCCTCCATCTACTCTCTAAAAGGCTCCTCCCACTGTGGTACCCATTCCCATTAAATCCCCACAAGACTCCCCCCACTGCAGCACATCACTCCGCCCATGTTTAATAACAGCTCCTCCCACTCATTCATTTTTCCCTCAATCACCAGGATTGTTCTAGCTACTCCCCTAAAATAGGTCCTCCCCCTGCACACTAGGTTTAGGCTGCCAGTGCAGATCTGCAGGAAAGGTGGCAGTCCCTTGTGGCCCAGCAGGGTCCATCCACCTGCCAAGAACAGAATAAATCACAGGTTTTCCTTATCATTTGCTGTTCAATGAAAAGCAGTGGTGGTCAGTGATGCCAAGGTAGAGCTGATCATGTGGCTGGCCTCCAGTTCACAGTTTGCTAAACTGGGTTGTTTTGCAAACCAAGGTCCAAAGGTTTCTCTGCACTTATGTGGAAACCAGAAAAGTGTGAAGTGTGAACAATGTATTATTATTATTATTTTTTATTATTACACAGGAAAATAGCAATGCTAAGTTAACAATGAATATGTTTCTCTAATTCCAGCTGCATTGAGGGTGTTTATATGAGTGTAGTTGGAGTTATATAAACACTCTCAGTGTTAAATTAATATTGCCATTTATGCTGTATATGAATGATAATTTTTTTCCTGGTGACATTACACACTATTACTGTAGCAGTTAACAAAGAAAACTGTATGTCTTTAATACATTTCTAAGAACATGACATATTAGTGCTAGGTTTATTCCCATGCCATTCAAATTTCAGAATATAATAAGGAAGCGTGCTGTTTCCAGTGATCTTGTTTTTCAGTTGAAAAACTTCATCAACTTCACATTAAACAATAACCTATAAGGGCATAAACAATAACTGAAGCGATTAAACATTCCATTACAGCTATCATAAATGAACAAGGCAATAAATTATGAACCCGAGCATCCCCAGAACGAACAGCAGCAAGCCACTCATCGAATCGTTATTTATGCTTAATAAGCGAAAAGCATGGTCATGCTGCTCTTTACAACTGCAGTGTACTCATTATTTAAATAAAGCACTCTGCATTTTGGAGCCTGAGAAACCTCTCCCCTGTGTGGTTTTAATAAGGCTGTAAGAGAAGCCAATGTCTTTGCCTGGGGCCAAACGTGAGTGCAATAATTGTTTTGGCCAGTTGGAGGCAGCGTTCCTCACGTTGGCCCTTGCCGGCCCTGCATCTACACCGAGAACGGTGGCTCGCAGAGAACTAGCTGGTGCGCTGACCGTGGTACTTTGGCCTGGCACTGAAACACCAGCTCTAGCATTTGCCGGTTTTAATGGAAAATAGGAGGCAGTCTCCACACAGAGGGTTTTCTTTGGGTAACGTCTTCTCTGTGGAAAAAGCTCATTTGTCCAAAGATTTTTTTTCCTCCTCTCATTTAAACAGAGGTTGCCAAATTCCATATAAAAAGCCATCCCTCAGGACAGAACAGCTACTTGCTACGAATATAATATACTTATAGCTGTTAAATATCAGTCTTCACTTAATCTAGCCCTCAACAGCTCATATAACGGTAACCCCGCAATTCGTGTCTACTACTCGCCGAGGCCTGCCCTTCTGTACTCTAGATGACACAAACGTGCCATCGCATTTTTTTTAGATTACATACACACCCCAACACTTTCCCTTTTTGTAAACCCAGCTGAAGTCCAAAAATAAAAAGAAGGGGGGGGGGGGGAAGGCAAGCAAGGAAAGAAAAAAAAAACACAGCTGTTTCTTTATTTATGAAGAGCCCATTAGCGCTGGGGGAGAGCAGCACTGGTTGTTCTTTATGAATAAATAAAAAGTGCACTTACTGAAATAAAAGCCTCTCTCTCCGCACACGAACTGCAGCGTGTCCACCAGCTCCGCTCCGCACAGCGTCTCGGGTACCGCTGCCGCAGCTGGCGTCAGCGCCAGAACACACAGCACCAGGGACAGGGCATGGGTACAGGACATATAGCACATCTTACTCTGCGACCAATAGGGAGAGGGAGACGGTCAGAGGTTTCAGCACATCGCATCGGTCCACCAATAAGCGACGGATAAAGTCAAAAAGATCACATCTTGCGCCAGGTCACTTAATCCTCATCCGCATCTTTAAACTATTATTCTTATCCTCCCTCTCGGCGTACCGTTATGATCAGCAATATCGTTTTTTTTCTGTTGTTAAAAACGCTGTAATCATCTCATTATAATCAAGAGCGCCGTGTCCCTTCCTGACCTGAAGGATGAGTGCACTGATATCCCGGTAGTTACTGATAAACAGGTGGCCAAACACCAAAGCCAGGGTTAGTGACGAACTTTTGATAAAATGCATGCGCGCACACCTCACGCATTCTCGTTTGCTGACCGCATGACAAAAATTATATCCACGACCTGTGTGTTCAGGTGGAGATCGACCGAGCACTTGCGTTTACTACATCTGTTCTAAACTTAAAGGTTCTTCACTCAAAACGTGTGCCAGTGAAAACAACACGTCAGATATTTCTACAGATAAACTGTCCGTGTAGTGTAAAAGTGAATTGTTTGCTTTTATTGTAAATGTAATTGGAAATGTACGCACAGTATTTACATTAAGACAACGAAGAGCTGCACTCGGGCTGGTGTTTAAAACCGGTATTTGTGCACAACAGATGAGATGGTTTAAGACATTATGGCAAAATATATTATTTGTTAAACTGACGCATTGCTTAAAAATATTTACTATTGCAGTGTTTGTTTTACGTCGTTTGAAAGGGATACTATCCAATATAGATGGAAATTAATAATAACAGATAATATAAATAACAGAAAATAGCAATAGTGCAGCTCAAATGTAAGAAAACAAACGTAAATTAAACGGTGCATCATCCAGTCTAAGACGTAAGTTAAAATGAGATGGAAAACTATGTAACTGCCAAAATCGACGGCGAACGCGCGAGGAAGCACCTTGGGCCAAATTTACATACAAAGAATTTACGCTCGATTTTTGTACATCACAGTGAAATTCTTGCAGTCATTACTCTTAACTGTCATGGTGCACTTCGGGTAACCGCACACTTGAAACAAGCTGTTTGCTGAAGTTTGTTTACTCCGTTTTTATTTGTGCGGAACTGTCAAAAATCGTTTCAAAGTTCACCTATGCGTGCATATAAGTCTCATGATTTAGCACTAAGCAGATATTCAATTCTTTAAATCATGCACATCAAAAGATCGCATGTATCCAAAAGCAAAACTATACAATACTCGTTTGTGCTTACCTGTATTATATACATAAACGTATCTGGCACACATATTATTAATAAATGACAATCCTGTGTTTAAATTGTACAAATTATAATAGTGAATTATATCGTTTGATTGTAAAAACTTGCACACACAACGCAGAGCATACTGCACTGTATAAATAGATCATAATCTAGAGAAAAATACTACCGCGATCATTTAATTCTAAATTCTATTTCAAACTGCTAATTAACTTATGTCATCGCTGACCTAACCTTCGCATTCACATGTGTAAACTATTTTATCACGAGGCGTAAAAGTAAAAGCTAAAAGCAGAAATATGTAATGCATTATCAAACACAAGGTGTATATTCATAGTAAAAGGAAATCCGTACAGTTACCTTGAAGACATCACACAACTGCCACTGAAAGAAGTGACCGGCTATCATCCCCAAGGGTCTCCACACGGCAAAGACCAGGAAAAATGAATTTGTTTGAAGTCATTAAAAAATCCAGCGAGAAAGAGGATGGGGTGGATGTAGGCAATGTCACATCTCAGTGTTTCGACGGTGTTCCATTGCGCAGACTCGTTTTGGGTGAAGTGAGATTTAGCGAACGGGAGACGGATTTAGAGAGAAAATCCTTCACATTTATCTACATTACAGATATTTTCAACAGGAAACAGCTGTTGCAGTCTCTGCCTACTCCTCTTGCTAAGTTACTCATTTGGAATTTTGGGCACATTTTCAAATAACGTCATTCCACTTTTTTTTCGAGGGGATCGAATTTTGATCTCGTAAAGCCTTTCAAGATAAAGTGGTGTTTAAACGCGATTTAACAAAACGAGTTAGGTGAAACAGCGCATTGCATTTGGCGATGCAGAAAACTATACGTGCAACTGGAACGATTAGTACCGTTCACGAATGCACTTACTAGGTGTTAAACATTGTGCTGCGTGCAATAGGTGTGTGTGCAGTGATTTATGCATCAGAAATGACTGTGAAAGGGTGAAGCGACCTGCTCAGCACACAACTTAACCTTTTTGTTATTGGTAATACTTAACGTTATTCACATTGTTCAGTTCATGCCTCGTTCATTCACAACCGATCGTTCGTCAGGTACCTTTCAAAGATCAAACACGTTGGCACAGCTAAAAAGGCAGATAATGACTTGAGTTTCACTTGAACGTGAACTTTGACGCACGAAAACTTCATGAGTCCGTGTACGTTTGCTGGGCATTAGTCTGAAAGGATCCGCTAGCTTTGAGAGAACAGGTCGGGCTGACCTTAAACGATCTAGAGTCGGAGTGGCTGGCGGCTTGCCCTTTCTTCCCATGCCATTTGCCTCATCTCCGCCCAGCCTTCCTTAGAGTCCAAACGGCAATTGTACTTCTCAAGTTCCGTTGACATGTCAGGATTGAACCCATCTCGACAAATCGAGTTTATCTGTTGTGTTCTGAAACTGTATTTCGTTTCAGATTGAATTCTATGACATAGCATCTTAGGACAAAGCATAAAGAAAAGAGAAGGTCTGGCGGCACTTCTGTTAATATACGGTTTTGCATCATAGCGTTTTTGTTATCAAAGATACAGCTAGAAGCATTTGTGGCTGAGTAGCAAAAAAAGGAATTCTGATACTGGGCACAGTTTCACATCTGACAAACGGGGGCAATTACGGACGCCAGCAGAATTTTTTTCAGTGGGGTGACTAAGGGTTTACAGTTCATGGGGTAACATGTTGGCGTCGCTAGAGTTGGTGTCACCCGGTGATACTGACTGTGCCGCTTTTCGACTGTTCCAAAGTGCGTTCTGGGGGGATGCAAACGAACATTTCCAAAGTGCGTTCTGGGGGGATGCAAACGAACATTTCCAAAGTGCGTTCCCAGGGGTGCAGACGAAAATTTCCAAATTGTGTTGCATGTGGGTGGGGTACAAAGTCTTGGCAATAAAAAATAAAAAAATAAATGTGGTGAGTACAAGGGTGGCCAGAGGTTTCCAATGGGTGGCCATGGCCCTTGGGGACAATATACAGAAAAGTCACAATTCTTTTAGGATACTAAGTAAAACACTTCCAGTTATGTAGTGGAGTAAATACCTCTACTATAGACACCCATGTTTGACAGGACAAAAGTGTGATTAGTTCCCAAAGTGAGGGACTCGGGTCTTTATTTAAGTGGGCTAATCATCTTGACTGGTAACTCTGAGGGGGCTGTGTGGGGTTGTGGATTTCAATCCCAGTGGCATAGCCCCTGCTGCACTTGACCTGCCCTTTCAATTCTTTGATGCTCCAATGAGGAATATAACACAAAGCTCAGAGCCTAGAGTTCTGGATTTACCTCACTGTTCTCAGAACAGACATCACAAAGCGGACATTGCAGGATCGAGTCCACTGCTTTGTTCTGACTGAACCAGGTTGACAGCATAGCTCTGAATCCAGTTCACGTTTGTGCATTAATGGTCAAGAGAATGAAAAGCTGAGAAATCCTTTTCATGCCAAAGCCAAGATCATACCTTTCTGCCAAATGAGGCAGTGAGGCATTTCATTCAGCCAGAATAACTTGGCACAAATAGTCATGCTCAGTCCATTCTCATGCTCAGTCCAGTCTCATGCTCAGTCTAATCTCATGATCAATCTAATCTCATGATCAATCTAATCTCATTCCTCTTTTCTTCTTCTCCGTGAGACTGTGCTTCCATCGATCATCTGCTATTGAGACACCCATACCAGCCAAAAAGGTCAGGAATCTGGCAAAATGCATGCTTCTCACATGTATTGCATATGATCAATGTGGTTCTCTTCTACTGACACATGGTCACATATGGTCACTGTTGAGGTCACATACGGTCACTGCTGTCCTAGTGACACACTGACCGTGGTCTGGCTTTTTGTCCTTACTGTGTTTTAAACTCCAGACTCACCTTAGTCAAAGTGGTGAAGACCTCATGCTCAAGGGACACAGAATGGATCTTGTAAACTGAGAGACTATGTGCTGAAGAGGAGGTCAGATGTTTTCTCAGGCATCTGCATCACTCAAGGATGTTGGGGTTGGCAGAAACGTGGACGAGTGAAAGCCGAGTGGGAGCAGAAACTCACCTACATGCAACTGTCATACTCTCCCTGTCAAACACGCACATACCCACACGTTTTTGCCCTTCCTCTTCAGGCACAATCACACAAAAGATGTCTTGTTCAATATACACATAGCTGTAGCCTTGTTCTCCCTTTGTTGTCTTCATGGACAGAAATGCGTTGAACAAAAGTCACGCTGTATATTTCTCACAAAATGTCTCTGTCAATTGACTTTCACTTTGCCCTTCTTTAAAATCTCAGGAAAAAAAAACAGGCAGTCAGTATCCTTAAGTCAGATAAAGGATATGTGTTGTAGATCTGTGTTTTTGCTTCTAAGTGTTTTAACGTGCTGTGGCAGGAATTGTGTAGATACCCCTTCCAAACCTCCTAAAACAACCAACCCCCACCTCCCAGTTTACAAACAGTCCAACATCCTGACTAGAAACAGAGCACTTGCTGAATGGGCATTCACAGAACAATGCACTAGAAAAGGACATTGCAGAAACGTTTAAAAAATAAATCTTTGTTTAGACTAAGTTCAGTTCCACTGAAGGTCTAATCACTATGGGGTCACACAATAGTAAACAGATTTCATGGCCTTTTCATTGAGATTAAATTAGTTGCTCTGCTTTTTCAACAAAGCCCTTCACCACCCCCAAACAAAATCTTGAATACAGCTGCTACGCTTACAGAATGAGGTAACGTTTGAAGGGAGCTCAGTAGAGGAAACACACATGAGCAAGGGTGTTTGGGAAGTGAAGTCAAGGACATTATGGTGTTCTGATCAAAGGGCCTGTATAAAGGATGAAAATAACCCATTGGATTGTGAACAACAGAATCTGTGGTGCTTCAAATTATTCATCTCTTCATCTTCTGGTGTCATCAGCAATACAAATCACTTTGATATAAACAGAACTTTGATCAAGTTGACATCAATGCTGGTGAAATGAGCAATTGGTTCCCGGATATTGTTTAATCATTTTCCAAGTCATGTGACGCTTGCAAACAACCAATATGATTATAACCACCCAGGTTAAACATTCGTTCTTATGCTGCAAGAGTTTTAAACATTATTCTACAATGCTGGTTGCTGAGGACATTTTTGGAGATTTGTAAAGCGCTGCTATGGTAACCCCTTTCCAGAAATAGTTGAGGAAACACAGGGTTAAAAACAAAGTTTCGCATTCAGCAGCCCTCCATTGTTTTAGCTCGTTCCTTTAGGGAGGGCCGTAGTCCTCTGTGGTTCCTTCAAGACCTTGAGCACATTGTTCTACCCCTGGGGCCTCACTACGCCTTGTGTCCCTTACAATAGCCTACAGGGTGTCACAGAATTTTGCAGCAGGGACCAGAGGCAGCAGCGCTGTCATAGATCAGGAACCTGACTGTTGTAATACATGACTTACAACTGAACCGACTCCGTAAATCTGGCCACCTCAGGACATAAAAGAGATGCTGACAAAAAACTTCTGCTCTATGTTTTCCCTTTTTTTCCATCCCTCAATCAATTCCCTTTGCGTTTTGGGCAGATAAATACTGGAGTGTAATATAACACTGAAGTCTTTCAAAGACCTTCAGATGACCTGCCACAGGATGGGTGTGAACCCAGATGGGTTTTTTTTTTTTTCACGCCTTTGGGTTTCACCAAGTGTAATTTACTTTCTTTAATGACCTGTTCTCTGTTAAATGTGTCAGTCTTTTTTTCAGATGAATAAAATAAACAGTGGGAGTTTCCTCAACAACAGCTGCATTTTTTTCCCCGTCTCTCTCCTTCCCAGATTGTGTTTGAAGGAAAGGGGTAACATCCCCTCTGGACAGCTTTCTCTGTTGTTCTCTCCATTGTACAGCCAGCATGGCTGTCTCCTCGCTAGCCGCCCTTTGTCTGGGAAGCCGCTGGCCTGCTCGAACTCACTGACCAGGAAATGGGCCGTTTTCCCCACAGAGCATTCCTGGGGGATGGAGAGCGAGCTGACAGCATCTCACGTCTGGTCCCAACCTCTCTAGCCTGCCCGCACAGCGTGCCTCTTCCTGTGAGGAAACGGAGCAGAAGCAGGGGCTGTTGTTGCACAGATCCAGTGTGGAGGAAGTAGCATCTGAGGTCACCGCAAAGCAAAGCCATACAGAGGAAGTGGACTGCTGAGGTCACAACGGAGAACGGTCATATAGAGAAAGTGGAGTCTGAGGTCAGAGATAAATAAAGTTACAAATACACTCAAATAATGTCCTGAAGTCATTACCAGTCCAAGGTTAACTAAAACAGCTAAAGCAGGCAAATCAAGATTATGAACTGTTTTCCAAACACGCTAAAGTATTGTCCACAGAGTATGTTCATAGGAATGTCATCAGCATCAGCATTATCTGTGTTATGTTTACTTTTCTTCACAAAATTCTCAATGGCTGAGCTGAATTTCACAGACGTCTTATACCTACCAATAGCATCCAATTTTATGATAACCATGTTCATCATCAATTAGAATAAATGTACAGCATTTAAACAATGTGGTATTTAGTGACCTAGATACTAAGGTAGTTGTATCTACATCACACATGCATTTTACTTTGTAAATTATGATTTAAATTGGGTCCAACGTTTCTGACAGGCAGACTTTCAGGACAAAGAATGAATGAGAAAATTGCTGGGAGTTTGTCTCCAGTCCCAGAAACTATTGCAGAACACACAACAGGACTAAATGAGAGACACGCTTATACCTGAACTGTGTGTCATTGTTCCATGGGAGGAAACAGGATCACCCAAAAGGAAACCAAAACAGAACCCAGAGCATGTAAATTCCACAGACACAAAGGACAGAAGTCAAACACAAAATCTTGGAGGCGCTAGGAAAGAACACGGTCAAGATGCTGCACTTAATCAGGACTGTCCAGATAGAACTATAGTACAGAGATTAACACAAACCTGGCTGCCACTTATCATATGTAACAATAAAGCATTCTTTCCAAAGTATGTCAATGCCCATTCAGTAAGTGCTCTATTGTCCCACTGCTAGTCAGTTTAGCATTAGCTAAGAATAAAGTAGAAAAACCATGCAGCATAAAAACCTTCTCTGAAAGTGATTCCATTAAGACAGACTTATCATTCGGTTAACAATAACTTCTATAAACTCTTAAAACATATGTAGCAAAATGCACACACTTTCATTTGCTTAGAAGCCAATTTTTGTTGCTGTGATTTTTGAAAAGGTAAAAGCCATATTGTATGCTGGCCTCAAGATGTGACAGGCCAAATATTGGGAATGAGAACAGTTCATAGATAATGTAATAAAATCGTGTTATTCACATTAATCTAGCCCTCATCTAAGCCTCTGCCAGCTGGCTGCTTTGTGGTCTGAACTGGCTTGTGGAGGGAGATGATTCTGAGGTTGCAACTGAGCGAAGACATGAGGAAGAACTAGAGGAAGAGGCACTCCATTAGACTCCATTAATCCCTGCACTGAGCAGTGGCTGAAATACAGGTCAAACTGGAGATCCTTCCCAGAAAGGGAGGAAGTGAGGAAGTTCACATGGGGACAGCGCCTCTCTCTCCCGTGTTGGTGTCAGTAATCATACCCCTCTCATTGACTGAACTTGCTGGCAAACCCTTTCTCCTGTGTCAGACAGTGGTATACAAGTATTCGTGACTGTGAGTGAAACTGGAATCTTTTGACTTCGTTGAATCTGTCTGTTCACATGACTCCCATGGTTCAGAAACTGTTTATGAAGGTCCACAGATGCTTAGGGAGTTGAATCAAGAGAGGAAGTTACACTACATGTGTGCCTTCTTGTCTGTGTACATATATATGCATGTGTATTCTCAAGCTACGTTTGCTCATATTGAAGAAATAAAGATGTGTCACCAAGCAAAGCACCGAAGGGACTCTTGTTTTGGTTTTCTATGTTGCTGTGGCAACACAGAAATCAGAATCGTTTGGTGAGGTCTGGGCGGAAATTCCATAGTGCCAGTTGATCATTAAAATCAACAAGAAATGCTAATATGTTTAGGTAGAGTCAATTGTATGGGCCAAGTTGAAATACTGAGATAGCTGAAGCAACTGTGACTGATTGATGATCGTACTGAATCGTCTTAGAAACACATCCAAACTGAGCACAGAGACATTGGCAAGAAAGCACTACAGATTGACTGCTCTGGCCTAGGACAGTCTGCTGGGGTCTAAACTTTAAGGACAACAACCTTTAATAATCCTTAGGAAGAAATATACAATTGCACATTGACTTGGAGTACATTGTCTTTGGCTCATTATATAGCAGGGAAAAGCTTATTTATTTATTTTTTTAGTTTCTATGGTTTTTGTTAAAACCACCAGAAGCCCAGCACTTTCTAAATCAACTGCAAGATTCAGGAGAAAGGCCATGTAGAAAACAAAACACAGACATTTGGTTTAGTGTGGATAATACGTTAGTATCTGATTGGCTAGAGACACCACGGAGTCCAAGAGCAATTATCCACTAAGTGAAATTATCATATGATCAGCTTGCTTGAAAAAAAATGGAAGAAACTGGAAGAAAATAAGCACATGTTAAAAAGTTAAGAGTTAAGAGACACTCTTGGCAAACGCAGGGCGTGCAGTAGAAGGGGTTCTTCTCAATAACAAAAGTATCAGTTGCAGGTTTGATTTTTTTTTAACTAATTGTTAACACACTCTTACAGCATGGTTCTGGCAAATTGAAGCCCTTTCAGGAATAGAGGTGTTTGTTCACAGCAGTGTTTGCGCTCGTTGTCCCCCCCCCCCCCATAGGAGTGGTGAACTTCCCACTTCATACAGCTACAGCTTGTTACTCCAGGGGACAATACCTAAGAGGAGGGCTAGCACCAACCACTGCTGTACATGAGAAGAAAATCTTCTTGTGACTTGCGGAGTTTGATTTTTTTTTCCTGTTCTTCCCTTTCCAAAATTATGTCCCTAACGTGCATAGTACGTAGGTTATATTACGTCATGATATGATGCAGATGAAATATCACAGACCACACCGTTTTTCCTTTACAATGGTGACATGGGGAAGTATATACCTGGTGGAGACCCTCATGTGGCATTTGGTAGGCACTGATTAGGGTGTGTGTGGGACTTATGCGTAGTACTGGAATGGTGAACAGGTGGTGGAGATGGTAGAACGTTAATCGCCCATACAGGGTTGTTTTCCTCATGTCTTGGCACTTGGAAGGTATAGGCTGGAGGAATGGCCAGACCCCCCCAAAACCCATACTCCAACAACCCTTGTGGGGGAGTCGTCCAGGACACACTGAAGCAATTAGAGGCTCATATAAATCAATTTGCAGTTGGTTTAAAAAGTGATCTGCTCCCAACAATCCCTGGACAGGGTATGATTCAAGTTTGTTTTGATTTGCGAGTTCAGAAAGCAGTGGGGTTTGAACTGGCCTGGGTTTAAGCTCTGTTTTGGGGTTGAGTTGGTTGGAATGAACTAGGGGGTTTTAATTCTATTGGAGGTGTGGTTTTTTTGGAATACACTTGGGTTTCGTTGCAGTTTAGGGTCAGATACATAGTGTCTGTCTTCTTGGTAGTCCGGTTAACATAGATTCCCCTTTCAAAAATAATACTGACAGGTAAATACAAAGTTGAATCTCATACATACAAAATGTGTTTTCTATAGTTACTACCAAGAATTATACCATAAATTACTGTACGGTATATTGTACTTTTGTTGCCATACGAAGCACACCATTAGGTAGGCCTATTTAATTCACTTGTGACTAAAAAAAATCATTGCACAGCCTAAACGTCAGACTTAGACACTGCTGTTTGTATAAACTAAATAGATTAACAGTGACGACTGTCTTCTTATAAAACAAAAAGGCATCAGAGACAGGGGAAAAAACTCGTACTGAATATAATTCGTACTCTTAGAGACATAGAGACCACTCCAGGTAACTCAGCAGCAACACCAGCTGTTCTTTTGGTGTCGCTGTTGTCAAAAGTTTCATTTAATTTAACGATAGCTCCATCTAGTGGATGATAAAGCTGAACGCATTCGACTTCATATGCTTGGAACATGAATGGAAACCAAAAACACACACACACGACAAAACAGTGTGCAAGTTACGTTTCCTTCAATTCCATTGTTTTGTAGAAGGGGGACTACATCATAAATTATATTTAGAGATAGTACAGATTACGGCAGGAGATAGAATGTATTTACAGGTTGGATTTTGCAAGTGTATGTCGCAGTTTGATTATATTAATTTGCAATTAACAATTAGAATCACACATTCAAACAATGGTTCAGTTTGATAAAACCTACAATTACCGCAGTGCTTTTGGCCAATATAATCTTCAACCAACAATACCAATATTAAAACAAATGCTTAAATACATCTATCCGCTTTACCGCCTTGTCCAGTTCAGGGTAGCGGGAAGCCTGGAGCCCATCCCAGGGGGCACCAGCCCACCACGGGGCACACATGTACACAAGCTACGGGCAATTTACATGCGCCGATCAAGCTAGCCTGCATCTTTTAGGACCGTGGCGGGGACCAGAGAGCCCGGAGGGAGCCCACCAGGCACACAGAGCCGGGACGGTGAACTAGTCAAGATAGCCAGCACGCCACCCAAAGGCTTAAATCACGAGGGGAAAATCGATTAGAAATAAGGGGGCGTAGGTATCTGTTACGTTCCGTTTTTGAGCGCCACGTGTCTAAAGGCACGCGAGCACTTCCGGGTTGCTTTTCTAAGTCACGTGAAATAAATATGACAGCGGCTACACTCCCGAAAATTGCAAAGTAGTACAATATTTTTTTTGCAGTACATAATAAGAATTTATTTATAAACATGGATGAGGACGGTTTGCCAATAGTCGGGTCTGGAGTTGATCTGACAAAGGTGAGTCTTTTCCTAGTTTTTCTCTTATATGCTCGAGAAGTTGACCATCATCGACTTGCTTATTTAGCGATACTGAATGCTTTCAGTTTTACTTACCAAGATTTTAAAACGATCAATAAAAACTACTGAACGCATACATTGCATATGAAAATGTTATTTTATGTAATTGCAGTTTTTACCTTTCCGTGGAATTATATGTTCGGTAACGTATTACCTTTTAAATTATTTTTGCGTTTTGGTATATAGGTCCCAGCTATCCCTCAGAAGAGAATTGTCGCTTTTCTCAACCAGTTCATTGTGCACACCGTGAGGTTTCTAAACCGGTTCTCCACCGTATGCGAAGAGGTATCGTCACATAATCCTCCTTTACGTTACGACTGCACACTCCCATGTTTGGTTATTTACTAAACTCCTGTTGTCTTCCTTTCAGAAACTGGCCAGTATATCGATTCGGATCCAGCAAATTGAAACCACTCTCAGTATTTTGGAAGCAAAGGTGCTTTTTTGTTTCTTGCAGATAATTCAGGAAATTCTCTTTTCCATAGTGTGATTTCCTCCCTGTGAGCGGATAATCGCTGATGAAACGCGAATAGAGTAAAATGCGCTGCGATCGGCCTCATAATGGGGAAGTCGTTATGCTGGTATTGAAATGCTGGTCGGTTTCTCAATTGTCCAAACAGTTGTCTTCAATCCCCGGTTTGGAGGACGTGAGAGTGGAAGGTTCCGGTCAAAGGCAGTCTACAGAGTCCAATGGACCGATGGTTATGCCTCACCAATCAGATGGCCTGCCAGCGGTGCCGTCTGCTGAGGTAGCGCAAGTGGACAGCAAAAGGCTCCCGCATATACATGCATTGCGATTTATATATGCAAATAGATAGGCGCTCCTGTGTGCGCGCGCGTCTGCACGTGCATGCACTGGTACTTTCAAACACTTCTGTTGTACAGAGTACATTTTGCGTGGAGAGATCATCAGGTAGACAGTTTAAAGTGACAGTGGTCTGTTCTAGAGCCAGTCTTAACAAGGAATGGATGATTGTTTCCTAACGAATGTTGAGTTTGTCTGAAGCTGGTGTTCCTCAACAGGCTCCTCAGGGCTCACAGGAAACGCCAGAACAGACCAGGACAGAAAATGTCACGGACAACGTATTGACTGTGTCAAAGGACCCGCGATACGCCAGATATTTAAAAATGGTGCAGGTGGTAAGTAAGAGGACAGTGGTTAGCACCTGCATTGTCCAGTTAGTTTTAGCACACTTGGCTTGTATTGTCTATGGATAAAGGGCAGTATTATCTTTAGCTTAATTTGGATATGTATACTGTTGTTTTTAAAAGGAAATGCATCTCTATAAAAATTATTAGCATTTTGTTAAGTTTTGTTGCTGGGATATCTGTGCAGAGTTCTTAGGATTAGGAGACGGGTTATTGTAATTCACAGTAAATTTACCCTGTGTGTAAAATGGTGCCCTGTGTGTGAAAGGTTAGGTCATGTCACTCTTGTGTCATTGGTTTATAAAGGTTAATCCAGGTCTGATTTGAGTTTCTGAACATTTCAGGGCGTTCCTGTTATGGCCATTAAAAACAAGATGATTTTGGAGGGTTTGGATCCCAGTCTGCTGGAGTGAGTTCCTTTTTCAGCATGAGCTCCTGCCCTTATCTGTCTGTTAATGCACATACCAAAGTCCAGTACTCGCTGCACTGTCACGCACACACATACGTTTGTGTGTACGCACAGTCATAGAGCATGGCCTGTTTTTACTTTATTGTACATGTGACACCATCATTCACTTCCTCTGGTCACTATCGTTCAAACCCTAGCCTTTTTTTTTTTTTTTTTTTAAACTTTGCCACTCCTTTTGAAATGGGAGCACGATTTTATAATTAAATATTTTCATCTCCTAGCAGGTTCGGAAGGTTCGCGATTAAAATTTATCCGAAGTATCTGGCACTCTCACATTTTACACTGCCCAACTGAAATGGATGACGTTCCTCCCTTAATCCTTATATACTGGCTGATGGATGTTTTGACTTCCTCACTGTCCAATAGCACCCCAGATGCCCCAGTGCCAGACGGAGGAAAGAAAGCTATAGAAGAGGATGCCAACAGTTCCAGCAGCGAGTCCTCATTCAGCGACTAACCACCTTCCAAAGTTCACCCTGTCAATGGCCTTGCAACATTTGACTGTACCTGCCCTTGATGGCAGCGAACCATATTTCCCTATGTGACCCAACTCTTCCTCACGTGTTGTGAAGCCCGACTTGGTTCAATAACTTGAGTCCTTTTGCTTGGGGAATTTTTAGGGACCTTGACGGGGGGGTGAGAGGGAAAGGGGGTGGCATCAGAAAAATGAAGGAAGTAGAGGATCTTTGCAGCTATCTGGAGTAGAGGACTTTTTGTTGATTTGCCAGGACTACCCCACTTGTCCCAACCTGCCTGCAAAACATTTTGCAATGTTTTATTGCAGACCTTTGTGTCACTTCATAGCTTAGGAAAGACGGTTGCGTTTTCCTTTCGTAATGTCTAGCCATGCTTACGTGTGACACCGAAAGCAAGTTTTCAGCCATGTGGCAGCCGCCACGGATGGGAGTTAAGCTTTTGGTGTGCGTTCTCGGTCAACTGTGTTGTCATGTGACCGTTGGCTTCTCTGTAAACCGTCTCGTACTGTTGCAGGGCTCCCATATCTTATCTTGCACAGGGAAGTTACCCAGGCCACTGTTACCATAAGAGCAGGAACAATGTGCGTGGGAAAGACATTTACTGCAGTTGCTTCCCACGCTGCTTTGGGTGTTGATGGCCTGTGTTTATGACGTATAAAAATGAATGGAGACAACATAGAAAACGTGTGTTATACCTATCAGTGCACCTGTCTGAAGTGTAATTGTATTCTTAATCTCCATAGAGATTTCCTGCACACACCCCTCCCCCTTATAGTTAGCTTTGTGGTATCAATTGCAGCAGGCATTAAATCATAATATGTTAGTTTGTCTAGGAAAAAAAAGCAGTGTATTCTTTTTAAGTGTATATTTTTATTAGTTACAATAACATTTCTAAGTGTGGCCTTGGGCTTAGTAATAACCTGTCTTGGCAGGTGCTAGAGAATGTTTATCAATTTGCACATGCTGTTAGAGATTTGATTTCCTTTCTGATGAGCGTTTTGTTAAACAGAAGTGTGAGTTTTGAATGTGGGCAACTCCAGATGTTTTTGCCACCAGAATAAAAGGACTGTGTTTAATTTGGCACATTTCATTGTTCAGTTTTCAAACATGGCTAACCTATTAAGCGCATAAGGAAAAAAGTTAACCTAGTTTAATTCTGTTTAGGAGAATATGCCAGGTGTCTGTATTTGTCAGCCTATAAGGGGACATGAAATCATGAAGGGGTTGATTTGAAAAGCAGGAGCACAGCTGGACGGATGAAAATGTGGTGCTAACATCTTGGGAATTCTAAACACAAACACCTCTATAGAGAACTTCACTGTACTTCAAAGTGCATCTTGTCTGTGTAGGTTTAAGTGCATCTACATACATAAAAAAAAAATACAAAAGTATAAAAATATATCATTTCCATTAAGAAGAAAAGTCAGACGCCGTGTGCTTGTCAGGTGTTTATCTCCGTTTTCAGTTTCAGACTAAATTTCTGTAAAAGAAAGGAACAAATTAATTTTCCCAAAAGTGGTAGCCTGGCATTTTTCAGAACTAAGGTTAAACTTGAAAAGCACAACTGTATTAGTTATACACACGGTACAAAAATAGATCAGTTTTACTTACTAATCAGGAATGACTAAATACCCATTTATTTGCAAAGCACATATGCGCCATAGCGTGTTTGGCTTTGTCATGTAACTTGCATTAGATTTCTCTGTAAATAAATGAATGCAAGAGTGGACGAGGTGAATTTCACTAAAGAACACAGGACTGAGATTAATGCTTGTCTACAGGAAAAGAAAAGCAGATATTCATATGAGGATTTAAAGAGAGATATTAACTTAGCACTTGTGTCAGCCTTCAGTTTATGTCAGGGAAGGGTCTGAGTGTAGTAGGAGATGTCTGAAGGTAGTCTACATCATCAAAAGTAAATGGACATCCCTTGTAACTGATGGGTTTGGCTGTGTCCACCGCACTCATTGGTAACAGGTTGTAACACACTGGCTTTAAAACGGGTCCTGCTAAAGACCTAAAACTTTAATGTGGTGCTATCACAGGATGCCACCTTGCCAATCGAGTCAGTTTGTCCAACAGCGTCCTTGCGGGACCTGCCCCGGTTTGACGATAAGTGCTGTTATTGTGAAGCAGAACCATCTAGAAGCAACCACAATTCATCTCCAAAAGTGGGAGGACACGCAAGTTCAACAAAAGCGTCCGTTAAACCAAAGTGAATCGTATGTAAAAATCATCTATCTTGTGACCTACAACACTTAGTGGAAGCTCAGTGCTGCCTCTGGAAGTGGGCAGTATAAGAACTGCAGATCCCAGCGCAAGTGTGAAGTAGCTCTGTACATTGTAGCACAGTATATATTGTAATACCATATTTAGGCTCCTTAATATTTTTCATTTTCTTTAATTTCTTTCATTTCGGATGTAATTGCTTCTATATTTAGAAACTACTTCTTTTGTTCTTATAGCTGTAACCCATCTGTACTCTGCTACTATAACAGAATTTCCCCTTCGAGGATGAATTAAATTTCTAATCTATCATCTATTCATTCATCCATCCATCAATCCACACCAATCTAATCTACCATCTACCATATTTCTCCTAAGTAAGGTGCCTGGGAGCATTACAAGTTATGTGCAGGGCGCGTCTATTTGAGGCCAAAATGTGCAAATTATTAAGTTTTTAAAACCTTTAAAATGAGAAGTTCAAGTTTTTAAAAGTCTTTAAAAACAACTTGTTACTAAAAAGCCTAACGTTCTTCTACATTTTTTTTTTAAATCTAAAAATTTTATTCCCATTAACTGAGACTAAAAACAAATAAAACTCAGTCATTATCAGAGTTTCCGTTAGGTGTATGAAGACCTTATTGTACTCAAGTTCAATAAATCTGGGATTCAGAAATGGACTTTCTCCAAATACTGTAGCATTTTTGTGTTAATTTAATGATCTTGTAGGAAATGCATATAATTCACTGCATTTACACATTAATTCTCTGCAAATCCACACTTTCTATGTCACTGCTTTAATCGCATAGAAGGAGTGCACTTTACCGTGTCTCATACTGTATTATCGGGTGGGGGCGTTAGTTAGGAGATGTACGGTAGTCACCGCTTGAAGTGGCTGACCTCACCGACGCTCATATGGTTAAATGGAGGGAATTTCCTGCAGTCATGTTCCAAAATCTATTGTACTGACTTCCCAGAAGAATGGAAGGTGTTACAACGTTGAAATGAGCACCAGCTCTACATCAATGACCATGGTTTTATAATGGGTTGCTCGGATGTCCAGGTACTTTTGGCCATCTTGCATACAAAGGGCAGAATTACCTTGAACTCCCGAATGTAAGTGAAGAAGAAAAAGACAAAGCTGAAGGACACTATCCATTCACTGACAGCGCTGACCACATGGAGGATGTACTCCTGTGGAGCAGAAGGCACGTTTTGTTAGGCCCGTTTTCAGCTGGCTGAGCCCAACGAGCCAACCGACCTGCTTTTAAAAGTGCATGCCAGCAGGCCGTTGGAAAAAGCAGAAGTGCTTCCTTTGTGTTAGTGGTGGTCTTATACGCTGGGTCTTGTGCAGTAGTGGACATTTAAACCTGTGATCTTTGTAATGATTTTTGTACACAGCGTTTCCATATGTTTTCTATGAATCTGGGTGAGAAGTCGTGGCCCTGCCTTGTTGTGTGTGTCCCAATGCAGCCTGGTGTTCCCGACAAGCAGTCCGCACACGATCACTGACGGGGGGGCTCGGTTAAGGAGAACATCAGCCCAAATGAGCAAGGTGACCACCAGGCAAGATGCATGAGTGCTCTTAAATTATGGGTGTTTTTGTAGCCTTGCTAGGATAAAAGAAATGCTATACTGTCAGACTGAGCCAGACACAAATGTTTGTGTTGATAAAGGGAGGTAAACTGATCGCGTTGTCCTCCGACCACATCTTGAACTACCATTATCAGCAAGCGCCTTTTTTAAAAAGGAGGCTGAGCTGCAGGTGTCTACAGCCCAACCGCAAAGGATACTGGGAAAAGCAAAGAAAACGGAGAAGGCTGAGATGACGACTCGGACGCGGCACACCAGCAAGGAGGAACCGTAAGGCTGCGTCCCGTAGGAGATGATGGACTGGAGAACAACATAGATGACTCCAGACAGGAAGAAGCATACAGCAGCAACATCATGAACCTTTGGCACCAGGGTCTCCTGTAACATCAGCAAAAAGCGTCATGGAGTGGCCTGGAGGAGAAGTTAGCACTGACTACATGACCTGAGCATGTCTTCTTTCTAAGTCAGCTGACGTGGGTGTCATGTCAGCACCCTGAAGTTCTTGTGATGCAGTTCCTACTGTAAATGTTTTTCTAAGATTAGAAAAGCTGATCACATGCCTCTTTTAATCAGAGCATCTTGAGGACACAATGAAAATCAGAAAAACTCTCTCTCTCTGAACTCTCCTGAAGAAAATCTTGAGCCACATTAGAACTGTGTGGGCAACAGTCCTTGCTCTTCCACTTACAGTAATCATCTTATACATTTTGTATGGCATTTAGTCTGGACCAGTTTCATCTTACAACACAACTAAGTAAAGCTGATCCCAGTTCAGCTGTTAAGAACCAGGATTACAGTTGTGTTACAGTGTGGTGCATTCTAGTATCACTGGTTGATAATGAAACAGACTGACAATTTGCAGACGAATGTTTCGCTACAATTTACACAACTGCAGCCTATTCTGCAAATACTTGGAGCTGTTAACCTATCCACACCTGGACAAGGCCAAACACTCCACCAGACACTTTGTTTCTAAAAAAATAATAATAATCAGTTAGGTATTATTTATTTCTCTCTACACAGAATATCTATAGAGAAAAATAAAAATATTAACTCATTATGTATACATACACAATTATGTAAAACCATGTGTTTTTGGACATTTAGGGAATTCCAGTGTTTCATTTTCCTCCTCACATCTGCCCATATTGGTTTCTGCTTAGCTCATTCAGTTTGAAAGCACAAAGAGGAAGTAGGAAGAACACCACCTGGGTAGGCAAAGCAGATTACACAACCCCCCGGGACAGAGAGGTCCACAGGGTCGTACGGGCTCCGCACCTGAAACGTGGCGATGCAACACATTCCCAAGCAGCAAATCATTCCAGCCCACAAGGTGGCCTTATTCAGACATGACGGTCCCCGTGCCATCATCTGTCTTATCTTCTCCACATACTTGTACCTGGCATATATATTGCCAATGCCTGGAAGATGCGCACAAGTATTGAGGATTTTGCACACAATGGAACACATTCTAATCAGGCACCTATAGTAGTAATACATTTTGTGTACATGCTTTGTATAAACCAACCCTGTGATCAACATTTACACCCTCTCCATGGTCTTCCCTTCCTTGCTTCCTAAGCTCCCTGGGTCAGGCTCCGAAGAACCGTGACACCAGGACAAGTGGTTGGGAAATGAATGGATAAACAAAAGAATGAATGGAAGAAACCACATAGCTGTTTTCAAGGACACAAGGGAGTTTGACAATGGTGGAGACACAACTCTACCATGTTACAAAGTAGGCCTATATATATCCCAAAATATTTTCATTTGGGTGTATTGATTTGTACATTCCAATTTGCTACAGCTATAATAAATTCAAAGTACATCAGCGCAACACAGCCCATAGATTGTACACACCAGGAATAACCACGGCGGTAGTCACAGAACCCTGTCAAGACAATTCCCACTGTCACTGCCCTGAAAACAGAGCAAGGGAAGTCAGGCTTGTGGTATTTCAACGTCCCTCACATGACTGCGCTTCCCAGCAAGAGGGTGTTTCCCTACCCTGTAAACTTTATATGTCCCTTATAATAAATAGTGGTGTGTGTTACCATCACTGTAATGATTAAACCAGCAAACCAACTTCCCACAATATTAGCATTATTTTCAGTAGAACCAATGGTCATTTTTTTTTCCCTCAAACCATTTATCCAAGTCGTGCCATAAGAGTTTGGAACCTGGACCAAGCAATGCAGGACAAAAGGGATCTTACACGAACCCTGAGCTAGCCCAACCCAACAGGGGTGCAATTTTTTTAATCATATAAAATCCAACTACAAATCATGAAGTCTATTTAACAGTACTGTACAAATTAAATAACATCGAAGAAATCAGATAATCCACGCAACCCCAGGGGACTGTGTTTAAAACACCGAATTCTTCCTCAGTTACTTTGACTCTGCATTTGACTAAAGACCGTGAGATCCCGTATTTCTACTCGGTCACGTCCACTCTCACCTGCAAAGGCACTGATGGTGGTCATTAGCCCGAATACACAGCTTTCTGGGGGCTTAGCGCCCGTGTCGCTAGAATGAAATAATATATGTCATGTTTTAGAAGAAATACAGCATTAAAATGTGTTAATATTCAGATTCAAAGTTTTAACTTTTTGGGGGAAAACTGATTTTTTCCATTGAGTTTCAACAACATAAATGTAAGAATAAAAAATGAGAATTTTTAAACATGCAGAAATAATATTACGGCTCTGCTACTGAATTAAAGTATATGCTTGGGGCACAGATGCATATTTTTGACTTGGCGAGACAAGTCTGAGTAGTTGTATTGCTGCATTCCACAGTATATTTACAATTACTGCTACTGAATCAATGTATAACTGTTTTAAACAAAGGATCGTGTCAAAATATTACAGTCAATCTGATGTGTATTTTATCGTTTGTTAATCGTGTTAAGATTTTCAATCCAGCCCATGAGAAATCAAAACCCAGACAACTATCAGGTTCCGGACATAGCAGCATGAGTCCAATGCTCATTTTTGTGAAAACGAAACTGATTTATTTTTACTTTTACAGAGAGTGAGGCGTCTTGGATTCATATCGCTATGGCTGATATATATTAATTTGTGAACAAAATGTTCACGTAAAAGTAAATTCAGTCCACTTAACTGTAATAGTAAATCCATCCTGATTCTATTAAAACAGTCGACCTTCTATCGCGACCATCAGTGCTGACTTCTTACACTTTCGAAAACACAGTTGATAAAATCAAATGAATTCAACAAGTGTGCGTTTGCAATCACACTCACCTTATATAGGGAAAAATAACGTCAACATCATGTCTCAGCAATGCAATGATGTAAGAAATTAAGAATGTACCGGAGGACCAGGTCACCAGAAAAACGGGCAAAAAGCATGTGCCTTCCGTGAACCAAAACATCGCGTCCCCGCAGCGTAAATGACACTCGAATAACTGTCCAGAGAATGTTTCATCTGATTGCGAATTACTTTTCCATTTAAAAAAGTAATGATGACGCCTACAGAAGCAACTTTCTGTAACAAAGTTTTCGCCCTGCTGTCACGTGGGATATGAGACAGAACTGGAAGATGAAGCGCTTTGAAGTCTCGCAGCTAAATGAGCTGACCACACAAGTGTCTCTTCCTGATCATATCTGCCTCATTACACACTAATTTGTTTGTAAATAAATGTAAAATTGTGAGTAATGCACAATTACAATACAATGAGAAATGTTACAGACACACGGTATATTTTAATCAAAACCACTTCAAATATATTCAAATATATATTTTCGTATTTATTTCAAAACATTTTGTTGCCTTGGGACCATCATAGAACTGGATGTTGTGCGTACAGTGTATAATACGACGCATTAAGTTTGATTTATCTGCATGTACTCATGCTTTTTAAGAAGTTAATTGAAAATAACAATTGTTTTATTCGTTTTGGACTGCAGCCTTGTGGTTTAACACATCTTTTATTTCCTCACACTTCATCTTATCAAAAGCGGAAGCCCGCAGACTTATAGTGCAGTTGGGTATAACGGTTTTCAAACCAGATTCCCTAATCTTCAGACTTGCAGTACTTAGGTGCCATCATAGCACCGAATATTAAGACGAAAAAAACAATAAATTTATCACAAATTTTAAACACGCAAACGTATTGGTACATCCATGTGCATGTTTAAACTATGTCCCTAAGCAAAAAAGGCATGATTTTAATTATAAAAGCATCAAAACCATTCTGACTCTACAAACAAAAAAACTCTCAACACTGTAAATTTGTGTGCTTTATTTTTTTTATAACATTACCTCTGCTGTAATTTAACTTTTTGTTCAGCCCCTGATCTTGATATTGTTTGTTTTGTTCAATAAAGCATTATTTTAAAATAAACAACAACAACAATAATAATAATAAATACTGATTGACCTCGTTTGTGACATGCACGTGTACTATTATCCTTGTAAGTCTCTTTGGACAAAGGCGTCTGCTGAATAAATAAAATGTAAAACGTGGATGTAACGGCGTTAAAATAAAGCAAAAATTTTGGCTTCCGACCGCTAGGAGGCGACAAAGAAAATGCTCACGCGAACACCTTCACGAACCCGATTATGCAGTGAGGAAGTGTGATTCAATGAGTTCTGTCCTGACATATCCAAAACTACCCCAGGATGAGGATATACATTAGTAAATCCCTGTGCGCCTGAAATATTATTAGTGATGAAGTTGCAAGTTAAGGCTGTTTAAGCGCGCACGCCAGTACTGAATGGACGACAGCTATGGTTATAATCAATTCGATTCTGAAACTGTTGCAGAGGCAGACGTACACATGCCTGTCTCACCGCTATGGACTGTACCTTTGCTTTGGAGGAATCGTCCTTATGATCGTCTCCGCCTTTCAGTTCGGAGAGGTGAGCAGAAGAACCGACTTGGGCCAGTATGTTTTGCAGCATCTCGGTTCTGTTACACTACGTCCTCTCTTGTCAAAGTCATGTTTTATCTTTTAAATGGCTGTCATTTTTAGCACCTGTTTATATTTGCTAATAATGAACTTCCCTGTAGTCTCTATCGCGCATTCTTCATTATTCGCATATTAACGCATATAGTACGATTGGCACGGATTAGGGAAATAATATTGCAAAATAATATTGCAGAACAGGAAGTAGTAAGTATTCGCACAAACATCACTAAAAGCAAAACATTTACAAATGACGTGGTCTAGCTGTTTAATCTACATGCATAAAGGACCAATGCGTGAAAAATAATGTTGTCATTAAAAATGCTGCATGTTGAATTCTTTATCATAGCAAGACAAAACTGGGAAATGGAATATAGTTAATAGTATCTTCCAATGCGTCACGTCAAAGGAACATTTTTCTAGTTTGTGACAGCAGAGTTCCTTATACAAATGAACTTAGTCCCTGCTGTGTTCAGTAATTCTATACAACAGATTGCAAAATGGTTGACGTACTGGTCTTGTGACTGGGGTTGCAAGTTTAACAGCTGGAGGAAGTCTGCTCTTCAACTCCATAGTACGCTTCAGTTAACCAATCAGTTGCATAAAATTGGGTAAACTTTACAGTTAAGGCATGCAAATAACTTGAATAGTTTATGGCAGCAGAAGTAATGTGTCTGGAAACCTGTCTGGTTACTTCCCTGTGTTTGGCTGTTACTGTTTAGTTTAACGCTGTCCTCGACCTGAATAATGGTTTGTTGCGTCACGGCCTTGCAGATCGTGGTGGAATGGAGTCGAGATCAGTATCACGTGCTGTTTGATTCCTACAGAGACAACGTAGCTGGAAAGTCTTTTCAGACACGGTGAGGTTTTCCCCTGTAGCCCATAACGACTTTACAATCTCACAGTATGCTCTGTGGATTTAGCTGAGATCCTGCTGTGACGTGCTGCAAGGGTGTGTGTGTGTGTGACTGCTTGACAGTGAAACCCATGCTGGTATATCATAGCTATAAGTTTATGGAAGTACAAAGCAACCACTAGGCTGCCATTTGTTCCAATTTGTGCCTGCAAGCTAAACTAAACTCCACATATTGCTTTTAGGCAGCACAGTTTCCCTCCTTGTGTTATGGGTTCATTATAGTTAATTTAATTTGCCACGGGGCTGTTTATTGCAGTAAATCAACATTGGATACGTTAGTGCACTAACTGTGTCTTGCTATAGACGACTTTGGGTTCATTGCTGTGGGTTCACTGAAGTTCCTGTTTTTTAACTGAATACAATGGGCTGCGTGTTCACAGTGGGGGCAGCATGCTGGCCACCATGCTGAGATGCCAGGGCGTTCTTGTTCCTTTACCACAGGTTATGCCTCCCCATGCCCATCGACGTTGTGTATACGTGGGTGAACGGCACGGACACGGCCCTGCTGAAACAGCTTCGTGCTGCGAGGAAACAGCTGGAGGAGGAGCAGAGGGCGTTGAGGTACCTCACACGCATGGGGCGCGGGAGACAGCAGAGACAGTGCAGTGCTAACGCACACGGACGCTGATACACTGCTAGCACGCTTGGCAGTAGCCAGTTACTGTATGCACTTGACAGAGGTCGTTGGTTTTACACACAGTGCTGAGGAATGGACTAGTGTTGCTGGTGCGTTTAAGGTGGATATTTATAGTGCTTGTTATTGACACACTGCAAACTCACCTGAGTTTTCTATAAGAGTAGCAGGTTTGTAGTCACAGCAAAAGGAAACATGTTATCCCATGAAAATGCCCTAGAGCATGGAAAGCCGGAGGATTGTATAACAGCCATCCTGTGTATGAGAACGGCTTCTAGACATGTACAGACAGGTTGACAGTTAAGATAGCTTTGGGTTACGGATGACAGGTTTTCTGTTGCAGGGAACAGCTTGGCAGGAACCTGAGTGACACTACTGAGGTACCAAAGCAAAGGTGAGTGTAAGAAATGGTCGTCAACAGAGGAAGTATGTCATTGTAGCCCCGTTGAATGCTTGTTGCTGAACATGGCAGTCGTTCTTTTAGCGTTTTATTTTTTTTTATTCATTTTTTTTTTTTTTTTATGCGCAATATATGCCGTTACTGTTTGAAAGTTGGTGAAATTACGAAGCCTGAAAATCAACTGTACTGTACCAGCGATTCTCCAGTCCAGTTCTTATTGGTTTACCGTACATGCGTGTTAACGCAAGCTCATGGCAGTACCAAGCATCTGACGCAAGTAAGGTGGACGCTGACAGCATCCTTGTGAATATTCATCACATATGTGCAATTTCCTTTGACGGCGGTTAACCTAGATTTCATCTGCACGTACAGAATGCGCGTAAGTAGTTGCCATAGCATTTATTTAGACAATGCTTGTTTTATCGATTAATTGCCTCGCGTCATATCCAACGTGTGTGCTTAGTACAGCACAGGTCACGTGACCACGTTGCAGTGATGTCATGATGGTGTCCTGTGTGTGCGCTACAGCGACAGGCCTGAGTGTCTGCTGTCCCACTGCATTGTGGCACCCATACTGGTGTTGGACCCTGTGCTCCCAGCCAACGTGACCCTCAAGGAGCTGCCGTCAGTCTCGCCAAGTTTCTCCTCTGCCAAGCACCTGCTGCAGGTGTCCAAGCCCCGAGACCCCTCCACCAGCGTGTCTGTCCTTGTGTTCCACTCCCAGAGCCAAGGTGGGCCTTGAGCTGCATGCCTGGTTGAATAAATGCATTATACTGAGCTAGTTTATGTGCCCCCTTAAACATTAAGGTTATGTAAGGCTTGTACACATCAGTTTGTCAGAAACAGGCTCTGAGTCTGCTGTTTAATTTGTGGGTCGTTTTATGACGCTTTGTGTGTGTGGTGTCACGGGGCCAGCCTTGTCACTCTTCTCTCTCTGTCCTTCTGTTCGATCTCAAGCGGATGAGGCTCAATCAGGTGTGTCAGGCAAAGTCCTCAAGCGCTCCATCTCCAGAGGTTACCTGGTGAGTCGGAGCTCCTCACACATCCCCCATGCATCTCCTTCCCTTCCCACCCATTGACCAGAAAAAAAGAAACATAGTATCCCACATTAATCCCTGTGGAAAACAATGTCATAAACACTGCTTTTGGAACAGAGCCTTTCTGGGACATCCTTATACTGTCCCATAATCCCTTGATAGACTACAGATAAGGAAGCTCTGGGAGTGGTGCGCATACAGACGCTGGCTTACCTGAGTGGCTTCCCAGCATCCCTCAAAGAAACTGAACAGCTGAGGGTCAAACTGCCGAATACCATCACCAGCAAGGTCCAGCAGGTAATGCCCCCTGATCTTACAAACCGTCTTCACTCTCTGAAACATAACTGATGCTGCTTTCGCACTGTCAGGCATAGGCAAGATTAAACAAAGGTAGCTGTGAATCTGTTTACTAGGGGCCTGATGGGAAATGAAGTTCTTTATAAATAAAGTACGTTCATAGATGTACTGGACCCTAGGTTTAATAGTACTTTAGTGTGGCAAAGACGCATGTGATCAGGGACATTTTACATACATCTACATTTACCTGTATTGTTTGATGTCTGATTGAGATGATGAGGTTTTTTTTCCCTGTTTTATTTTAAACCTGCCAAGTACACTTGGATACCTATTCCTTTGCAATCATAATGGCTTAAGTGTAGCTCAGAAGATGTCCAGTAGAGGGTAGTGTTGCTATAAGGCAGCCAGAGCCTTCTGTACAGTCAGTTTGTCCATTGACCACAAATCTCATTGGTGCTGGGGAGTTAATTTTCATTTTCTGTTGAACCTATGTACTGTGTCTACTGCTGATATTTTCAGCTATATTAACTATGTTTAGAAACATTAAAAACATACATGGCCATCCGCCCTTGTTTTTCCACTTATTTCATAGAAAAATGTAATGCCATCAGTTCAGCACAATGAGGGGAGTTTATATTCTGTAACCATACTTCAGCAATGTATTGAAAATGCCATAAGGTGTTTTGCTTGGATTGTTCATAGATGTTTTGTTAAATTGTATTATATGGTTTCATTTTTTTTTTTTTTGTTGAATATGTGGATGTATAAGGTATACTTTAAACATTACAACAAAGTGGCAGGATTGTTTATCCCACAAGAAAAGAATTTCACTGGTGAAAGCCATCTTTTTTGCTGGGTTACGTTTGCTAGTATGCTGAGGAATGGGCTTCTCGCTGTAAGTTCAGCACAATGCAGCTCAGTGCTGCTGAGGTGCTTAATGCAGAGATAATCGTTAATAAGCGCACATTACGACCCATACATTGTGTGGAGACGGTCCCTGTTTGTACAGAGGCTTTGCAAAGAACTGGGCTATTATTAGGAGACTTGTCGTGTGTAACATTGCATGCTAGAACACGCTGCAACATTTTCCCTTAATCAGACCTCCAAAGAGATATTTATGGCACTGAAATGTTTGTAGTAAGGAGGGGATTTGGGTTGATCAGTGGAAAGCTAAGCATTTTTAAAGCATTAACTAGTTCTCGCAGTAACAGTGCACTGACCACAAGGATCTGCTCATTGACAGACTGGATGTCACGCCTCTTTCGAGCACAGATTAAAGTCAGTACAGGTGATATCCCTTACTTGTGTGTTTCAAAAGAATTCCATACAGATGTCATCCTGATTAAATTTTTTTTTTTTTTTTGAGTCCAGAGGATTGTTTGCCTGCCTCTTTTCTGTTAGGACCCTGCTAATTATGTGTTAGTATGTTCTGTGTACTTCAGAGCAGTATATGAGGTCATTGTTGATCAGTTTGTCATATGCCCTCAAATCGATTAAGTCCATTTGGTGACAATAAGGCGTGTTGCAAACTGGCCAGTACTCAAGTAAAAATGCCATCCCACCCCAGCAGCCCCCCTCCCTCAAGTTGGGGGGCTTTGTCCCTGGGATTCCAGCCTGTGGGCTGTCATGTGATAACAGAAGGGGTATTAGCATGAAACCCAAGACGAGGGTACGGGGGTGGGGGTTAACTTTAGAACAACTGTTTGGACTGGCAAGGTGCCTGACTTCTCTAGGGCAAGGTCAAGTTTTTTAATCATCTCTCCCCACGTCTCGCCACGCCTCACCAACTAGATGCTAATGGCATGATGATCGTGTAAGCACGCCTCTTCAGCCGGGCGTCGAACGCACAGATTTGAGAAACGTCCTGGGTGGAAGCCAGCCGACTGATAGCATTGCAGTCAAGGATTTAGAGCCGAAACGTTTCGGGTTTAAGTATGAGGAGACGGGCTCTTGTACTCTGAGATGTGCGCGTTGGCGTTCCGCCCCACGCATTCAGCTGTTGTAAGTGGATAAAATGTTGAAACTGACAGCTAAGTGGTTTAGAATGGAGGCATCTGCTGAACGTCTAAGCGATGCCTTGATATTTTGGTCTAAGGTCAAGGATGCGTGACCTCTTCTGGCCTTTGTGTGTAAGGTGAGGGAAAGGCTAGTGGAAAGTGGTGTCAGTGAATTGGGGGGGGTGGGGTTTGGTCGTTGGGTCCAGGAGAACACAGCGAGCGGTGTCCTTGAGATCTGATACCCCTGCACTCTGAAGGGGTGATGCTTGCATTACAGGATGAAGGAGCACTGGAAGTTCTCAGTTTTAGATGTGTGGATCAGAGGGTGTGAGCAGGTGTTTTAGGTTTTTTTAGGTTCAGAATAGTTCAGAAAAGGGCAAGGTTTATAGTTACATGGCTGTGGTGGTGCTGTTTGTGAAATATGTCTGCTTTTCCCAGCACCTTCTGTTACGCTTGTAGAGTAACACCAGATGTTTGAAGGGCTACAGAAGCAGGGCAAGCGTCAGCATGTCCGTAGGGAGAATATTTCAAGCCCACCACAAGAGCGATATAGTCGGAGGATCTTAGCGAACTGCTTTGTTTCTTGTCCAGGCGAAGCAATCACAAACATTACCTCATCAGTCACGCGAACGTTATCCCCGTCCCCACCACCACACATGGACAGGCACACCACAACAAATCCAAACTATGACAGTCACCGGCACCTCTGACTCCCTGTGGAAAGAGTTGTGCTCGTCGGAGCGTTAACAATCTGATGCCCCCCGTCCTCTCTCTGCCCCGTCGCTCAGCCGAGCCACGGGCTTGGAAATGTTGACCCGCTGATCCTGAAATAAAGGAGGGAGTCTAAACTGGAGAAGGGCCACCCTCTGTGACAGTGGATGGACAAGGCCTTGGCACACTGCTGGGGAGGGAGGGGGGGATGCAGGAAGAACTAAAATATACATAATAGTTACAGCTCACTAGAATGGGATTAATACTGTAGCATGACCAAAGGCTTAGAGACGTTAGTGAATTTAGCGTACTACTTGTGGAAGACATTAATGCAGAACTCATTGAAATTCAGCATTATCAGGTACATGTAAAATTTTTGATGTTGTCTAATGTATGATATAAATGAAGTCATAACTTAAAAGACAAAGGCAGAATTGAAGAGCACAATACCCCCCCCCCCCCAGACGATCCGACTGATGTTAAACACTACACCATAGGTCGTGGCAAGACATTTTGTTTACTTGTTTATTTTGTAAATGTATACAGTCGAAATATTCCAAATGTCAAAATAATTAACAATCCGATAAATTGTCCAGAGTTTCAAATACTATGAGGAAAAAAAAAAAAAAAAAAGGCACCTTGCTCGGTAGTTCAACGGCCATTCCTGTGTAGTTAGAAGGGAACCACTGATCTCTGTGTGCAGCTATTACCGCAGGGTGTCGTCGTAGGGCTGTGAGGAAGTGTTCAGATCAGGTCAGGTGAGTTGGGGTGAAGGGCCTCCATGTCAACGGTGATGAAAGACACACAGAGCAGATAGAATCTGAACAGAAAGGTAAACAAATTCTTAACACCATGTTCAAGATTCCATTGCTCAGGGTCAGGGGTGAATGTGAGTGGTGTATCGGGGGGGTGTTAGGGAACTGACCGCCTTGGCACGAGGTACATTCTGTTCAGGATACTGACATCATCCTGTTTTCTAGGGGGTGGCATCGGGTGGGGAAAAAAAGAGCTGAAAAGGCTGGAGATTTGTGGGTTAGGAGAGATGGACAATCTGTAAACAAAGGTCTGCTTTTGGTGTGAAAAGGTTTGGGGGAGTTTGGGTCAGTGAAAACACTTTTGTGTTCTGGCTGCCACTGGGTGCTGTGTTGTCGGACAATTTCACACAGTGTGGTAAATCGGCAATGAACTTACTGTTTTAACCTTTTTTTTTTTTTTTTTTTAACTTAGTTAAAGCTGAAAGCTGGACTTCACACAGCGCAAACCTTTCGATGTATTTCATCGTTACCCTCATTCTCAGAACTCTACAGGATGGCATTAAATTGGGCATCAGATAACATTTAATCATTGTTTGTGCGTTAAGAGTTCACATTGTTTAGGTGGTAATTTCATGATGTTGTTCACGCGTAACAGCACTTTCGACTTTAACGGAAATTTTGACAGCGTTCTGACGACCTGTTTGATTCACACACACACTGACAACGGCAATCCAGACGGCAATTTAAAGGCGGGCTTAGATTTTGTTTTGTTTGTCCACTGCGCTGTGAACCACAGCCGCTAGTGGTTCACAGCGCAGTGGAAGGAATAACATCCATCATTAATATAAAATCCCAACTGGTTATTTGAGCTATGCTATTGCAAAGAGCTCTGTATAAATACCCCCTGCTGTTTCGATTATGGGAGGCTTTGGTTGGTGCGATTTAAAATCGTCGGTATTTACGATTGTCGTTTTGTGTATGACGTGGCATTTTAGCGATGGTGTTTGTGAGCTGCTGAAGTTTGGGATCTTGTTGTCCTCCAACCCCACAGCTGCAGCTCTACTCCGAGGCCAGTATCGCACTACTCCATCTGAACAGCCCACAGGACTTTGGAGAGCTGGCCCAGCAGGCCCGGAAGAACCTGACATTGGACGGCAAGGAACTCGCTGTCAGCCCTGCCTACTTGTTCTGGGACCTCAGTGCTATTAGTCAGGTGTTACGCCACCGTTGTGTCTCACAGGTTTCTGATTAAGCACTCCTGCATAACGTGCCCAAATTAGTTTGCCTGAAGGCTGTCAGAGTTGTGTTAATGCACTGATATTGTTTACATAGTATGGCTTTGTTGTGTTGACTGCCCATTTTATAGATAAATCGATTAAATCCACTGAAGTAGTGTTACATTTTTAATTCAAGCGGTTGCGGTGAATGTTTTTGCATGTGCTGGAATCCAAAGGTACAATAGCGCACCCCTCTTCAGAATCCCTTTTGTTTGAGTGTGGTCACCTGCTGCCCCCGTACGGTTGCGATTGGATCCATCGATGTTGACCGTTGAACTCTTCCCTGCACCCTCCACCTGCGTCTCTGCCTTGCGCCGCAGTCCAAACAGGATGAGGACATTTCTGCGAGCCGCTTTGAGGACAACGAGGAGCTGCGTTACTCGCTGCGATCGGTGGAGAAGCACGCCCCATGGGTGCGGCACATATTCATCGTCACCAATGGACAGATCCCATCTTGGCTCAACTTGGACAACCCGCGCGTCACAGTTGTCACGCACAAGGTCAATACGGGCTCCGACCCTTTGCCATTCATGCCTTTCTGTTAATGTTTATTGCCTGTAACAGACAACAGTGTATGCTTGACAAATGTAGTAAACGCAGTTGTCTGACAAAAAAACTAGCTAATTATCATGAATGAACAGGTACTGGTGTAACACTTGGCCAGGTTTTTTATATGTCCGTTTTTGATTCTCTGCAGGAAATCTTCCAGAACGTCTCGCACCTGCCTACCTTCAGCTCACCTGCCATTGAGACCCATATCCACCGCATCCCTGGGCTTTCCCGCAAGTTCATATATCTCAATGACGATGTCATGTTTGGAAAGGACGTTTGGCCAGATGACTTCTATAGTCACTCCAAGGGACAGAAGGCAAGTGAAGGAGGTGGGGGGGAATAATGGGTGTAATCAATGAGGACAGCTGTTGAACTAATCAACAAGGTCTCTCTCTAATCAACAAGTTTTTTACAAACTGTCCAGAGTTTCAAATAATGTCTCAGTGACGTTTGTAATATTTATTGGTCTAATTTAAAGAATACACAAACCAGTTCCACTAATTTACTCGCTGTTTGGCTCTGTTAAAGGTGTACCTGACATGGCCTGTACCAAACTGTGCAGAGGGGTGTCCTGGATCCTGGATAAAGGACGGCTATTGTGACAAAGCATGCAATAACAGCGCCTGTGACTGGGATGGGGGTGACTGCCACGGTGAGCCATTGTTTGCTTCTGAACATCTGTGCTTGATCCTCAGTCTCTCCGCAACAAATCCGTCATCTGCCCTTTGAGTGTGTTGGTTTTCATAGTGAGAGCAAAGAAATGCAAAATATTCCCAGTCCTACGTAAAGGCATTTCATTTAGATAGTCACCAAAATAATGGTATAACAGCTTCAGTTGCAAGCAGTTGCAAGAAGCATGTTGCATGTGGCCCAAAAAATGTATTAACTTTTGTGCATTTAAAACACAGTTGCAAGTGTTATTACCTCAGGGGCCTCATTTGGTGCCTGTTTCAAAACCTGAGTCAGAGCCAACACTATTGAAACACAGAGCAGTAAAACCAGGGTTGGGAAACCGTGACCTGGAACTTCGTAGTAGGACCTTTGTTCTTATTACTCAGAATACCCCAGACAGAACTGTCACTAACCTTACCTCTGTTGTTGACCTTTACAAGGTATGATGCTGACTATCTTGCATTAGACATGATGTCATTTCATAACAGAAGGTTCCCCACGTCTGTGTAGGTGCAGCAGGGGGTGGCAGGTTTGGAGGCGGTGCAGGAGGTGGAGTCGCGGGCAATGGGCAGCCCTGGCAGTTTGGCGGAGGCCTGGGTGGCATAGGTGGAGTGTCATATTGCAACCAAGGCTGTGCAAATTCCTGGCTTGCAGACAAGTTCTGTGACCAGGCCTGCAACGTTCTGTCCTGTGGGTTTGACGTGGGCGACTGTGGGCAAGGTTAGTGTCCTGTAATCCCTCAAATGGTGTAAATCTTATTGTGAAACACTTAAGTGAAATTTGGCATAATTCTAAGTGCAATGCATCATTAGAGATTAGCAAAATATTCAGACATTGTTCTAGCACATCTCATGGTTTTTTTTGTTTTGTGTGAATGCTTTAGTGTTATATCCAGTAAATGGTTCTTATTCCTTTGTTTCCTAGAAAACTTTGGGCAGCTGTACAAAGTCACACTGCGAAAGAACCAGACCCGGTATTCTCTCCCTCAGGGTGAAATCAGGCCCTACTTTAGCTTTGCTTTGATCGGTCGCAGGGTCTCCGAGGCCCATGTAAGTGACAACCCTGTGGTGCGTCACACATCTGTGGCCAACAAGTGGCAATCGGTCCACCTGCTCCTGCTTGCGGGCATGAACTCCACCCAGATTCACTACAACCTGACGTTCCAGGGGACGGATGGCCGAGAGTTCTCAATGATCTTCTCTGTGGACGTTGACACTCGTGAGGTTGTCCGGTCCAACGCATCAAATGATGGCCAGAAGGTAGGCGATGCAGAGGCCCGGCCTATTGCAGCGACTCAGGAGCCAGTTGTACCCTTTGTAAATGTTCCCTTGGAGAAGAGGGCCCCCAAAGTCCATAAAAGTCTACAGGGGGTGATGTCGGAAAGGATTGTTAAAGTGCCTGAGCTGAACGAGTCTTCACTTCCGGATGAAATTCGCAGTGAATTGAAGAGGTTGGAGGAGAAGCTCTTGATTGGAGACATCACGCTTAAGGGCTTCAACATCTCCAAAGCGTTGCTGCTACAGCATTATAAGATGGCATCTGCCCAGGCAGAGTGGCAGAAAAGTCTACCTGTGCTGTCCCCCGCTGATGGAGCCATGAAGCTCAAGGCCCTGAGGAATGTGGAGTTGCACAAGCCATACAAAGACCTGGGAGTAGAGGATGAAGGTAAAAATAAGGCCACGTCTTCAGTGCCTGTGAATCCAGGTGAGCCACGTCAGCAAGTTCAGCCATTTCACATCCAGGGAAATGTTAACAACTGGGTGGACAAGGAAGGAAAGGTGCGGATCCCAATACCTCCTAAACATAACACCAGGAGTCTGTTAGCAGGCAGACCCCTTAGTGCATTGGTGGGGTTTGAGCCCAAGGATTCTGAAAGAAGGTCCAAAACACTGAAAGGAGCAGCCATGGAGCAGAGAGTGGAGGGCGGGACAGTAGTCAGCAGGAAACTTCAACACTACACATCGTTTGATCGAGGTTTCCTCCCTTGGGAACGCAGGAAGTTTTTCCATGACCTGCTGGAGGTGGGAAGTGGCCCGTCAGAGCAGTTCTGACCTTCTCTGGCCTTTTGTGTACTGAAGCAGTGTTGTGTCCTTTCAATCTCGCACAGGAAGGTGAGCTGCTTGAGAGAGAGCTGACGTACCACGTGGACGGCGGCGCCACTGGCCGGAGGCTGCAAGACACCTTTGCGGATTCCCTGCGCTACGTGAACAAGCTGCTCAACGCCCAGTTTGGCTTCACGTCACGCAAAGTGCCTGCTCACATGCCGCATATGATTGATCGTGTCATCATGCAAGAACTTCAGGACACGTAAGCACTGCCTGTCTGACTCCTGATAGTTCTAAATCTGTTGAGCTTGCTGGCATGGTACAATTTCATGTTTCATCCGTGTTGCTGTCAGGTTTCCCAGCGAGTTTGACAAGACGTCGTCCCACAAAGTGCGCCACTCGGAGGACATGCAGTTTGCCTTCTCCTACTTCTACTTCCTAATGAGCGCTCTCCAGCAGCTCAACGTTTCCCACGTGTTCGACGAGATCGACACCGACCACTCCGGCGTGCTTTCCGATCGGGAGATCCGCACGCTGGCCACTCGCATCCACGAGTTGCCCCTGAGCCTGCAGGTGTGGTCCAGGCCCGGTTTCAGACACGGGCTGGAGAGATCCTGTCAGCTGACAGTACTACTAACAGTATTCAACTCTGAGTGACCAATGAGAAGTTGTCACAGGACATAATTTCATTGTCACTTTTCCCCTCTGTACAGGACTTGACAAGCTTGGAGCAAATGCTAATAAACTGTTCCAAGGCTTTGCCCACCAACCTCACTGAGCTCCATTTGGTCAGTCCTACCCAAGAGACCTACTACGACCCCAGCATGGTAAGCCCCTAATAGAGAACATGGAGCCTGTTGTCCACAGATAAGATCTTCTACACTTCCAGACAGAACAACTGAAGACAAACTTTGAGTGACTGTTGCACAACTGGGTAGAGGTTTTTCCTTTATAACTTTGCTGGATTTGACATTACAATTTCTAAAGACTATGTTTGTTTGCAGCCTCCAGTCACAAAAGGTTTGGTGGTTAATTGCAAGCCCATCACTGACCGTATTCATAAGGCCTTCCGAGACCAGAATAAGTACAAGTAAGTTATGAATGTTTATTGCAGTGTTTTGTTGCTCAGTCCAATTCAGTTCTGAATGTGGTGTATGTACGTTCTTAAGTCTGTCTTTTTGTTCGTCTGGGTGCTTGGCACTTTGTAAATAAATGTGCTAACCGCTTCTGCATCCCCCTGCTAGATTTGAGATTATGGGGGAGGAGGAAATCGCTTTCAAGATGATTCGAACCAACGTGTCGCATGTGGTGGGCCAGCTGGATGACATTAGGAAGAATCCCAGGTGGGTTGTAGAGGAACCTTCTGTCACCCAACCCCGTGCCTGTTTAAAAAGGTGCGGCGGGTGCTGAGCGTCACGACTGTTTTAGAACACTGTACTTATTGGGTTAACGGTTGTGCAAGGTTCTGACTTTCGTTTACTCCGTGGCTTGCAGGAAGTTCATCTGCCTGAACGACAACATTGACCACAGCCATAAGGATGCCAGCACGGTGAAGGCGGTGCTTAGGGACTTCTATGAGTCCATGTTCCCCATTCCTTCGCAGTTCGAGTTGCCCAGAGAATACCGAAACCGGTTCCTCCACATGGGGGAGCTCCAGGAATGGTAGGAATGTCCGCCACAAATGCGTTCAGCACTTGCAGATAAAGTCCGTGTGAAACCACTGCAGCGATTAAACTGCTGCAGATACGACGACTGCAGAGATAAGACAGTAAAATCGCGCAGGGCTAATCGCCCATAAACTTCGAGCTTGTCATGAATCTGCCATGTGTTCTGCAGAATTTTTGTGACTTGTAGGTCAAAATTATGACGTGGTTTGTTGGACAGTGTTTAACTGTGGGTTAACAGCATGAATGTTTGCAGAGGATTAAAATAAAAAAATTAAGCTTAGTTTCTTTTATCAAGTTAACATTGTGTAAGCTGTTCAGTCTACTCTTAAAAGCTGTTGTTTTACCATAGAGGGCCTTCTGTTTTTAACTGTTTGTGTTACATGAAGATTTCTGTGGTTGCTGTAGATTAGGTAAGGCTGTATTGAATTCACTGTGTTTTTGGAAAGCCAGCTGCATCATTTTGCATTGTTGATAAACACACAAGCACCTTTGAAGACTGTGCTAGTCTTCCCATCCTACAGAAACTTGTAGCAACTGAGAGGAGAGTACAGGTGCATACAGGCTAACCCCATGTAACGTCTGTGCCTGCTTTGGTTACAGGCGGCTGTACCGTGACAAGTTGAAGTTCTGGACACATTGTGTGCTGGTGACATTGGTGGTCTTCACTGTCATTTCATTCTTTGCAGAACAGGTAAAGACTTTTTTTTCCCCCCCCCATTTTATTGTTGAGCATTCAGCCCTTGTGTTGTCTATAGTGTGACAGGCTCACAGAAATGCGTTGTTTAAAATGTAAAGGTTCTAAGACTTAATACTATGGGTCCTCTACCTGGGAGGCACCACTGTTGCCTTCACTTTCCAGGCCTTCTCAAGTTCTTCTTTCAGGCCTTGGTATTTCTCCAGTTTTGACACGCTACCAGCCTCTTGGTTACAACACTCCATGTAAGCTTTCTCTGCCAGGATCTTGCAGTTATGGCCTCTTTGCACAGTCTGCACCTGGGGTCTTGTATGGTAGATCTGTGCTCTGGTGCTCAAGGCTTGTGCAGCCATGATCAGTGCTGTCCTTCAGTCCAGCCATTTGTCAGTTTTCCTTCCTTCCAGTTGATGGTGCCTCCATGAGGTAGGATGAACAGGATGTAGTATGAAACATCCAAGCTCCTTGGATGCTCCTGGATCACTAGTCCTCTGCCTCCTTCCTTGCGCTTAGTGTACAGTCTCAGGGTGGAACACTCCATGCATGGTCAGGAGCTTTCGTGTTTTCACATCTGTGGTCAGAATCTCTTCCTTCTTAATTGCCCAGATTGAACATGGTACACATTGAACTGACTCCTTAGGACTTGCCTTACTCATTGGAGGTATTTCTCAGGGAGAACAGGTGGTCCCATTTGCTTGTGGGATTCCCAGGTACTTGTAGCTGTCCTCAATACCTGCCATCTGGGAGAACAATTCTCCTCATTCTAGTTCACTCTTAGGTCATATTGGGGCTACTCTACCCAAGCTCTGGATGGGGTGTTGATGTTAACTTCCCTCTGACCTTCCGTCCTGGCTCCCCCTTGCCGTAGCATTTGTGTTGTACCTTGTCAATTTGTGAAAGCAGGTGCTTTGGAACGCCGAGCTACTAGTTGTTTGGCAGTGAGTGTTGATTGTGGGTTTCGATGTTTTCCTATTTCCCCACATTCTTTGCATGTAGCCCCTCTGACTAGGGTTACTGGAGTAGTAGCATTCCAACAGAGCCTTGTTCTCGCCCATTTCCATCTTGTTCCAGTAGCCCACTTCTTATCAGGGTGCTCTGGTTCCCCAACACCTGACGCAGGCCTTGTTTGACCGGGCGACATCTGAGCCGGTACATCTCGTGTTTCTTTGTTTCTCATCATTATTTGAGGTAGGCAGTAGCGCAAAGGGTCTTGCCTAAGGACCCACACTGGGAGTTGGTAACCGCCCTGACCGGGATGTGAACCCAGGTCCCCTCCATGAAAGTCAGTTGACTTACTCGCTGAGCTACCCAGCCGCCATATATATATATAAAATTATAATTTTTTTAGTATAGCATCTTTCACAACAGCACTGTATCCAGGCACTTCTGACACATCAGAGGCAAACAACCAAAATCTCCATGTCAACGGGGTAAAAAAACCTCTGCAGGTCTGAGGTTGACTGATTGCCCAACCTACCTGGGCATAACGGCTTTAAACGTGTGTTTCATAATGCTAAACTTTATAAAATAATAGCTTTATTGCCATTGGGTAGATATACATGTTACACATGATGAATGATGATGAATTTTTCCTCTTTTTCTGCCCAGCTTATTCTTCTGAAAAGAAGGCTGTTCCCTAGGCGACGGTGCAACAAAGACGTGAACCCGGAGAGGGTGTAAAGGCCTTGCCGTTTCCCGCTCGGCGTCTGTTGGTCTTCAGGCTGGACAGTGGAGGCATCAGGGGAAGAAGGAGGACTGTGTGCAACCCAGCCCCGTGAGCAGACCTGCCATCTGTAGTTAGGCTGGAGTGATGGCAGCCAGCTCATATCCCATCCCCCAAGAAGTCTGCAGTCCAGATAATGGTGGCAAAGGTTATGGACACTGATACAGCAGTGCGTGGAACCATAGTGTCGTCCACCAAGCAAATTTCGATATCCCTTAGAAGAGTTCGAAGGGGTAATTAATTTATATGGGACAGAAAAATGAAGCCAGTTCACTGTTTTAATTGTTGTCCTTCAAAAGTGCCTTTTATGTGACGTTTAAGTCCATTACCTGTGGTGTTACTTTTGTGTGGGCCTGATTTCTTTTGTAATGGTTTTCTGATGTCACTATTTCATGCATTTTTGTGTGTTGATTCATTTTCCTGTGTACCCAAGAGAAAATGGCATGACGCATTCTGACTCTGAGATTTACCTTGTTAACAATCTCCCCTGCCTTTGAAAAATTAGTTTTTACATGCCTGGGGGAGATGGGCTACCTCCTGTGTCTGAAATTCAGATGTTATGGGCATGTAATTTTTGCACCTTCATATGGTATAATATCCGATTTCTTGATCGGCGTGTCTTTGACGGTGTTGAATGATTTATGTTTGCATCCTGTAAATTTTATTGTTTCCCCCCACACACACACACACTTTTTAATCTTGTAAACGTGCAAAAGCATTACAATTTCACACCAGTGTTCTTTGGTTTCTTACACAAAGCATGTACAGCGTGGGGTCTAATTCATACAATTCTGATTAGGTGAAATGTTATGTTAAATAAATGTTCAAATAAGAATGTTATTGTTTTATAATTATATTATAAAAATTAGACATTAATAACAATTAATGATATATCTTCACTACTTGAGCGCATGCAGTAATTTAGTGGATGGTATTTCCTAACCAAAGGGTTACTAGTTCATATTCCAAAAGGATAACTGCTTTTGTAGTTTCACAGCAGTTAAAATATATCTACAGGTAACAAATTACATGCAATCAGTCATGTAACTGTGTATATTGTGGTTTCTTATGAGTGATGGTGAGTTCACTTGACAACTGAAAAGTGTGCTAGACAGTAGTATTATACCAGTGCCAGATTTTGTCCATCATGCATTTTCCAACAACAGCCAATGTAACTGAGTTTGTCAATGTGGAAGATCCGTTAGGAAATAAAATGTACATGGTGGATCATAGCCAAAGGAGGAGACCAGTATGACCCAGAGTACCCCAGTTTGCTCACAGACACCTCAAATCCATGCCTTTGTGCTGTGGGGGGCTTGACCCTAATCTACCACCGCTCACGTGCGGAAGACAACGACTGAACATTCTGTACATCACAGTAAAACAAATCCATTTACCACAACTTGTAGGATTGTGAAACGTTCGCTGTTAAAAAAAATGGTAGGAGAAACGTTCATTATCACATTATGTATTTATCATGAAAATGATCAGAGTATGCATCTTTTAAAATTTTGTTAATCCCTTATTAGTCCCACAACAGGAAATTCGTTCTCTGCACTTAACCCATTTCCTGAGGAATTCGCTTATTGTTGACAAAAAGAGAACAAATTATTCAATTATTCATTCGTTACTCAACTGCTTGCGGGAAGAGAATAATTATATAAACTTTAATATTTTTATAAAAGCATTTTAATAAATATACCCAATAAGAAACACTCTAGACATATTAGTTTTAATATAATTTTTTCATAATAATTGTAAAGTGCTAAAAGCGCTGAGGCTGATCGTATAATCATGGTCATTTTTACGTTTTCCTTGCCTTTTATATGACCTCATCCAAACACAGAATACTCTTTTGTAAGTCAATGATATTGTCTTCTAATTCAAGATATTGGTGTAATTAAACTGCAATGTTCTAATGGGCACAAGTGAAAATCACATTTTCTGACAACTTATTCCACAGATCCTTTAGCCTAGTTCCACAACCAGACTATATTGAGCAATAAGTGAAATATTATTTATAACTTTGTTAAAATTTATATGAACTTGTACATATTTGAAAATGTTTCACAACACATTCTTTTAGGCCTACTCAATTCTTAAAATGTTACTTTAAACTCAACTCAACTCAAATTTATTTATGGAGCGCTTAAACAACACAAAGGTTGACCGAAGCGCTTCACAAATCATAAAACAGACAATAAGACATAAGATTTAAGATCCAACAAATAAAATAGAATAAAACGAGTAAGATAACACAAAATTAGTAAAATAAAAAAATAAAAAAAAATAAAACATTAGTATAAATAAATAAAATAAAACAGTGCAATTGAACGAGGAGCACTCAAAACCCCCTAATGCCAGCATCGTATGCTACCGAGAATAAATGAGTTTTTAAATTAGTTTTAAAAGAAGGCAAATTTGGAGAAGAACGGACAGAGAGCGGGAGAGAGTTCCATATTTTTGGGGCAGCAACAGAAAAAGCACGATCACCCCATCGCTTAGAGTTTGAGGGGGGAGCCCGAAGTAGCAAGAGTTCCGATGAGCATAATGACCTGCTGGGGACGTATGGGTAGAGTAAATCTGTCAAATATTCAGGAGCCAGTTTATTGAACGCTTTGAATGCAAAAAGCGCCAACTTATACTGGATCCTGAACATGACCGGCAACCAATGCAAAGACTGCAGCACAGGAGTGATGCGTGCAAACTTGCAGGAGGACGTTAAAAAACGCGCAGCAGCATTCTGAGCATGTTGTAGACGGGATAAAGTTGATTTTTTTAAGGCCAACATACAGGGCGTATGAGCTGTTAGGAGTATACTGTATATGCAATGCTCAGGGTTTAGGCTTTTTTTTCCAGATTCTGTTTAGTCATCTCGGTTGCTAAACAGTGAAAGAAATATGAGGTATTGGGGTGGTTCTTTGACAAAAAATATCGCTGTTATGTGTCATGCTGACGCATCACTACTTTTTATTATTTATGAGGAAACGGCAGTTACAGCACAACTAGCATAGGGGGAAAAAAACATCTAGATGAGCTGAATGTGAGGAATACATTTTGTCTAACCATGGAACATCTTAGCTCATCTCAGTTTTCAGAACAGTGAGTTCTAATACCAGCGTCAGGGTTACGTCTCAAAATTTGACCTGGTCAAGAAGGTTGACCAAAACTGGAAGGCACTATATTATATTGGTGCTGGCTTTTTATGTGTCAAACTGAAATGGAGCTGGCAGAGCAAGGAGCTGCAGACCACGAGGATGGGTCGACAGGCTGTTGCCATAGCAACTCTGCAAGATATGAGCCGCATGCTGGAACACCTGTGGAAAACCCAGTGGGGACAGAGGTGAGAGTAATACCGGTGTCTGGGAGGTCATCAACCCTCTGCACTGTGAACTCATAGCCATCTTCCTACAGACACAAAAGCATCACTTGCCGCATTTGATGTTCTTCTCAAACTCGTACAGCCTGGAGTTGATATGGAGACTTCTCCAGCCGTGCCTTATACATTACCTGAGCAGGTGTGTCACCCATGGATCTGCAGATACTTCCTCCTTATACAGTGTGGCAAATCAATGCCTGTAGCCTGCACTAAAGTGGCAGATAAGATGCACTTGTTCTGCTGCTGTTTAGCTGTGTCCTTTGACACATCCCCCAGAATCCATGCATGCAGAAACTGACTCTGGACTGTTCCCTGCGCAGCTGCCTGCACCTCCACAGGGGAGCGATGCACAGAAACCAGACAATCAGGAGGATTAATCCAACATTGGTTCTTAGCGTACACAATGCTCACCAAATCTTATGTCAAAACACTTATACGTACTCAACCAATATACAGAGTTAGTGAGCAGAGCTGTTTAATGACAATTCTCCATTCCCACCGTGACCAGTATTGCACATAAACGTTCGAATAACATTTGACAATGCGAATGGATGGCTTTCTCCACAAGAAAAAAAAGTCTGGGACAAACGTACTTAATGAACCGAGAGATTAATCACATGAGAAACGTTAACCATTTCTCATAATGTGGTGGTTTTAAGTTTTGCATTTGATTATCAGTATTAAGTATAAAAATATATTTATTGGAATTACCCACAAAACCTTGGTAAAAAGAGAATTTTGTAACTGTCCCACATCCGTCTACGTTCCGGTCAGGGTGTGACTTTGGGAGCAAGGGGTGGAGAGAGAGGTAAAAAGTCACCGCTGTGGCAGGTATTTTCCTCGAGTCAAAACCTACCACCTACCACCCCTCTCCCAGTCCCTCCTGACAGGTTTTAACATCTCTCCGCTCCACAGCAAAGGCAGCAGACGGACCTCTTCAGTCCATGCTGTTCTGAGGGCCCACCGTCAGCAGGGAAAATCCATCCTCCTACATCGGTGACATGACAGTCGAGATGTTACCAGCCAGTTTAGAGCGGCACAAGTTGTGAATTTTCACCATTATTCTAAGGGATACTCAACATTAAACTTAAGTGTTTTTACACTGGCACAGAGATGGGAAATGGTATCTCGGCTTACTTATAAGCCGGAGCTAAAAACCACCTAATTTCAGTGCACCATTTCCAGAAAGCAATATTTCATAACCTTTATGAAACACACTTAGTTCTGAGCAGTTACCATAGTCATCCTTGGCACGCTTTCAACTTGGACCCAGTATTAAAAGATCTCTACTAACAGAATTTATTTCGCACTTGTTAGTTTATTCAGAATATCTGAGCAATAATAAATTTTAAAGTAGCAGAAAAACAAAAACTAAAAAATACGTTTCTTTATTCAAACAATATCCCTTTTATATTCTGGCAAAGCAAGAGAATACTGTCCGTAGTCCCTTGTGAAACGTCCTATTTCAATCACATTTTCTTTTATGCACCAGTACCATGGCGGTCCAGTACCATAACACAGAAGCACCATCATCAAATCACACCTACATAAATACGTACACGTGCGATACCAATCATCACAAAGCACTGCACTTAGAAAACCAAAAACTTATACACACTTTTGCACGTGTGTGTTTGCATGTGTACCTCAGAGCTAAAAATACATAAACAATCCAGTTCGATAAAGTTATTCAAAAAAAAAAAAAAAAAAAATCTACTTTTAGTGTTATAAAAACAGATTTTTTTAGCTACCTGTTGAAGGTTAAAAAATTCCTGGGAACAATGAGAACTATACCCCTACAAATGTGTCCCACAGTCAGGATTGCACACGGAATAAATACTTGTAAACGGCTGAAGGCGAGTAGCGGAATGGTTGTAAATGCCATTGTCTTCTTTCACATGCTTAGCCCTTTGGGAGGAGACCTTCTGACACCAGGTGAAAAGGCAGAGATGTGTCATCAGCCAGCAATGACACACACCCCCAACACCTCTGAATCCTGGTAGCTTTTTTTGGCACTTGTTATGATGTCCTTCTAGGTATGCTAGCTTTAGAGAAAGCAGCGTTTCGTTTTCTACTGGTCACGTCGACATGGAGAAACGAGAACTTTGGGCCTAAAGTCGTGAGCTCCTGCTACTGGCAAGCATGAGAATACTTTGTCATTCCTAAACGCACGGCCTTTTAGAAATACATGTTGAAAAGAAACAGTCAGCCAAATTCCTATCAAGATAAAACGTGTTTGTCATTCCTCAGTTTAGTGTTAAGCGAATCTAAGCGATATACATGTTTACCAGTCACTGGCCATATCAATCACTCTTTAAGGTGCTCTAAATGCAATTAATGCTGTTGGTCTCCATTTTTTTTTAGTAAAAATAAAGTGACAAATGATGCCATTTTTATATTTAAGCAGAATGGATGAATCCACTAGTTCCCTAAGCCAGTTAAGTCCAAAAGTTTCATTAAACTATATTTAAACTACAAGCTACGAACTGCTACTGAAAGGAAACTTTGCTACAAAACCACAAAATACTTCCAGAACATTTTCTGCACTGCACATGTGTAGTGCATGTCAGTGATCCAGCCAGAATCATTGTCACACTTTTTCATTTAGCGGTCGCACTCATCTGGCTGGAAACGGTTAGCGTGAACATCATAGCAAAGTTCAGAAGATCCCCTAGGCATCCTGAGGTTAGCTGTGGAGTGCCTCTGCTGAACCCAACCCCGTCTCCTCCTGCTGGGCAAGCGGTCAGTCACGGGGGGTGTAGACCTGTGGGTCAATGCTGAACACCCGGATCCGCAGGTGGGCGGCAATCTGGAGGCACACCCCTGTGCAGTAGCGTGTGAGGTCTACCAGAGATAGAAGCTGAGTGGATCAGGAAGGAAACAAAGACGGGGGGGGGCAGTGTTAAAAAATTGCAAATGTCAGCTATGTTGCTGCAAAAATCAGCTGTATTACAGCACAGGGAATTATCAAAGAAAACTCACCAAAGCAATCCAAAGGACAACATATTCATCAACGAAGTTGTTGAAGTACTGGTTGAGGAAGAGTAGACCAGGCCCGATGAAGACTGTATCTGGCAGATGGAGTTCACTCTTGGTCATGTGGGCCACCTAAAACAAGAGCACTATTAGGAATGACTGATAAACAAGGGGGGAAGGGGCTGCCATCAACCTGCCCTCGTTCTGAACCGAAGGAAAAAGCGTCAAGCCGAGCTACGACAATTGTACAGGAACAGCTGCTTGCGGAATGCTCCTTTGGCTATACAGGCACGTTGACTGTAACCAGGCAACGTCCAGACTATATCCAGACTGGTAAAACAACGTACCACTAGTTTGTTGGAGATCTTGGCAATGACCAGGCCAAATGTTATGATGTAGAGGCAGGGGTGCAGCTCAAACAGCTGGCTGGACGACTTCTTAAAGATGATGAAGGCCAAGGAGAGGATGAGGCTGATGTGGAGCCCAGGCGAGAGCACGCTGGTGTCCTGTACGAACCGTGAAACGGATAATAAACAACCCGAAGTGTCCCGAGTTACAAAGGCGCCACCAAAGGTCAAAGGTCAAACCCTTTGTTGCCTTAGTTGTAACACAGCGGCATGCCATTGCATGGCCTCGCAAACATACCGTTTCTCACAAATACCGATGTATAAACAGCAATAGGAGTAAACGTTTGGCACGCGAGCTACTTGTGCCGTTTATAGGTTGCATATGTCAAAACATGTATACTCACATAGTTAAAGTTCAAGTAACTTTCTTAATAACAAATATAATTATCATCTATGACGTGTAAAAGCATACACTTTAATATTTAAACATTTTCACCAAAAAGTAATTTACTAGCATAATAAAGTTTACAGTCATTGGGTAGACATCTGACTGATATTTTTATGAGGCAATTTGTCAATTTAATAACCATTCCGTATAATTTGAAAATTTAATGTCCCAAAGTAACCAAGTTCTTAATGGACTGTGATGGTGTAATTCCATTCACAAGTCAGAACTAAAGCACCACTGAATTTGTACATATACCGCAATATTTAATTTCATAATACTTCATGCTGTTAAGAACAAATTAACTTAATTGACAGTAATAATGTCAGTAAACTGCACAGAAACACTTTTATTGGTTATAAATACTGTGAAAAAGGACTTTGAAATAATCAAAACAAGCACAAATGTAACATCAAATGTTTTATTCAGGCCGGAGGGATCAGAGTCCTACAAATTTGGCAAATATTGGTATTTATATAGTTAAACATATACAGTGGGGAAAAAAACTACAGAGGACAGGAACTTACGGCCACAGTTGAGCCATTTTTTCCAACTCCTCCACTGAGGATGACCTGGAAGTAGTTGAAGCACGAGTAGACAGCCCCGCCGATTATACCCAGGACAGGCAAGGTCTGCAGTGTCATCCCTAAAACGGGCAACTGTCAAGAAAAGGGGGACACGGGGGTCAGCAAAATGTCATGCAGGCATCACAAGAGCGTTTCGGTATTCACAGGAAGCCGTGAGCATGCGGAGCGCGATGAAGAGGAGAAGCCAATGCGAGGGGAGCCCGTGTCAGCTGTTCGAAAGAGTTCATGTCCATGAGTAGCCCGCTGCCACGACAACAGCAACCCATAATTACCTTCTTGGCCTTCCCGCATGCGGTTTAGTGACGCTTCCATGGCAGCACAGAGTAAAAGTGAAACAGAGGTTCTATTCAAAAGCGTAACACTAGACTGTCTGAGGTTATTAGTTTGAGAAGTGAGATTAACCTACTCCTCATTATATTTTCAAACATTTAAAGTAAAAAAATAAATAAATAAATAAAATAAAATAACAAAAAAAAACACAATGTAATCTCTCACAGGTATACAAAGTATACCTGTGTGTTTATTTAACTGATACGCCTTTATGTTTAAAGCAAAAAAAAAAAAAAAAAAAAGTGAATTATTTTACCTAAAAGAACTGTGCTCATTGATAGAACGTGGAAGAATTTATTTTCTGTTTGGGTTACTTCACGTAGAGAGGTCAGAGTGAATGATCCTTATATGTCTGTGTGCAATCGCGCACGTGTACGCGTGTGTGAGACCGCGCACGCGATGTACCCTGCTCTTCCAGAGGCCAACTCCGCCGAAGGCCGACATGAGGTACATGATGATGATGGCAATCTGGACTTCTGTCACGTCCACACTGGGGGAAAGAAGCAGAACAAGTCTGAACCGCAAGCTCAAAACACAGAGCAAGCACCTGCTCTTGGGCAATAAAAACACAAACACTATTTTACAACACAATGAAAGCCAAGAACGTGTGTGTGCGCGCGCGGCGTGTGTGTGCGCGCGCGGCATGTGTGTGCGCGCGCGGCATGTGTGTGCGCGCGCGGCATGTGTGTGCCGGGGGGTGATTCCACTCACAGGCCAAAGCGGAGAGTCCCAGACACGTAGGTCTGCCAGTGTGCGCAGAAGAACATGAAGGAGCCCACGAACCCGCAGAAGAACATCCAGTTGGGATACACCCCCATGCCACAGGATATACAGGTTCCCACGGAAACAAACACTACACGCAATAAACACAAAGCACGCTGCTTAATAACTATATATACTTTTGATCTGTAAAGACTCTTCAAAGCTATGTACTTAAAAAGAGAATTATTTAACATATGAGAGAGGCACCACTCCACAGCTAAGGAGCTATGGAGTTGTTGTAGGGGATTTTCTGAACTTTTCAATCATCTTTACTGACTAAATTACAAAAAGTGGTCAGCCAGGCCAGTGTACTGTGTTAACAAATCTGAGCTGTTACAAATCTCTCTTTCCAGCTGCAATCTTACTTCCACTTTAATGTGAAATAAGCCCTGCCCATCCAAAGGCCTTCCTCCTGCTACACTCGCTTTGGTTTTCAGGGTGGCTCCACGTGTTAAAGACACAGAGCGTGCGGGCTGTGCAGTACCTGTGGAGACGGCATCGCAGCCATGATCAAAGAGCTCCCCAAGCGCCGAGCTGCTGTTGGTCCGCCTCGCCTGTTTTCCATCGATGGCGTCCAGCGACTGGTAGATGAAGAGGCCTACTGCACTTAGGATGAAGGCCCAGCTCGGTGCCTGGGGGAAAAGGTGACAGTGAGGATCTGAGGCCCTGGCTGCCTCGCTGACTGACGGGACAAATGGACCATGCAGGGGGGGGGGGGGTTACTGAAAATTAAAAAAAAGACAGAGGCCAGTTTTACGTAGTTGGTGCTGAGCTCAGTGCACCAGTGCTCTGTTCTTGCACACGGGCGGCATTACTGACAAGTGCCAATTAAGCACTGGCACGTTGTCAGCACATGCAGTGTTTCGAATATTTGAGCAGGAGTTTTTGCTTCTTCTCAAATAAGTCAAACTGAATTTAATGCGTATTAACAAGAAGGCAGCCAAGCATACATTTTTAACCACCTGTCGAAAATTACAAATTGACCAAGCATGGTATTTTATGGATTTAACAGACAAGCATCACAGCGTACAACCAGACTACAAGTGATGACTTTAAGGCTGTTGTCATTTAGAAGCTACGCTAAGTGAGTAAGTAGTTAGTAAGTAGCGTCCACAAGACCGTGGCAACGTGAACGGCAGCAGACAGTGAAAAAAGTGATGGGAAGTTCAGGGCTGTGCGAAAATGCACAGCGGTGACGCAACACATACACTGCCAACACAGTATACAAAGAGAAATGCTGCACAGAAATTTCAAACCTCATGGCTGATATAGAGAATGAGGATGACAGCAAAACAAAATACTGCAGGACGAGAACATCTGAACGTTAACTGTGGCATCACGTGCAGTGCACACACGAGTGTGTAGACATGGCCTTTGTCTCGCCGAGAGCCAACGCCTCGTTAAAGGTGCCCTGATCAGCTGTTTTACCAGATCCTTTGATGAGCTCTCTAATGTTGGGTACGTTACACTGCCTATACAGGGCATACTGCTGGTGGCCCAACGGGCAGCACAGCAGGCTGGGATGTGGCAGTCTGCCAGTTCAAATCCCAGGCAAGGTGTGTCGTTCAGCAAGATGCTTAATAAAAAATAAAAAAAAAAAAATACACACTCCTTGGGTGCTGCATATGGCTGCCCACTGCTCATCTCAAGGGGCTGGTTAAACACACAGAACAAACTCCTTGTATGTGACAAACACAGTCAGCCATAAACCCGGTTCCTTTCCCTCCCTACGTTTCATTTGAGGTGGTTTTGCATTTCTTATTTCCATCACTATATACACACACTATATACACAGCTTACTTCTGGTCTGGTTCACAGCATCACATATCTACAGGACCTTTTTGAATTTGTAAGTTCTAGAAAATAAAACCAGTAGCCTTGCGTAACTCTGCCCCATTTCAGCAGAGGTAAACATGAAATGTCACAACAAGAAGAAAATGTGCAATGTTTTTTTTTTTCCTCAGAAAGGCTTGAACAGCGTTTGTGGCACATGCAGGGGTAATACAAGAAACCAGCTAAGACTACCAACTCCTACATGTTTAAAAACCATTAAAACCAGAAATGAGGAAGTATTTCTTGATGCATTTTTTCAGTTTAGTTTCTGTTATCGCAGTTTTCTGTGAGGCAAATATTAATCTGAACACAGTGGTTTTGGAGTTATAGGTCATCTGCAAATGCTCTCTACACAGAAATCATTACACAATACTTTTGTGGTACAGGGAGAAATGCCACCTGAAATCAGTCTAAATTTACCTGGATTTTAATGTGTCAGCATCCCAATAAAGTGTAAAAGGGTAAAACCAAAACGCATCTCATTTCAGTGACCTGGGCACCCGAATCCCGAAACATGCGTTCCACCTGTGCACTTCCTGAGCAGGCTGACCAAAGATAGCGGGCTACTGTTGTGTCTCCGCAGTGAGCCGGTACATCAAATGCACGACAGAATGTGCACACTTCAACCCTGTACTGCTCTACCACACCGGGTGCACAACATATGTCATCCCTGCAGCACCAGCTGTCCCCTCAGTTGGACACATTTTCAACTTCTCAGGCCATGACCCTCACACCGCCAATTTATTGAAGCAGGAACTCGATAATGAAACAGCCGAATGTCCGTGATTATTGGATTCTGGTATATTGTTTCACCTTTAAACAACTGATACTGGAACATACGAAGGTGTATTGTAGCTGCCCGTTGCTCAGCCGTCTTCAAGCAATCTTTTCTCTGGTGGCGCTCCTGAGGTGGGCAAAGGACAGCTATAATGTGTTTCTAACTGAACTCACGGTACTGAGGCATGAAGTCACACGACACTATGATGATAACAGATTAACAACATCTCTCATCTTTACTTGGATGTCATTATATTCTTTTATAATGAATGTTGTACTGACCGAACGCCAAACCAATCTTCTGGTTTTGCAAAACAATTAAAGCACCTTTGCAGCAAATCTGACATATCTGCAACCCTTCATATAAATTTTACCCTTAGCAATGCAATAAATCTGTAAACAAATCATGTACTTTTTCCCTCTAGCTACCTTGCAATTACATTACCCTCAGTGACAAGACTGCTGTTTTCTCTCCATGTTTTATTGTCGGTTTTAGTAATTATGGTAACAGAACCAAAAGTGTAAATTACAGATACGCCAATGAATAGCTCAAACAAATGTAAGAGACGTTTTTTTCCCCATTCCATACAGGCCGAGTGCACAATAGATAAACCCCTAAATTAAAGTACAGCGCATATGTTCAGTTTAATTGGTGATTCGTTCAAGTTTCCACTTTGTAACTAGCGAGCCTGCATGACACTCATATTGAAACGAATCACCGCTGTCACAGGGAACCGTCACCTGATGCATGTCAGGAAAAAAGTGCACGATTTCATCTATCGTGTGGATGAATACTTTCTTGCGAGTATTCATCCACATGGCCAAGGAATCAAAGGCAACTGTTTCAATAGCAAACACGGTTTCTGACAAAATGGTGCACAATGCATATTATCATATCGGTTTGTTGCGCTTTCTTTGGTTTTAAAACAAGTTGATCATAGACCTGTCAGTGCATAACTAACGAATGGAAAGCATGAGGAAAAGCTCCTTTTGGCTCATATGGGGGCGTGTTTCAGTTCAGATCGTCACCCTACCTTAAAGAGGATCGTCTGACAACTGGAAGAGAGCTGAACAATACGCGTGGTGCACGCCCAGAGACGGGGTAAACAAATACGGCCACGACACAAGGAGCCAGGCCTTGCAGAACAAGTAGGATGATGTACTGCAAGACGTTTGTTCCGGAAAGACAAAAATGTAGTTCAACTACTTACATTAATGTTCGATCCATTAATAATAATCGACTTATTTTGTCCCAAAAGAACAAGACTGGGGAGGAATAACTGCGCTCAGATTCTGTGAGAAGCGTAGTCAATACAATCATTTAGGTATCCAAATTCAATGTTAAGTTCTAACTGTATTGTTTTTTGAAGTGGTAATATTTTAGTGGAAGGCTGCGTTAAATAAAACGTGGACAATATTTCCGTCAGCCAACATAGCTGCGTAAATGACGGCAGATCTTACATGATCTTATGAGTGCTGGAATTTGCAACGAGTTGGGCTGATTTTAAAGAAGGTTGGGCGAACAGAAATAAAGCTGAAACGGCAAGCCTGGAACATGCAACGCTCCCACTCGCAAACTTTGCAGTGGTCGGGGCTGGACTCACCTCCTCCGTGGCAGACGGGCAGAAGAAGACGAGGATAAGCGTGGTGACGATGTTAATGATCAGCCCGGTAATGGTCAGCGTGTTGGGTGCTATCCAAGTAGGGATCTGCTGAACCAGCCAATTCCAAAATATTTGACAAGGCGGCTCGAGCAGGGAGCGACCCGAAGCGCTGTATTTGTGCTCCTCCAGGCGCTTCAGCTGTTGAGCCGAAAGTGGCTCCGGCCATAGACAGGAGGGCATTGTTAATGCTCCCTTGGTGCTGCCGAATTGTCGCGTGCCGTGGCGCGAGACTCTGGAAGGTTCCGGTACGCCGCGCGCGGTCCGATCCCCTCGATCCCTCTCCGAAAGCGATCAACCATCTAGCTCGCGCACGCAGAAGGACATTCCGGGAGTCGCCAGTGTTCTTTCTGTCTCCAGAGCCCGAGTAGTGCGTATGCATGCACAGGAAACCCGGGCCCGGAAGAGGCGCAGACCGGGAAATTTAAATCGTTGTACTGTGCACGCCTTCCAATGTTTTTATCGCAGCGTAAACCCGTTGAATATAGCCCAAGGTGAACAGCTATAAAAAAATATGAAGTTTCGGCATGGCTTGCAAAGATATGTTTATTGATAACAGTGTTTAGTAAAAGCAAACAAACAAACAAATAAATATACAATCTTTTAAAATGAAGACAAGTTCATTTTATTTCAAATTTTCACAACCAATAAAAAATTAATTTTGACAATCCAGAGGAAGAATTTAACACAGAGCAATGTTCCGATTTAGAGATGTAACTTTCTGACTTTTTCTTTAATTAAATTTTCTTTAATCTCGTTTTAAGTACATGTAGAGTTTTGTGAGCGGAGTCGATCAAAACAAGGACGAGTCCTTAGGTTTCTCTTAAGTTTGGATTTAAGCACAAAATGTTTTGGGGGACGACTGATGGGTCAGCACTGGATGATCCAACAAGTCTGTCTGCAGTTTGATATTTGAGAACACATATTGAGTTGATCCAATTACCCAACACACTTGCTCTCACGTTATTTTGATTTCATGTATTTTGTTCCTTGAAAAACTCATAATTGATAAATAAAGATAAAACACGCAGATATATGTACATGGTATTTTATTCAATAAGTCATAAATTACAAACAGTCCAGAAGGCAAAGACATAAAGCTCTCATCTCCAAGCTGGGGAAACTGTTTTCACAAAGTACCTCTTACTGCTTACAGAAAAACCCACCGAACCTCCAAAAAGAAAAATCGAGATGAGAAATAAGGAAAATAATAAAGCAGGGAGAAAAAAGTAAATCTGGAATATCATGCAATGTAGGATACTAAGGTATACATACAATTCATTCTGCTGATTAACGTTTAATTTTCTAATACCAAATCCACGTTTTATCTCTGGCAACAAAACAGGAACAGAATGTAACCTTCAATAATGTCTTCAAATAAAGACAAGGGCTTTTAAAAAGTCAGAGTCACACCATTTTAAACAAATATATCTGCAGCTAAATGTGTCACACGGATTCTTAACTGTTCACTCATAAAATGAACACGTTAAAAACACACGTTTGTTTGAAATGCATGCCAACATTTGAAATGACTACTGATATTGCATGAAATCTCTCGGTGCCTGGGAGTAACTGAAACTCGGAAACTGGAACAGACTTTCTTCAAAGGCGAGCCCAAAACTTTTTTTTTTTATCCCTTTAAATGCATCCTTGAATAATTCCCCACCTTCCCCACCTTTCTTGACACGTACATCAAACAGGACTGAAATCATAACTGTTCGTTCTAATATTTCCACACTGCTACAAGTCATCTCTAACCTAAAGCAAGCCCTCCAAAACAGCCACCGTGCTTTAAAGCCTTAAAACACCGTTAAAGTACAGCCCAGAAACAGGCACAGCGTAAAAATGTCTTATTTATGAAACAACTCTACAGTAACAAGCTGCACTCTCACGCAAACGTGCCCTGCTAAATTGAATCCCCATCGCCTTCTCCCCGCTCTTCACCAACTCCAGATCATTGGGACGGGGGGGCAGATGATCTGCTGTAACGGGATTCTGGAACGCTTGAGCGCAACATCGCCTATTCCAGCCAGTTTTTCGTTTCCGTCGTTTTTGACTCATTCATATACTTATCAATCAGGTGTAAAGGAACCCCGCGCTGCATCAGCTCGTAGAAGGTAAGTCCCCCTGGGGGAGAGACGAAAAGGCAAGTCAGTGCGCGGCTGAGTGGATAAGAGACGCCTGGTCCAGTCCTAGGGTCTCTGCAGGGATATGGTGTTGACACATTACTGTTAGCGCTACTAGAAAGGGGAGTGTGTGTGGAGTGGTCAGTTGGTGGGCACAGATGAGAGAGGAAGGTCATGGTATTGCAGTCGAAGGTAATTGCTAACGACAAGTGAAAGGGCTAGGGAGACAAATAACTGGGTCTGTGAGGATTTAAACCCAGTTCTACTTAGTACAAGTCAAATTATTCTATAGTCTGATCTACAGATCCAATACAAAACGAATGGGTGAGTAAAACCAAAGACAAAGCAGTCTGCCTCTTATTTAAAAGGAAAGTTGTTTCCAGTCATAACACAACTGTGACATACATCATTTTTGCAAGTTGACCTTTGCTCTGCTTGCTTTGTACTCTAAACTGATTGACACGTCTCTATTAACTAGGTCTGCTGAATAGGTTTATTCTGGTCTTGGGGTTACTCACCTTTTGTGGTGTAAAAGTTACGTGAAGAAAACAAAAACGTGTTAGCAGGTAAAGATATGTTATGAAATCGGTCAGCAGTGCATCAACCTCTACAACAAACAGTCAAAGTCTTAGATTTCTGAAAGGGAAATGGCTTCGCAATGAAACACAGACCCCTGTGGGTTACATTGTCCTAATCACACATTACACCATTCATTATAAATGAAAGTACATTATTTAATCATGATTCACTTAGGTTTTATGACTAATTTAGGAGTAAGGTGCACTTTTCCAAGTGCTACCCTTGTATTCCAGTGTTATGTTTCTGGAAAGATCTTTCTCCACAAAGACTTTGACTGTATACTTTAAGTCCTGTTGCTGACCAACACTGGATTATTAGGGGTTGCACAATGAATGAAATAAGCTTCATATGCCTGAACCATATGAGAGCTTACCTTGGATGAAAACATACATTCACAACTCCTTGGGGACTGGGGGGAGAGAAAAGAAAAGGGATCAACACATTTTAACGAGCGTCGAGCCAGGTTGCAGATACAGGGCCACTCGTCACTAACCCCCTCCCAAGAGTGGCTATCCATCCCATGTTCTGACTGGAAATCCACCAGTCACAGTCACTGTAATTTTACACCTACACTGCATGTCTGAAGGGGCGGGGGGGTCATAGAGTCAGGCAGCAGGTCAGATTTTAGCCCCCTGTGTCTTTTTTTCTGTACCTACCTTGGGACTTGTTACTGTCTCTTCTTCAACTTATGGTTTCGCGTGCTGACTTTTAACATCACTATAACGTTAATTGTTTAGAGGCTAGCTCTAATACTCTTACTAGAACTAACAGTTTAGTGTGTAATGTACTACTAGTTCTAATGTTAAGTGTTTTGGGGGTGATTACACTGGGAAGGACAGTGCACAAAATTATCTGAATTTCACTGGTTTAATTTCAGTGTCAGAGCTACAGTATGTCAGAACACATCACTGATTTTGTATCTGCCCTGTTGGCTGTGAACCTATACAGCTGGTTAACCCCATTTTTGGTTGTGCCTTTAACCTGTTTTGTGAGTTTTTAGCAAAATTTAAGTGTTTACTTCCTTGTATATTTTAGATGAAAGTTTTCCCGCTTTAAATTTAACCTTCCTACACTTCTAAATTCAAGATGAAACTGCTTCTTAATGTGTTAATGTGCTGAGTTTGGAGTCAGTTAAAAGCATATTTACAAAAATCCATGTCTTGGCTTAAATCTGTAGCATAGCCTAGTTAACCAAGTCTGTTATCTCTTGGTAAAATAAATTTTGAGTTTTTGCTTATTCTGTCATTAGTGACAATGCACTAATATTCAATAAACAGTATAATATTGCAACGAACGTCATAGTCTGTGGTACGTTATGACTGTAGGTGCAGCCCAAAGGTAGTGAAATGGTAGCGAACTGAGGCGTATGTTCATAAAGGTTTGGGGGAGGAATCCAAGGGTTAGATTTTAGAACAGACATGAGAAATGTGACCATGACGTAATTATTAGAGGCTTGAGTGCACAAAAAGAATGTGTGAAAACGGTAATGCAACAAGAAGGTCAAGATGTTAAAGGGATCATTTCACAAAAGGAACCCCTGAGAAACCATCGAGTGCAAAACAGCAAAAACATGGAGTTCCTCCAAAAAAAGGGCGATAAAAACAAGATTCAAAAAAAAAGAAAAAAGTCCATATCCTAAAAAAGAATGTGAAAAAAATGAAGACGGGTTTAAGCGTTTGGGTTGTAGCTGACAGCAATCCAATAAACCTCTCGAATCAAATTTCACAGATTCCTCTGTTGATACTGTAGAAGTAAACATTGAGGAAATGTTGTGTGTGAACATTCTTAGTATAAACCGGGAGACAAATATACAAGAGATAATATGTAATAATCCAACAGTCGTTATAAAAAAGGGTAAAATCAGAACGCAGTGTCCAAGGCATTCGGTGAAAAAGGAAGCCATGGAAGAGCTACAAAAAGAAGAAAGGCGTCTTGTCCATTTGGACCATGGAGGCACACTCACCAGAGTACTTGGTCCATGATGGGCTTGGTGTTTTACCATGTTCCATCGAACCCGTGCCATTGGACCATACGTGAATGCAAGGGTGTATAAGATTGTTTCATATTGGGGGAGGGGAGAGGGAAGAGAACTGTACAGTGTGGCAAAAATATATGAAAGTGTGAAGTGAACTAAATCGTAAACACTGGTGGGAACCTGTCTAAAATGTTCCCGAACCACTGACCAGGCGATCAGCTTTCTCCACAGCCAACGACCGCCAAGCATGAGAACGAGACGTCATTATTCGGTCACTTTGCTGCTCCCTTCCACACATATTTACACTTTGTTCAGTTTAACGTTTTCTGCTTGGCTTCCTCTAGCACACACAGAGTATACCTCAGGAGTGTAAAAGGGCAACACTGTCCACTGACTGAGGCTGTAGCCTTGTCACCCTGCAAAAGGCGTGGCATGATGCCAACCCTGTGATGTGCTGTCACTTCTGGGGTGGGGGAAGAATGCCAGCGTGGCTATACTTCAAACCTAATCTAAAGCCAGGCTGGTCTCCACACTTTCTTCACTCAACTCCTGCTGCTAAATACTGTAAACAACCACAGAAGGTCATATGAAAGAAGATGATATCATTCCATTTGTTTACGTGACATTATCTCCACTAACCTAAGTATATCTGTTAAGTACGGTTCATAAATACACGCACAACAGTTTGAAGGAGTTGATTTAGCACATCGCCTTCAGTCCCCTCCCCTTTTTCCATAGTTTGTTGTCTTGTAAATTTATTTCAGAATTAAATAATTTTTTTGCCATACACTGCATAATGAAAATTAATTGGCTGCTGAATTTTTCTCCGTATCTCAGAGGGAAATCAGCAGCACCTAACCTTACCAGCTCCCCCATCTCTGAGACTGACCTTTGACCTCGAGCTTGCACTCCACCTGTGCCTCTCCCAGGTCATTGATGGCCTTGCATGAGTAGACCCCCCCGTCGTAGGGGTTGGGCTTACGGATCTCCAGAGTGCACACTCCCTGGTTGCTGAACATGCGGTAACGGGGGTCATCAATGATCGCGATCTTGTTCTTCATCCATATAACTTTAGGCTACAGCCAAGATGGAGAAAAGTGAAGTTAACAGCCTTGAACATTCCAGTCACTGTTAGAAGATATAAAGGCCTTAAATAAAATGTTAAATGTCACTGACAGAACAGGATTTAGAAAATTGTTTCCTAATTGTTTCAACGTTCTTTGTAAAATCTCTTGATACTAAAATAGTGATTTACCATGCCCCCCTCCCCCCAGTTCCAGGTCCCTGGATAAGTGACATGGTAAAATCTAAACCAGAGCCTTTAGTACAAAGTATGACACGCAAGCGTGAAGCTCCTACAACCCTAGACTGAGTGTAGGAGAACAACCCTCTACGCCTACTGCTGTGGTGGAGTGTGGGCTGGGCTCTGGTGTTCGGACCTACCCTAGGATTAGCACGGACACTGCAGTTGAGCGTGGCATTGTATCCGGCGATTGCAAAGGTATTAACAAGCGGCTGAGTGAACTTGGGGGCCTCAGAGAAATCATATTCATTGTACTCTGGGTTCTTGAGGTTCAGACCTGTGAAAACAAGGCAAAATGGAAGGTTACAACATAACACACAGTACTGAACACAGTAGATGCTCCCCTGAAACTGTACTATTGCTAATAAATTATTCATCTCAGCATATGGGCTTTACCTACAAATGTCTAGGTATTAACAGCTCCATAAAAACAACTGAGCTTTTTTTGCAGCCACGGGAATCCTGAAATCCATAACCCACACTTTGGAATTGACCTTCTGTCTCATTCTCATGAAGTGCATGAACACAGCCTAGTCCCAGCCCGCCAACACGTACCTTCCTTAGCGATGACGGCGGTGTCCTTGGTCACAGTGGCAGACTCGCTCAGACCGCACATGTTCTCGGAGTAGATGCGGAAGTAGTACTCGTTCCCCACCACCAGGTCGGAGATGGTGATGCAGGTGCGGTGGTAGTGCTCCACGCAGGTGTACCACTCCTGGCACAGACGGCAAAATCACCATATCACATTCAGAAGTACTAGCACACTTTGTGGGAGACACAACACTGTATTCTGTAATACAAACAGGCGGTCAGTTAAACACCATGGGATCTAGGCATAGGTTGACTGTGCAAAACCACTTTTGAAGCCCAGTAGGTGCGTAATAAATAACCAAACATAAATTGGTTACTGGTTTAGCACATGTGTCAAAGCACATAAGGTGACAGACCATAGTCTTCTTGTCCGCTTTCTGAATGGTGTAGCCAGTAATAGGGGCATTGCCGCTGTCTTTCGGGGGGGTCCAATCCAATGCCACGTTCACCCCCCAAACCTCATCTATTCTTACAGCCTGAGGGGGGCCTGGAAGGTCTTTAGGAAAAAGCGGTGGATGATAAATTTAAAACGTTCTCTGCAATTTCAACACATAACAGAATCGTCTTACAACTGATAAACTGTCTGTTTAATGCAAAGTAAATGTTCAGTGCCAGTTAGCTGTCCCTAAACTTACCCACAATCTGGATGTCTATGAAGGCTGAGTCCACATAGTTCTCCACCTGAACGGACATCTCGTACTTGCCAGAGTGCTTCCGCTCGGCTTTGCGGATGAAGAAGATGCTGTCGCAGTCGGTGTTGCGGATGCTGACCTGAGTTGGGTCCACTAGCTTCTCCTCCTTCACCCAGGTCACCTTGGGCCTCGGCTTTCCCTGGAGGGCAGGACATGGTGTTCATACCCCATGAGGACTGTATTACAGACTTTCTTACACCAATTAAACACAGTTTGGGTAATGCCTGGTTTTTTATTGGACAGTATTATAAGTAAATTGACGGCTGTCAACTATAACTACAAAATACAATTTATGTTTCTTTTTATCAATTATTGTAACTACTCATCTGGTTCTTGGATACAGTTGAAACGTTAGCATTCCTTAAAAGTACTTGCAATATAATATCAGTTGACAACTTTGTGGAATATCCCGATTTCTGAATCACATTGTATTTTCTCTTAAATAATAATTCCATCTTTTGTTTTAAATCTTTTTTTTTTTTTTTTTTTTTCTTTTTTTCTTACCAGGAAAGGTACAACCAGGTTGACGACCTCCCCAACTTTGCGGACGTACGTCTGCTTCAGGTGTCTGGGTATGCGAATCTTAGGTGGTTCTGTTGGTTTCAGGGGCAGTTGAGCAGATATAGCGGAAATGGCACAACATCACTCCTGTTCAGTATCCCTCAAAAATTACTGCTGTGGGGTGACTCCTCTGATTCTGTACCTGACTTGGATTCACTTTGGAGGACTAGCTCTATTGTATCAAAACACAGAAGTATCACACCCAAAGTATCTGGCCGGCAGTGGAACTCGTGTATGTGCTCGACTCACCAACGACCTCTTTGACCAGGACTGCATGCTGGATGGTCCGGGGCATGCTGGCCCCAGCGGCGTTGATGGCCTTCACCCGCACTAGGATCTTGCGCTCTGTTGGTAGACCCGTGATGGTGTACTTGGTCTTCTCAGTCAGTTCGTTGTTGGCCATAATCCATTCATCCGCTGTCAAAGATGCCATGCCCAGTGCCGTTAGCCCCAATCTAGTCCAGAGCTAAAACACTCAGCTAAGCACTTTTTGCTGACTCAAAATGTGTATGCACCTGACTGAAAGAGCGCTCACTCATGTGTGCCCTAAGGAAACCGTTTTTATCGTCTGGAATTCAAGCCACCAGTTTAATGTAAAAGAAGATCACCAGCTTGCTTCAAAACCTTTGAGATACAAATGGCCAAACTAAAGTGCTCGTTGGTCTTTGTCTGCATGTAGAAGTCCAACATTGGACAATAATACAACTGGGGTTAGGAGTATAAAGTCACGTGAGCAACCGTGGCCAATCATACTCTGCTCAAGCTCCTCCATAATTCAATGTTAGCAAGCTCTATAAGAATCTCATACTTCCTTCAATGCAGTATTCCACTTGGTATCCATCCAGCCCTGCGGCGCCAATGGTATCCGGAGGCCGCCATTTCATTGTCACCGTGGTATCTGTCACATCATCCACCACCAGCATGGTTGGCTCACTGGTTACCGCTGCACAGGAAAGCGGCAAACAAATAAGTCATATCTACGGTTTTGCTAATGCAGTAGTTAATTTTTAACGTGGTTAGCAAGGCCAAGTATAATGGCAGTGCCATATGTCACAGGTGTATTTTTTTGTAGATCTTCCAATATGGTCAGAAACTCACAGCTTCTCAGATTGGGCACCTCTATATTCTATTATTAAAGTCTGATACATATTTCATTTTCACCGAAGCCTGCAGCTGAGGGTAGTGGTTTGGGTAAGAGGGATGAATTATCCTAAACCCCTACTAAACCCCTACTAAACCTTTAGGCTTGATGCGATTTGGCAGCCGTCATAAGGACATATTTGTCTTCCCCCAGCCTGTCAACAAAGGTCACGGGGAGAATAGCTGAAATAGTGTGGCTTCCACAGGAACAGCTGCGGGACAGAACGCCACAAAGGCCAAGCATCTAGAATGCTCCTATTCAGTATAAGAAAACAAAGCCTTTGTCCTGACCACAAAACAGCTCCCAGGATGCCTACTCCTCTGCTCATGACATCATTCCATAATCACAAAAAGTCAAGTCTACTTTTTGGACTTGGCTGCCTGTTTGTCAGTGTATCACACAAGAAGCATTGAATAGGTTATTTACGAAGGAATGTGGGGAAGAGATGGGGTCAGGTGGGCACTCACCAAGGGGCACAAATGGTCTGGAGGGCTCACTGGGTTTGGACACGCCGATGGCGTTCACAGCAAAGATGCGCACTTCGTACGGAACCCCTTCGATCATCTTCTTGGGCTCAAAGATGGTCTCTTTGCAGAGGTCGAAGTTCAGCCTCATCCACCTGGAGCTCTGCTTCTTTTTCCTTTCAATGAAGTAGCCTGGTGAAAGCATACCGACACACACACACACACACACACACACACACACACACAAACAGACAAAGAGGAGTCATACAGAGGCAGGTCTGTATGCAAGAAAGGAAAGTAGGAGATTTGGCGCTTTAGATCAGTGAGCTTATCTTCTTGTCTGGCAATGCTGCATGGATTGTGGCTGCACAGGTTTGGCCCTGGCAGAGACACCCTCATTGCAAATACGTATTGCATCTACCGTTACAATTGACTCAATGAGACACATACTGTAAAATCACAGACCATGTTGTCATTGGAGTCCAAATTTCAGGTTGTTTGTTTTGTGTGACATCATTTACTTACCCAAGATCGGTGATCCCCCGTCATAGAGAGGTGGGCTCCATGACATAGAGCACCAGTCCCCCCCCACCACAGGAACTGAGGGGGCCTCAGGTGGATCAGGGATGTCTGGAGGAGGGTGATAACTCATTTTTATTACTCTTGCCAAGTTTCTGATCAAACACAATCTATTCATAATTTAAAACTCCTTACTTGGCAAGTTAAGGCTGATACAGTTTAGCATACAAATATGCTGTACAAAATTTTGTTCTTAAATCCCACTATGTTAATCTGTTCTAGTTAATCCCAAAACCATGGCAACAAGCCAAAAATTAGATAATGTGTCACGGCAACCTGACTCGTATTCTGTCGGACTCCTTGAATCTACATACTTTCCGGAAATTCCCCCGGGGTGCTCACCCACGACCTTGATTTTGACGGTGGCCGAGTCCTCTCCCGCTTCATTCTGCAGCACAATCTTATAGTTGCCAGTGTCCTCGCGCTCCGTGATGTCGATCGTGAGGCTCGTGTGGTCCGTGAACGTCTCAGCCCGCATGCGACTGCCTGTGTCCAAGATCACCTGTGGGCAGGGGCATCAGGAGATGGCAGAAGTGCAGGAGGATGGAGAGGGGAGCATGTGCTGCTCACTCCTGTTTCTCCACTAATTCAGTTGTTTTTTAATATGACCATTAAAAAAGGCAAAGTAGATATAACTCAAGCGTACCCCCTCTGCTGCTAAAGTTCCTTTCCCACCCCCTTCTTACAGGCCCCCCCCACCCTAGTCACGCAGTGCCCTGTGCACTCACTCTCTCGCCTTTCATCCACACCACCCTGGGGGCAGGTTCTCCACTAATGGGGATCTCCAGTCGCAGTTTATTACCAGCCACGATGGTCACCGTGTTGTCAGGGAAGTTCAGACTGTCCAGGTGAACTTTGGGGGGGTCTGCATTAATGACCCAAGGAGGTGGGATGGGGAAAAAAGTCAAGTCCTGATGAATAAAGCTTATTGTGAACAAACTGTTGTTGTCTAGGAAGTAGTATAAGTAAACAGACAGTTTGGTCATTGACATATGTGCTATAGGTTCAGTATTTAACTGCAGGATACAGGGTCATAGCCTTAACAGTGGTGTTTTATGAGCTCAGTGCCTTACCTATGACATGCACTTTAGCAGAGAGCTTCTGAGTGTACCCCTCAGGTATAAAGGTGTAATCCCCCGCATCAGCGATTGTGGCAGCTTCAATTTCCAACCTGTGGTTCCTGCAGCAGCAAAAAGGAAAAGAAAGTCAAAAAACAAAAGGTATTTTACCTTTTACGACTATTGCCCAAAAAGTCTACATTTGTATATGTATGAAGGAATGTTGGAATTTTGCTTTTAATTAATTCAGTATAAATAAATGAAGTATAAATATAGAGAATAAATAAAGGCATCTGTTAAACTGAGGAATCCATCTCATTACATCAATACATCAGTGGGCCATGCATCCTTAAGTTGGATGTAAAGATTTTAAAAAAGCTTTCATGAGATATGGGGCGGTGGCTCAGTCCGGAGCTGGAACACCTCTGCAGGCCCAACGGGACACACCTGGCCCTGTGCAGGATGTTCACACGCTCACTGGGCTGGATCAGCTGCCCGTTGCGGTACCAGCGGCCCGGCACGTTCCCCGGGGAGATCTCACAGTGCAGTTTCAGTGGCTGACCCAGGCGGACCGTCATGTTGCTCAAGTCCTGGAAGATCTTCAGGGGCTTCACTAATGGTGGAGGTGAGGAACAACATGAGACGGAGGAAGAAAGAGGGGAACATTGTCACACACAACCTCAAAGCATTTGTGTGCATGCACTGCAGGGATGCCCCTGAAAAAAAGATGCTTTATAGGTTAAACACTAAGAGAGAACACTGTAAGATGATAAACATCAAAAACAGGGAGATAGAGACAGTGGTACGTACAGTCAATATGCACTTTGGCCTCTGTGGTGCCCCCGGTGGCCATCAGGGAGTAGGTTCCTGAGTCCTCCCTTGTGGCATCATCAATGATCAGCCAGTGCTTGGTCCCCTCACTTTTGACACGGAATCGTGAGCGGACGCCAGTCGGGACCTCCACACCGTTTTTCAGCCTAGGAGGCAAGACCAGGGTTTCTGGCATGCATGAGGAAGGTGCAAATACCAACAGCTCATGGTCAACAGACACAGAATAGCAGAGGGCAGCTGAGTACCATTTCACCTGAGCCCCCTCTTCAGACACCTCGCACTCCAGCTCAATCCTCTCATTCACCGTGGTCTTCACGTCCTCGAGTTGCTTGGTGATGTTCACAGGCAGCTCTGTGGAGTGGTGTTCGATGAGTGGAACGTCACATGCAGTGTCCACATCAGCCCCCCAAAACTTGGCAATGAAATCAATGATGGATGTCAGTACTCAAATATATTTCATATACTTCTGCCATGCAGGGAGGTGTTCGATTATCTGACAGTTAGCCTTTGATTAGGGCAGCACCAGCACCTTTCACAAACAACTCAGTGGAGCACTTCTCGTCACCCGCAGCAACAGAATAGGCAGCATCATCGTTCATGGTGCAGTTGTTGATGACCAGGATCCTTTGGGTGCCTTTGTGCTCAAAGATGTATCTGTGGAATGAATCGTTCCTTTAGCTTTCTTCCTTGATAACCAAACTTGGGGCGTAGCAGCCCATAGGGGAGATGAAAACATGCCTCGTCTAAACATTCTTGCACTTAAAAGTCTCACAAAAAAATTCTGTTGGAGGGAATCTGATGTTGCATGGGTTTAGGATGCAGGATGTATCGTAAACATGGTAAAAGACGAGAAATTCCACAAAGCGTGCTGAGCCTCCATTTGCAAAACCTGCTAACTCCTAGCAACTTACATGTCATCATACAATAGAAGCGCCCCTTTGATCCCGCTTCAGTGTGTAAGCAAGAAGCTTGACACTGAAACATCAAACATTACTAGGGGTACAGAACTGATGGGACTTACTTTCTTTGGCTGGAGGTTGTGTAGCAGAACCAGGGCAGCACCAGAGCAGAGCGTAGAGGAAGTGGAGGTTATGGCAGATGAAGCAGCGCCATAGCAACGCATGACAGACAACAGAACAGAAGGACAGAGAGACATCATGCCCAGAGGGGACTGGAAGAAACATTAGGGACTGAAGGAAGCAAAACAGCACAAGGGGACAGCCCTTGGAACAAGTGACGCTGGGATACAAGTAACGAAAATGCAGAAAAATTGCAGTCGCCTCCATATGGCTTTAACCAAGGTCAGAACAGAGCCTAAGTAAAGTGTTCTAACCTCATCCTGGCAGGCCAGTCACTGAGCTCAAATCTTTCTCTCCCAAATTGTTCTCTTCATTCTAGAAAGTGTGTGTGATTCCTCTGCAGACACAGGTTTTACTCCTATCCTTTCATTGGTGATTATAAACATTTTTAGATTCATAATTTTTTTATTTTTTTAGACTGAAGCATGCTTGATGTTATTCCTGTGTGCGTCGTCTGTCCTTTATGTCACTGTTTACAAACAATTCCATAGTCATCCAAAAATAATTCCTAAAACTGATGGCAATATTTCTTGTTTATTCTAAAACAGGACCCTGAGAATACATTTCAGATTTGGAGGTAGGTAATTCTAGGCTAAGGTAATTCTATTCTAAGATGGAGTCCATTAAAATTAAAAAAATTGGTATCATTATTTTAAAGGTTTGTCCTAAAAAACATGAGACACCACTCTTCACACAGGTACATGTATCTAAATCAAATATCTGAGTTAAAGGCCTATGGAGGAGGATGTAGCATTTTCCTGTACAAAGGAGAGGCACCAGCTAACAACACAGAGGTCTTAAACATTGCACACTACATTTACATCCAAATGTAGCTGAAGACAATATATCACATAGCCAGCAAGTAGCACAAATGTCAAAGCGGTTCTGTGAGGGAGTCCATGCGTCAGCTGAAATAGTGACTGGTGTTCCTACATAACGATGGAGGTGATGAGCCCAATAGAACAGCAGGAGACCACAGAGACGGGTCCACGAACGAAAGTCGTTCTATGGGGAAACACCCCATACGTTTTTCATTTCAGAGAAGTTGAACGGTATAAAAAAAAGAATGCTTCCCTACACGTGTGAAGATCAAAGCACTCACACAGCAATCATTTGACCTACTTTGGAGAAGGACGGATCTCCTGCCCATTCTTGTACCACTTCAGGTCCACGGTGGGGTCTGCCAGGTCCACCACAAACCGGATCTTCCCACCCTTGTCCACCTGATACGCAGGTTCTAACTTCTTGGCAAATGCTTCGGAGCAGAGGGAGGACATGAGTGCATTTATAACATGTCTTTACCCTCCCCAGTACCTTCCCTCATTCAGGAAAGCCGACGATTCAACCTCAAGAGTGTGTTTCAGTTAATACAGTAGTAATTGGAAGTTAAACTCGCTGTATGTGTCTCTGGAGCTGCATCATTTTTACCTTCACTCTTCTTCTCCTCTTTCTTCGTCTTCTTCAGTCTCCGCAGCAGACCCCTGAGGTCCGTGATGCCGTACATGAAGGCGATCCTCTCGTACTCCTCCGGCTTGGCGTTCCGCAGGATCTCCCACACATCCACTTCTGGCACATCTTCCTGTTGCTTGTGCTCCCTGAGTCCCAGACATCAGAGGTGTAGTTAGAGCGGGGCCGCACCCCTGCCAAATTCAGCCGCACTGGCCAGCGTGTCCTGAGGGAACGACTCTAAGGAAGCCGAGAGCAGGGGCGGAAGGGAGACGAGACCAACTGCTTTTTGTTACCAGAAAACTAAGACTGGCCTAGCCAGACTCATAGTACAGCAAATCTCATGTCAAAGGGCAAGAGTCAAAGGGTAAAAATGTCTTCATGTAGAACATACATGATGCTTAAAAACCCCTTTACACCCAATAACTGATCAGAAAACCTGAGAAAGATGTGTCATAGACTGCTCTCGCCAGATTTCCTCAGGACACGCTGGACTAATGGAGGGGCAATGCTTTGGGGCTCTATTTGTCCACGACTGGGACTGCCTGGCTGGCCTGTAGAGGAGGCAAGGGGCTCCAGAATAGTGTGGGCAGTGTTAGTCAGCTGTGTCTGTTCGAGTTTGCGTTGTTGGCGAGGAACAAGGTCAGTCGCAGCTGTTTCCTGTCCAAAGGGCCAATAAAAACAGAATTTGTTGGACCCATAATGTACTTTAAGAAAAGCCGCGACTATTAATAGATTAATGAGACATTAATTGATGGAAGCATTTAACGGCAATTCACTCTTCAGGAATTAAAGGCTTGTTGGGATATTTAGCAAAAATGCTTTTATTTACCTGAACGTAAAAATAACTTTTAAAAAGTTACAAAAAAGAATAAAAAAAATACGCAACCAGCTGACAGCAGTATGGTTTTATGAAAAAAGCTTAAGTGCAGAGCATGCACTAGACTCGGAGGGAACTGGAGGTTCAGGAGACTAGGATGGGAGTGACTTAAGGCTAAGACTGGATCTGTGAAGCTACCTTCCCTTCAGGTCTAAAAAGTGCCAGAATCCTGCCCATCCCTTTGTTTGCCTCAGGTGTGAATCACTCAGGTATGTATGACTCAGGTACTGTCGCATGACCTCTAACGAAATAAAAGGTGTTACATGCAACGGTACCCCACAAAGCCACCAAGACAGAGCCTTACATGGAGGACTTTTGTGAGCATTAGTAAAATGTTAGCAAAACATTAGCAGAGGTGTTTGTAAGCAATGTTAATGCATGGAAGTGACAGGGGTCTCATCAGTCAGGGTTTTCAAAGTCATTTAATCCGTCCTTTCTTTCCAAGACATTTGCCAATGCCAGAAAGTGTTGAGGGGAACCTCACAGAAACCCCCTTCCACGTTTTACGTGGCTTCTCATGCCCGCTTGTGCTCAGGCAGATATTAATAAGCTTGATCCCCAAAGCTTATTAAACAACATTAAACCAAATACAACATATAACATACACAGAAACCGCACGGTAACAATAATGTAGTGGTAACACTATTTTGCAGCAGCATTTACAATCACGTTTGTCAGTGGGACGCAAACAGACGTAAAAGAGACGTGATCAGAGCAGTGCTGCACCTGTAAGAACAGGCCCCCTTTCCCGTGTTTGGTCTCGGCTGCACAAGGATGTATAAATACTGCTTTTAAATGAAGTGTTACCAGGCTACGGTGCATCAACACTCTTGCTTCTCCTGCTTGTGGAGGTGCAGTTCATGCTTGTGGTGCTACAGGTTTGTGGTACTTACCGACATTAACGGCTAAAAGCTTAATAACTTATTCACTCTACTAACCTGCTGTTTCTGAATGCGTAGGAAAGAAGAAGAAATAGGCCCAAGTAAATTTGAAAACATTTACCAGCGCAAACGCTCACTGTTAGCTCACCGTCATCATTTACATTTCGATTTTAAACTCTGACATCCCATAATATATCCCATAACAAAAGCTGGCAAAAAATAGCTCAGAACGCGATCATGTGTGTTTTTGGGCAACCAAAACAAAGAAATCATGTGTCATGGCTGTTATTTTGTTCATATACTAATGACCTCATATTTTGAGTTGAAGGGAAACTAATTAGAGCCTGATTTAGTTTTAAACTAGAGAAATCCAAATGGTCCTCAAATACACATACAGTATACATATACAATATACATATACTGTATAAATGGAACAAGGTAGAACATGTTCAACATTAACAGATAAAAAAGGTCAAACACATCAAATGATGGATTTCAGTTGACTAAGTTATCACATAAAGAAAAGGTAGCAAGAAGGAATGGCTGGAAGACCCAGGGTAGGCCTGCAGTGTCAACAACAAAAAAATAAGCCTCCAGCCACTAGGAGGCAGGCTGTGATTCTCACCTATGTTTTAGCAGACCACTAAAATCAAGCTCTCCTGCATCTTCTTGTCCTTCACTGCTGTTGTTAACAAGAAGAGATTAATACATATCAGACAAGTTGCAAACACAGACACCACAGTAACAACAACGCAAAACAAAGGCAATCACTGAAATCTATGCATTAGGCGCACACTAACGCATAGTTCTGACTTACACAAAAACCCTGCGCTTCATTTCAATGACTCAAGGCCCCAAAAGGACTGGCTTGTGTAAGGGAAAATCAGACAGTGATCCCGGACAACACATAACATTATTGCTGCAACATGGCAACGTTGGCAGAAGGCTTCACAGTTATGTGCATGCCTCGGGAAGTTTGCGTTGGCTTCTTACACACTGTTGAAGAAGAGTTGGCCTCTTTCTTTCAAACAGTTCAACTTAGAAGACCGGGTGGGCCTGACTGCGTTTGAGGATGCTCATATGAAGGCCTGTCGCCGTGACGGCTTTTGACAGTCATGCAGCAGTTCAAACCATCCTCCACCCACTGGTCATCTAAGTACCACGACTTGCCACAACTGTACATCTCCCATTCTGCCATTGTCTTATAAAACGTGCACGTGCCGCGCTTCAACAGTGTAGGCTTTCATAAGACACAAGAACAATAACATGCAACCATACTTTTCTGATTTTAATATCTCGAATAGACTACAAGGAATGAGTGCTTTGTGTTCTCTGACACCTGAATAAAATTATTTGCACACTCAGAAATGATTACAGATAGATGGAAAGAAGATACAATGTATATATTACATATAATTTTGACTATTAGACTTGGGTGGTACTATAATATCCTTACTCATGTCTTTCTTGAATAATACTAACACTTTTAAGCATTGTGAACTAGAAAGAAGTATGTATTGGCAAGGATGTATAACAGTTACTGTATACACAGTATAGCTGTTGTATCACCATGAAATGCCATCAGTCAGCAACAGTTAGAACCATAAATGGATAGCCTAAAAGTAATATTGTGCTTGTGGACCTGACTCTCTTGGGTGAAATTATGGTAAAATGAGAGATCTAATGACCACTGTCCCGTTACCTCCTCTTAAAAGCTGAGCGAATGTCGATACTTTGTGTGGTCTCTGGAATATCTGAAAGACAGCAGAGCAGATGTTTACGTTTCTTCAGCATTGTGTAGTGTGCCCCATCGTGCAATTCACCCCCAAGAAACAAAGCACAACTAACCTTTAACCTCCAAGTCAAATGAGCAGCTGTCGAACTTGTCCTTGTAGGTAACTTCACACCTGTAATTTCCAGTGTAATTCTCTTTGGCCTTAATGATGTGCATCTCAAATGTGTGGATCTGCGTGTAAAAGACCCAAGTGATCAGGACAGGAAATTCTATAGTCCATTAGGTCACCATGATGGGTGCTGAATTATTTCCCTTACAGAAAAGCTGACATTAGCTCTGTGTCGTTGCTGTAATTTTCACAAATAGTTTGGCAAAGCAATAACTATTGTCACAGGCCGTGTAGGGTGGCCGATTGACTTTGTCCCATGATGCTTTGTTGAAACATGTCATGCTTATATGCATAAAGCATTCTTTGTCCATGAAAGGGTCAGAGGTCACATGCTTTGGTGAAGCAGGTAGAGACGTACCTTTGTGTAACGGTCAAAGCTCTCCTTCAGCTGTAGGTGCTTCCCCGTCTTGCTTGCCAGGTCCATCCACTTCCCCTTGAACCACTTGATAGTGGGCTTTCGGAGAAGGTCTTTGGCTTCCACCTTGGCAATGAAGGTAATGTCCTCACCTGAGAGCACCCAAAAGTCAGCCGTCTCGTTTCAGGCTTCGCAGTTGACTTCCAGGCTTTCCACTGGCCAATGCTAATACTGCAGCCCAGGTCCCAGCATCACCCATGGGATGGGCCATTACCTTGGCTGCTCACCTACATTGATGGATCCACTTTGGGGCTTCTCAATGAGAAGGATGGACAGGGGTGGGTTCTCTATCTGCTTATCCAGGTCCTCTGGAGGTTGGCCATCCCCCAGGGACCAAACTGTTTGTTCAAGAGAGAAGCAGTTCCCATGGTTACAGTCAGTTCCCATTCATGAAACACACCTTGGTGACCGCATGGACACCACAGTCTGAGGGAATACACCTCTCGCTCATATTCATGCATAAACACACACACACAATCCAGTCCCCAAGATCATACTTTCCATACCAGAAAGCTACTGTACCTCAGCCAAGTGTACATACACGCTCACACACCAATTATTTGGGCACACAATTGTTTCTTTTGTCCACTCCTGACTTCATCTGCAGTGACATTCTCTGGCAACACGAAGGCAAACAAGTCAACAAAACAAAGGATATGGAAACCGTGAACTCACCAGTCACCCTGTTGACAATGGGTCATTGAATGGTAATCGGACCACTTTGAGGACGTCTCACACATTTCACGCAAACCAACTGACCCGTACTTTTTCACTGTAAAATGTTTTAACTGTAGAGGCATCTTCTTCAATGCCCCATGATGCAACAGTTCCACGTGTTCCGTTGACTTTGTAGATGAAACTTGTATCTCATTCTCCATCCTCGTGATACCAAGGACAGATGTAGCTCAGTAACAGCACAGCTGGTGCTCCAACAAAACTACTTTTGTGTTGTAGTGTCAGCCATACCTCTTCTCACCTAGGCTATGCATCTCCGCGGTTTAAAATTCATCCCAGTTTCAAGGTTTGTATGCTGTTTTTCAGCATATCAGCATCTTGACTGGTTTGAATATTATAAAAACCCTCCTATATTAATGTACAAGAGAAAAAAACAGTAAAGGTAGAGATTTCTTTCCTTGGTTTTCCCATAGTATGGTGTTGGATACCCTTTAACCTTTGCCCTTTGACTCTGGGCCCTTTGACCCTTGCCTCTTTATTACTATTATTGTTATTATTACTGTGGTTATTGCCATTATTATTGTGACTCTCGTACAATATTACCTGAGTCTTTTCTTGCCTTGGCTGACTCAGGAACGCTATCATCTGAACGAAGATAAAAAGAAATTTACAGCATATTATGCGCAATAGTACTGTAAAGTCCGTAGCAGCAGGCACACGACACACACGCATGTACATGGAGGACAAGCATGCAGTCAGCGGGCACAGCTGTAAGTCAATATTATAGCAGTGAATCTGCCAATCAGACCCATGTAGATCCATGGTGATGTGTTTAACCTGTGTTGTACTGTGCATCTGAATATATATATATATATATATAAAATTGAATAAATTGAATACATATATATATATATATATATATGTATTCAATTTAATTACATGTATTTTTATATAGTGCCTTTCATAACAAGTTGCCTCAAAGCACTTTGAATGAATATATATATTAATTCATTGATCAATTCATTTCATAGATGTAAAAACTTTATCATATCACCCATACTTTAATGTACACTAATACTCGGTGTGTGAATTAAATTTAAAAGTGACAGTGAGAATTATATAACACTGATGCCAACAGATAGAGTAAATTAGCATTACATTATTTGTGTTTTGAATTAGTAACGAGTATTTGATAGCAGACAAGGACGCATTCGTATAACAAGGCACGCCATTTCTTAGAAAATAATTGTGGCATAGCTGAGGACTATTTTTAAAATTCCTTCTAACTGAGTGTTCATGCCAGCGTGTTTGTCCTTTCTCTGTTACTCTTAACCATTAATCCCTAAAAAAACAAAGACATCCTGCAACATCTCCTACAAACCAGGCACTCTCTAAATGTCGACCTAGGCTAGCCACTACAGCGGTGCTGAAACTGTGGAATGAATTACAATCCGTCCTTACTAGGCAGATCGCTAGACTGTTTCTTGACCAAATTGGCATCGTCTGCGAAAGAAAGCACAGTGAGAATGAACAAGTAATTTTAAGGAGGAATGCGATGAAAGAAATCAGTGCGGTTGCACAAGGCAAATTGGGACATTAAAAACCACAAAATACCAAAATAGCACACACTACCGATAATACTCACTACAGGGAGTACACACTACAAATAGCAAGCACTACAGATAGTACACACTACAAATAGCAAAAAAGTCACAGGTAGTAAACAGTATGCATAGTACACACTAGAAATAATAAACACTACATATAGTAGAGTACACTATTACACATTACAAATAGTATATCTACACACAGGAGACAGTACAAGCTAGACCTCATGCACTACAGATAGGAAACATTACAGATTATACACACTACAGAAAGTATACATTGAAGATGCCACACCCTACAGATATAATAGTAAACATTACAAATGACGAAAGTCCTTCATATTAAACAAAAAAATGTTGACAACCTTCAACATTACTGATGGCAAACATTTGATTGGAAATACTTGTCAACAGTTCACTAAATGTAACAAATTATGAAAGAAGCAAGAATTTCCTAATTTTTTTCTGAATGACAAATTTCTTTAAAAAAATCTGGGTTGAAAGGATATTAAATTTCCCAGGGTTGACAGCAATGCCAAACATGGGTTACATATATAATACATAGACTGCACATAGAAAGCGCACGTGTATTTGTTGCGTACACGTTTTATGTATAATTACATGTGTATGCTTTTATATAACTTTATTGCACAAGGCTTGTGTGCATAGAGGAATGGAGCTATTTTTGTGTTGCATTTCAACAGCATTATGCATACAAAAAGCATGTATGTATGTAATATGCAAAATACATACATAGTATTAGTTCAGAAGCTGGACAAACAGGTCTTTGTAGCAAAAGCATATGAACTCATCAGCAACTGACTTCTAAATTATTTTAACTGAGAATGGTCAGTGAGGGTTCTTGGAGAAGACTCCCTAATTGCCCCTACTTCGTAACAGACAACTTCGTAAATGCCCAAGAGTCAGGAACTCCCACACAAAACCTAGATTGTTCTATAAATTCTTCATTCAAAAATGATTTCTGTCAGTCGTGGTCCCTTGGAGGTCTTTTTGAAAGCAGTTTGACAGATGTACTGGTTCCGTAGTCATGGCACAGTTATGGGAAAGATCATGGGAGGGGGTGGTGGTTAGGATAGGGCAGGTTGTCATGGTTACCAACCTGATGGGGGCTGTGGTGACGGGGTACTGGTGGTAGCATCATCATCTTTATCTGCAATAAAGGTGTGATTGACACAGAGGCCGACCAATGGTGGAGGTCCACATCCATCACCGCCGGGGCAGCAGAACAAGGAACAACAGAGGTATGGCATGTAAACCATGTTCATGAAATGGACCAGCGCAATGGTAAGAGCACACAGGTCTGTGAAATGGAAATGTGATGTGTAAGGTGATACATGTACGTGGGATGTAGGACGGTGGCACGAACTCACTAGTGTACACTAGACAGCAGCGTGACGAGTGAGGCCACAAACGTGTGTGACATGGAGGTGGAATCACGCGTGTGCCGTCAGGCTGAAGCGTGGAGTGTAAGGCAGAGGAGTGTCGGTTAGAGGTCAGAGGTCAGACAGTGCTAGGTGCCGCCATTGCTGACGCATGCAGCAGAGCTGTAAATGTTTCCATGCCAGAAAAACGTTGATGTCACAGATTACACATCTCCATCAAGACAACAAAATGCCACAGAGGTCTGTTTCTAGCAGCAGAGATAAGGTGAAACTTCTAACATGTGGATTTTATTATACACACAGTCAAGTTTGACATACTTCTGCTGTTCATGAATAACACAATGACCCCCATAACATTCAATAATTCAACAGTTAAGCAGAATGAGCAGGTGTTGTCAATAGTTAACATATGAACTGAACTGACCTGATTAGCAATTTGTGTTTAATGTAATGGTTTTGGCTGATTACAAGCAGTTTGTGTGACCCTGCTTTTCCTATGAAGGAACGAGGGATTCACTGTCAGTATCCCCGGCCAAGGTCAATAGAGTCGTGCTGACAGGTGTCAGTTTGGGATGCCGCGACCTTCCAGGAAATAAGCAGGTCTTTGTGGCCCACACTATGCATGGCCTCTCTGTGGTGTCACTGCCACTAGAAACGAAACCCCAGCTGCCCACTTTATTTGGGCTAACCTGCAGCTGTTGTCTCTATATTCTGGGAGATACAATACTGTAGAAGGATTGGGGATTTGGGGGGGGGGGGGGGCAGATCCTAAAATATACACACACACATACACGCACCTACACACACACACACACACACAAACACACACACACACCAAGAGCAAAAACGTCACACCCAGTTTCAGACCTTCTTGGATCGGGGCCGGAGGCGGAGTTACCACCATGAGGGCGGGATCTGCATCCTCCTTCTCCACAGTGATTGGCTGCACTGGGTAGGACAAGGCTCACAAGTCTGACATAACATGCATCGATATACTGTTTGTCCCCACACACACACACACACACACACACCACCGCTAATCCCTCGCCACTGTCACACCAACCATATATATTGCAGTGCAAAATGATACTTTACTTACACTTCTCACATTAACTGCAAATAAACAGCATGCACACAAGCTACGTTGTATACAGCGTATAACTGCATGCTGGACACAGACACCTCACAGGGACAAATATAAACAGCTGGGACAAAAAGCTTCATAAGTTGCTAACAAATGTTTAGTCAACTTTGAGAGAACATTAACATGGCAACCAGAAACTACAGCCCTTGCAAAACAGGTGTGGTCTAATGAATGGGACACACTGAGCTCTGTGAAAAAACAATCTATGAAAAGTTTTGTTTTAATAACTTATCCTAAAGGAATACAAAGGCAAAGTATTACAATTTAGCATAGCCTATGAAATTTATTAGACTAAGAAATGAGCACACAAGGGCTATTTTGTAAGAAAGTGCTAATTAAAAATGAGGTTATGTAATGTAGGTTATAAAAATTGACTTCATATAATTTGTTGAACTTCAAAATACATAATTATAATGACTAGCATGGACAGTGAAAACAGATGAATTATGTTGTTGTTACCTGAACATTTAATGCACTTGGGTTCAAGCAGCTTATTTTAAACTGACTGTAAATACTCACCCTGAGGCACTTAAATTTTTCACTTTTTGTGAAACGGTATTTATTATCATTCTTCAAGTTTTAATTCCACACCTCAAGCACACAACATCTAACACGCCAAAATATTAGTACAATTGTGTCTCAACTCTGTCTTCATTAGCTCATATATTTTTCACAGTTTGAACTCAAGAGCAGTCTTAACCATGAAAAACTCACTGGGGCCATCTACTGACGGGAGGTCATGCACACACGCTGTGGAGACAGCTCTGTACTTACCAGCTGGAGGCGACACTTGGAGTGCCTCCTCCATTACTCCTGCATCTATAGCCACTATAGGATCTGGCACCTCTCCCTCTGTGGGCTCCTCCTCTTTGCCCTCCACAGGCTCCTCCACCTTAGGTTCTACAAACTCCAGCACCTCCTCTACAGGCTCTGTGTAGTACACACAGCATCTACCCACCCTCTTGCAAAAGCAGCATGCTGCTGGAACAGGAGCCCCAGGCTTGGACCCACACAGCAGATACAGCACTGAGGTTAACTTGCAGTCAGCCTCAACAATGCATTGCTGTGCATATCAGACTCAGGACAGATATAGAATAACTAGATTGGCAGGTTTGAGTTAATAAGCCGGTGTGCTTCTGAGCCGGAGAACGTGGTCTCTGTGATTGAAATGCTAGGTCCTCCCGGTATCTTTAATTCACAAGAAGAGAATACAAATATCCCAATATTACTTGACATCCCAGAAGCCTGCTCCTGTACTGCATGAGTTTTTTCAGCCTGGGATGTCTGACAGTACTATGCCTTTGGTGGCCTATATATCCATTTATTATGGTGAAGAGTCAGAGTGAAATACCAATCTAGGAATTTTATATCTATGAAAGCATTGGGCTGCACTTGAGGCCATTTTAAAATACAATATTTTTATTAATATCTGGGCAATATACATATTACAGGAGATACTGATTTAACATGGGAGTGAAAAGTGAACGTTTTTTGTATTAGCTGAAAGGGAGAAAGCCTCAAAAAAGTGCAGTGCCAAGGGAAGCCAAAGGCTCTGAGCTCCAGCGAAGCCTGGCAATGCCCACCCTGAGGGCGGAGTCTCAGCTACAGAGCCCCACGTGCCAGTGGAGGGCTGAGACCTAGAGCGCCTCTCTCTGGGAACCCCAGGCGAGTACACCACACAGTGCCGAATGCAGGTGTAAGGTGAAGCATGCAGCAGTCCCACGGTGGACAGGTGGGGGGGTGAGTGCATCCTCCACAGGGCAGCTGGACAATAAGTCAAGAGCAAGGCTGTGCTGGGGGGGTAGGGGGGGGCAGCATAAGAAAGGGAGCGTGTGTATCTGTGTATGCACACGTATTTATGTATGTGGCCAGAATGGAGTGTGCATGCAGGAGTGTGTTTTTACAGAATAAAGCAAGTGAGAGTTTTCGGGGCGAGTGTGTGCGTGTCTATGTTCAGGTCTGCATATGTGGCATTTGCTGTTGCCGTGACATAAAAACAGCAAAGAAGAGACACGGAACTGGAAACACAGTGAAAGGGGGAAGGAAATTAAAGACAAGTGATCACACAAATACAAACAAAATACACAATTAGCATACGAGGACTGACTTGGGTGGGGGGTATTCACGGTTCATAAGCAGAGGGCATGAGGCCAGAATAGAGGAAGTGAGTCTTATACATACAGAGAAGATAAGGGATAACATAGATGGGGAAAAATGGAATGGGTGTAGAAGAAAAGTTACAAAAAAGAAGAAGGGATGGCAGGAACAGAGAAGGGAAAGAGAGAAGGAGGGTGGGGGAAGAGAGAGGGAGAGGGAGAGACAGAGAGAGGGAGAGAGACAAGGTGAGAAGGGGAGGGGGGGAGAGGGAGAAAAAGAGGGAGAGAGAAGGAGAGAGACAGAACATGCTGCAGGGAGAGAGAAATGAGGAACAGAAAGTGGGAAATTGAGAGTGTTTGTTCACCCACCTGGAGGAGAAATCTCGAGCGAGATCTCGGAGCTGGGTGGGGCCTCACTACTGTCTGGGGCGACACTCTCTGAATGCACACGACAAACACACCTGGGTGACACTCAGCACCTCAGAAGCGCACGTGCAGCACACGGCCTCTGAAGGCATGTTGTGTGTCACATGGACAGTGAACTGTGCATGCAAACCACGGACACGCTCCCCGTGCCCTTAACGCATGAATGTTGCGGCACACTGTTGGGACAGAGGCACGTTAAAAGCAGGTGGATTTTGGTGGGAGGGGGATGACGGGTCCTCATCGATGCTTCAGTTCTTCAAAGCATGGATTACTTGGACCAACTTTACAGTGCAGGGGACTCTGTGAGTCATTTTGGGTCATGCTTGGCATGTGTCTGACACACATGAACCATGGCCCATGACAGGTGTGTCACCTTCTGGCCTATTAGGTAATGAAACGCTAACGTAGTGCATGTACTGATATAAAACTGTACCTTCATAACTGATACAAGATATACCCTGAATGGAAATTTCGGTTGTAGCTAAAATCCATTACAAACACATAAGTGTACTTAAATGTTGTTGCCAAGGGGAAGTTTGTCACCAAGTCTCTCAAGAAGCTGCAAAGCTTAAGGGTATCCCAGCCAATAGGATTCCAGAGCTGTGATCACATGGAAAGGAATAGGCCAACTGAGTACTCAGCACAGGTTCCACCCATGGAATTCTGGAGGACTGAACACAAGTGGCCTGTGATAGTACAGAGCTCATAGCACAGAAGATTTTTTTCTGATCACAGAGGAAAGCGTGGACATCTACAATACTGCCAGGGCAGTAGTAACATTCACATCTATACCCAGACACGGCCATGGCTGACAAGGTGTTTCTAAGTTCGCACTAATGAACAACTTTATACATGCAAGCATCACTAAAGGTTCTTCCTTAACACCTCATAATGATGTTGACACCAGCATAGGACTTGTGAAGTTTATGATAAAGCCTGCTAACTTCTTGTCAGTATCACAATTGCTTCCACCCTGAGCCAAGAGCATCCTCATTCCAGGTGCAAATTATTCACCCCTTTTTCAGTTGAGCAGTCTGACATCTGCCTGTTACATGTCTGTTACATGTTCATACCAAGCACTATGTGTGTGTGCCCAACACCACACAGCCACATTCACCGGGACCATGTTTCCTGTCTCCATCACACACCCACAATCCCAGATGCAAGCACGGTCAGCTCTTTGACCTCTGACCCCTGCCTGTGTTGTGCAGAGAGGACCTTGGGAAGTCTTCCCCTTCTACTCACCTTCAGAAGTCGCATTAGATGGTTCATCTAAAAGGAGAAAAAGAGAGTATTTGTAACTACATACATAAAATGCTCTGGGCTTGCTTTCTGTAACTCACTTCCTCATAATTACCATCACGGACTGTGTGCTTGTTGACAGACAGGTAAAATATCAAAAACCTAGATTGAAAGTAACTTTAAAAAACCTAAATGTGTGACAAAGACTTTTCTTACTTCAGCTCAGAATTTTTTTCATTCTGAGGAGGGCAGCGGTTCTGCAGGCAAACTGATGCCATGGCACTGGAAACGCTGCGGTTTTCCAGGAAAGCGACAGTGAATTTAAATCTGTAAACTCTGTAAAACTGCACCAGATCGGCTCACCTATATGTGTGCTGCCAGATTAGCATGATTTGCATTAGATTATCATGACTATTAGATTATTAGATTAGATTAGCATGACATATTACTTAAAACAAAGTAAGTATCAAAACATCAAATGTGATTCTTCATATTCTTATTATTTACTCTCATGTGACCTACCAGATCACAGTTTTGCGTTACAATGCCTGGAGTGAATTTAATTACATGTTACACGTGAACTATTATAGTAAATTATGTGGGCAGGTCTTGACAGAGGCCCCCGTTGACTCCACAGGGAATCACGTAAAAATAGCTGTCCATCCAAAAACTCTACTTGAACGATTCACCTAAAGCCTCTGTCCTGATTTGGTGTACTAGTCCAGCAAATTGCAGCTGAAAGTCTAATTAAGGGTGAGCTGCCAAGAGAACAGAGCAGAATCTGAAACGCAGAGGCAGATGCAAATGGCGGTCTCTTTCTCGTATTCCATCGGCAACACCTACTGATACAGTCCCCTACTTGACTCGGCCCAGAGCAGAGCCTCCCGACTCATTTTAGCAGGTGTCTTTCAAACCCCAGAGAATCAAACACACCAACTTATAACGTGTATCTTTTTAGTTGTCACACCGTGTTCAGATGGAATACTTATAAACTGGATTGTCTCTGTTGTATGCATTAGAAAATGTCATTAACAATATGTGTCATGACCGACATGGCAAACGAAGTGTGCTCACCACCCAGCTGTTGGTTTAGTAGCCATGTGCCACATGGTGGTGCTTTGGAAGACTGCAGTTTCAAAACACCAGAAAAAAGGGAGACAGAGAGGGAGCCTTGGGAGGATGATGTCACCATCACCTGACCCTCCGTGCCTCTGTCGCCTTTCTGGTCCCCTTCTCCTTTGAGCACCACAAGCTGCTGGCGTGGCCTTTGTGAAATTCTGATGGAGTGCCAGCACAATGCCAGGGGAATACCATTTAGCTCCCGTGCCATCTTTTGCCATCATCTTAACTCCACTGTGGCATTAACCCAACTTTGGGTGGAACGTCTGCCCCACTGCCAAACAAGGGTGTTGTCGAGGTTGCGAATGGGCTACATCGTCCATAGAAGATGTTATTTTCTCCAGCACGATCCATCTCAGTGAGGTATTCTTTCTGCCCCCCTTCCCCCGGTGCAGCTGACCACAGGCAGGTATTTTCAGCTGTCGCCACTGCACTGGCTACGGACAGACAAGCTCATCAGAGCCCCCATGTGAGGCCATCCTCTGTCCCTGCTTTGTTGGCTTAATATAGACCTTTTCCTAATAACAAGGACACCCAGAGGTACGGTGCAGCACGGTGACCAATGGACACTGGGTATCTGATCCGGCAGCCACGACCAATAGCAGCACACGAGGTGAGAGCGAAGTGGCACATAGCCTGTGTTTGCCAGTGGAGTGACAGCTCAGCTGGGCTGTGTGTCCATGAGCTGACAGGTAGAGCAGAATGTGATTTTTACAAAGACTGCTGCTATTTCAAAGGCAGAGAGTTATGGTTCTTTGTGGTCGTAAATACATTCTAGTGATGACCTGTAATCCACACTGAGAGAAAAATGAAGTGGGCTATACAGGGCGTTGGAACATATATGATGCTGCACTCAGATGTAGACGTGTGTGTGTGTGTGTGTGTGTGTGTGTGTGTGTGTGTGTGTGTGTGTGTGTGTGTGTGTGTGTGTGTGTGT